>CAOLHI010003412.1:0-180049 GCA_948474755.1 Ctenosaura bakeri
TTGTGCATATTTGTCATTTTTGTACAAATAAAAATCAAGGCATTTCCACTTTTACATTTAATATACCAAGCTACCATTTTATGAACTGTTAATACATAAAATTGGAAAGTATGCCTAGAAAACAAACATTGCACATATTTCAGTTTTCCCTTCAAGTCTCCTGAAACACACAGTTTTCTAAGGACCACCAAGTCCTCTGGTCTGAAAGTGCTGCAAGCTGGGATGAAGAGCTCATAGCAGACCAGAAACAAATCATTGCAAATCAGACATCAGTCCAAACCATGGTTTAGGAAGCTTAATGATGATTAGGTGTGATGTGCACATCCACAGACCAAAGATACACCCTTTGCTCTGCCTCCAGAGGCTGCTGCATGGTGGAGATGGCAGTGAAGCAGAAAGAAGCAAAGTGGAGGGGAAACAGAAACAATTTTGTGTCATGATCTGCCTGCAATACAGCTGGATGCGCCTTCTACAGTTCAGGTGCTAAGCTATGATTCACACAAACCATGTTTTGTGTGTGTGTGTGTGTGTGTGTGTGTGCTGTGCTCTTCCAAGCCAGGGGACCAGATGGGAGCAGGCAAGAGAGGCGAGTCTATAGGTGCCCACTCCAGCCAGCCTAGAAAGCCCCCGCAGGGAGGGAAAGCAAACGGAAAAGAGCTAATTGTGTTCCGAGCACCTGGGGCCGCCAGCCGAGAGCCCAAGGGCCTGCCCTGGGATCCATCCTTGTCTATCCATGGGCTAGCCTCCACCTCAGCTTCTCCTCTTTGAAACGGAGATGAGCAGCCCACCCTCACAGTGGTATGAAACATGACTTGTACAGTACGTTAAAAGGGCAGGAGAAGACAAAGGAGGAGCAATAAGTGAGAATTCAGTGGGACAAACATGCCAAGGAAAATGTTTGCTTAGACCTAAATTTCTCAAACTTTTTACCCTGCAAAAATCTTGAAATAACTAGTTTTCAGAGAACACATGCATAAAAATTATTATATTGACGGCTCCAAAAAGAGTGTTTATCATTTTTATCTTTTCCCAAAACCTGAGAGTTCCAAGGAATCCTGGCTGAGAAACTCTGGCTCTGACTACTGAGCGTGGGGACTGTTGTCAAGGCAATCTTTGGGCTCTCAAGTCACTACCCCGTTGTTTTCTGTTGCCTTCCTTCCCCCGTGAACCAATCTTCGCACTTCCAACCCTCCTTGCCCCGGTGCTTTCAGCCCTCGCAAAACCCAGTCCTCCTTGGGCAGTGGCTTCCCAGCTACTGCAGCCTCTCCTTCTACAGCAGTCACTGTCCCTCCACTCCCAAGGCCTAAGCACAAGCAATGCCCAGTGACCCACGAAGACTGCAATGTCTTTTCAAAAAAGGAAAAGATGCCAGGTAAGAGCTGGACCTTCCACAGCATCCCTTGGACAAGAGACACTGAAGATGCAAAGACTGTATATGCAGCTTTTTGAAAAGCTTGCACTCTACAAAAGGAGAGTATTTCAGAATTTCAAACACAACGAGACATAAAGAACAATCTCTCTTGTCTGCATCCAACACTTAGATTGGTGAAAGACATACCATATGCATTATTTATCTCTCTTTCTCTCCCCACTCTTCCCCAGCATTATTTTTAGAGCAGGTCATGCAAATATTCACTGCTGCACACAGGGCAAGAAAGGCCCTTTTCTCTTCCGTGGCTCTCAGTATGCATGTGCTAAACGATGTGCAAAGGGAAGGCTACATACAATGTTACGCCAATGACCCTGTGCCTTCCCAGCCCTTCTGTCCATCTGAGACCAGTGTCCCTTCAGCCAGCAGCTCCTAAGCCTCTGCCACTCTGCCAAATGCAATTCCATGTGGGTTGCTGCATCAGGCCAGACCTTTCAACACACTTAGACTCATCCACAAAGAGGGGGAAGAAAATGATTTTTTCATAATCATGCTCAGGCCAAGAGGCTGTCTTGAGAAGACCCCTGTGACTTCCTTGGATTCACCACTGGAGGTCTTCAAGAGACGTTCAGTCTTCTCAGAAGCAGCATTTTCAGTGCAAAAAATGTCAACAAAAACCCTCACCAGGAATAGACAACCTGATTTTTTTTTTTTTTTAATGAAAATCCAAATAGCTATCCCACTGGTCATGGAGCTGAAGAACTCCTATAAGCTGCTGCTACCATGTGGAAACCCTTTTGAGCCAGGCCCACTGACAGCACTTCACCCAAACACCTCCAGCACTAGGCATGGCATTGTCTCAGTCACTCGGGTCAAGGTGGATTATGGAACCAAACACAGGCATTTCTAGCCGTGGGCTTGTGTTAAGAAACAGCCACTGCGAGAACCCTCTAAGATCAAACGCAGAAAGAGCGGTGCTGCAATCAGGCCTCCTGACTGGCATGCAGGTTCTTCCAGATATCTGACTATACCTCCAGTGGACTTAAAAGTGCAAACCCACTTGGGTGACTCTCTTTACAGATACAAAGATTAGGACTCTCTTTTTTTCTCACATCACAGAAAATGAAGGTAATAATTGCTGTACTGATACTAACAATACAGCAACAGGACGTTGCAGGCAACCATTAACACTTATTAATATGGAGTGAGACTTATGTCAGCTTATATTTTTGACAACTGTTAATAGGAAGAGGGCATTGTCTATATTAAACTTTTAGACTTTCAGCCAGCACCCAAAATCTGCCTCATGTGTCCTTTCACAGCAATAAAAGCCAGACAATCTGGAACCATCCCACAAAAACCTGATGTGACGGACAGACAGGGTCCAGAATCTATCCAAAAAAAGGCTTTATTTCTTGGACATCTTTTCCCTTCTCAAAACCTGCTTCTCCTTCACATCACTCTCACATTTTCCACCAAGGCTACCTCATGCTTCCTTCCTCAACATGCTCTTGGCCCTCGTGATAGCACGGCACAGGCACTTTGAGAAGGGGCAGGCAGCAGCTGCAGGCTCCCAAACCAAGGAAAGCTCCTGGGGGGATGCGAGAGCTGAGATTCTGCGTTGCGCCTAGCTCTCTCCTCAACGCCTAAAGACTGAGCCACCAAGATGCCCCCAGCCCCTTGCCAAGAGAGGAAGGGTCGTAAACCCATTCCCCGGAAGGATGTATCCCACTCTGACAGAGCAAGCCAAGGGTCCCTAGCACACAGCACACTGTTCTCCCTCTCCTTTTAGGGACTGTCCCAAAACTCATCCGGTGTGACCTGGGCGCAGGGGGACTCCTGAACAGCGACAAGCCCCCCAGGCACATCCGTGCAGGCACCCCCTGTGGCAGACCCCAGCCGAACGGCCCCCTGTCCAGCCCGCTCAAGCCCCAGCACAAATGCCGGTCACCTCACCTAGAGATGGGGCCATGGAGGCCATGGCATTGCTGGGGTCTAGCTGGAAGCCGCCCATCACGAACGGCGCCTCCGGGGCTGTGCTGTCCATCTTCAGGCCAGGCAGAGCCATGTTCTGGGCCAGGTAGTACTGGTACAGCTCCGCCTCAGCAGGCAGGCTGCCCAGGCCCAGGTGGCGGTTCTGCTGCATTTGGCTCATGTTTTGCTGGAGCAGCACCATGTTGTGCATGTGCTTCTCACTGGTCATGTGGATGCGGAGGTTCCTGGCGACATTGGTCTCGTAGTCACACACCTCACACCGCCAGGTAGGCTTGCTTTTTGGCTTGGTGGGGGAGGGGGCCCCACAGCTGCTCCCCATGTTTGCTGCTGCGGCCGCAGCTGCTGCAGCCGCGGCTGCAGCAGCTCCAGCAGTGTGGCTGAAAACTTGTTCCCCGCCTCCATTCTGCAGGTTTTGCATGTTGTTGAGATGCTTATCAGACTGCATATGGATACTGAGGTTGCCTTTGGTAGTAGTGGAGTAGTTACAAACCTCGCAGCGGAAAGGCTTGTAACCACACGTGTAGCTCTCACCCCGGGCAAGCCGCGGGTGAGGCTGCCCACTTTTGCAGTAGGAGCAGGCGCCCCCCGGCTCCGGGTGTTTCTCCTTCATGTGAGCCTCCAGCGTCTGCTGGTACTTGTAGTGCCAATTACACTTGGGGCACTTGAGTGTCTTACACGAGTTTCGCGAATGCATCATGGTCATGTGGCCGCCAAGCGACCGGGAGGAGCCCAGGATGGTGTCGCACTTGGGGCACTCCACACCACTCCCCGCGGGGCACTCCCCACCCCCGAGTTCACAGAGGGGGCCCACGTGCTGGTGATGGGAGACACAGATCCCGTCCTCGCCCTCGACACTCTCATTTGGTTCTGGTACGGTAGCATTGTCTTTATTGGCACTTTCATCGCTGAAGTCCAGCCTCCTGCTGCCCTCACTGCCTTCACTGTTAAAGCTTAAACAATTCCTCCTGTTTGCACCATCAAAGACAAAGGAAGAAGCAGAATTAGAACTAGAAGAAGCCGTGCCCCGGGACATAGTCTGAAGCATGCTAGGCATTAAGGGAGAAATGCTTTGGTTTGAGAGAGCAAGGTCCTTTGGGCTGCTGCCACTGCCTGCCACAGACCCAGACTCTTCGGGAGGCCTCTCCTCCAGGTCGTCCTCCAGCTCGCTTGCAAACAGCCCTTTGCACCCCTCCTCCTCCTCCTCCTCCTCCTCTTCCTCCTCCTCCATTTCCTCTTCCACTTCCTCCTCCTCCTCCTCCTCCCCATCCTCCTCCTCTTCCCCATCCTCCTCCTCTTCCTCCTCCTCCTCTTCTTCCTCATCCTCCTCCCCCCAGCTGGCTCTGCTTTCTCTGAGAGGCTGTCTTGGTCAGCAGGTTCTTGCTTCTCCTGCTCTACTACCCCCCCAGGGTCCTTTCCCTCAGAGAACACAGGAGGACTAGAAGCCAGTGGGCCTGGGGGAACTGAGGTAATTGGTGTCTTCAAAGCTGAACTTGTTAGCCCTCCAAGGTTCAAGAGGCCCCCCGGTGCCAGGAGGCCTGGCTGGGGCTGATCTGCTCCACCGGCAGCCCCGACCTGGGCACCCTCCTCCCCTTCCATGCGTATCCCACTGAATTTGCCGTAGAAACTGTGTCCAGGGCCTATGAGGTTAGCTGTGGAAACTAAAGGGCGTGGAGAGTTTTTGGTTTTTGGTTCCAAAAAGCTTACAAGGGGTTCCTTGTCTTTGCCTATCCCTTGGATGATAGCGGAGATGTTCTTATTGCTAAGAATTTTCCGCTCCTCCTCGCTCAGAGTCATTCGATGATCATGCACCGCATGGGTTGCAAACGAGCGGACGTACCCAAAGGAGAGTTTGCACAAGAAACACATCAGGATGGGCTTCCGCTTCCCATACAGCACAAAGCTATCGAACTTGGACAGGTCCACGTTGTTGGGAACATCTTTGGATACACAGGAACTTTTGGCAGAACCGTCGCTGTTCAGGTAATCCTTGTTGCTTTTGTGGCGCACATCAAAAACACGGAAGCTGTGCAGGACAGGGCTGACCCCTGCCAGGGCTGAGGTATTTGGGAAGGCCTGGTCTGAGCCCTCAAACCACTTCCCAAAGGATGAGGCTATGTGGAAAGTGTTGATGATCTGTGGGTAGACAGGGGCAGCGGCAGCAGCTTCACCCTGCTTGCCCCCCGTGCTGGGGAGAGAGTTCATGAAAAGCGGGGGGAGTGTCCCGCTGCTGGTGCTGTTGCCAGCCCCACAGACCCCCCCACTCTGGACCAGCTGACTGAGGTTTTCAACAATGTATGCCGAGCCATCCGGCTGGTAGACAATCTCCCCAGCCAGATTCTCCACGTCGCTTTCCTCTTCTCCCTCCTCGCCAGTCTCGCTCCCGCAGTCTTCCTGCCGGGGGACCAGCGGACGGACACCGGGGCAGTGGTGCTCCATGTAGCTCTGCAAGCTGGCGAAAGAGGCGGAGCATTCGTTGCAGCTGACCTCTCGGTCGGCTGGCTCAGCGCTGGGGCTGGGGCTGGCGGCAACACCTTCCAGGGGGTGCTCTCGGAAAGGAGCCCGCCGGTTGTCTAGGGCTCCGTGATTCTCCACTGAAGACGGCTCCATATTAGCAGCTGCACTGGGGAGGTGGGAGCCACTGAGCTCAGTCCATTGCTGGTGCTGAGGGAGAGCACACCCATTGTCCTTCCCCAAGATGACGGGTGAGTCACAGCCTTCCATGGCCCGGCCTGCACGGAGCGTTCATTGCACCCAATATGATTTGGACCTAAAAGCAGGCAGGGAAGTGGAGATGGGGATGGGTGGAGGGAGAAAGAGAGAGAGAGGCAGATCAGTCAGGAATAAGCAGAGACTGTGCTTCCACACACAGCAGTTACAAGATGCACAAGCCCAGTTTGCCCAGAGGAGGAGCCACTGCCTGCTCCCAAGCCTGGAGAACACAGAAACGAGGAAAGCAGTGATGGCCAAGATCCTAAAATCCACCAGCACAACAGGCAAAAGAAAGGACCTCCTCATCCCAGTACAAAAAGCCACTCTGCTTCCTAAAGCTCAGTGTTTGCTCCCAACAGCAGGAGATTAAAAGCTGCAGTGCCTGCGAGAAAGCCACCACTGAATCGTCCCAGGGCCTGCCCAGAAGGAAGCCTAATCTTTCTCTCCTGGTCATGCAACCCCCTCGCCTCCCCTCATCCCCAGCTGGGCAGGAACAGCATGCCAGCCTCCTTCAGAAGCTGAACGCACCTCAGTAGGGCAGAATCTGAGCTTACGGCCAGCTCCTGAGAACTTGGAAAGGAAGCTAATGTGTCATTTGACTTGAGCTGCTGTTGCTGCTATTCGGTGGCACATCCCCACCCTCACAACAATTGGCGGGGGGTGGGCAGCACAAGAGCATGCTGTGCTATACCAGCCCTCCTGAGCATAATGCCTGCAAACAAGCAAGGGTCTCTTGCACTACAAGGGTAGAAGAGAGTCAAGACCCTCTCCCCACCCCCAACCTGATGTGCCAGCAGGATCCGGCCTGGCTTCTCAGGAGTTTTGTTTCACCACTGCCACCCCACTCCCACCGTCTGTACCCACATAAACATTCAGCCAAGCAAGGCTCAAGGGGGTGTCCTTGGTCAAAAGATGCATTTGTGGCACTGCCACTACATACAAGCAGAGGGCAGAGCCCACACGCAGAAGGCATGGTAGAAGGAGCAAGAATCAATCCAGCTCTGAGGGCCGTTTAGTTCCACAGCACCCCTGGGGAGCCATGCAATCACCAAGGCCACTGATCTCCTGGAGGTTGGGAAGGACCCATCTACAGCCGTCTGTGGAAGAGGAGGGACTGGAGGCAATAACCGAGCAGGGCCAGAAAGAGGCAGGTGCCCTTAGAGGGACCTGGGGAGAGGCAGGGCAAAGCAAAAGCAACCACCAGGCTGTGGCCCTGCATCAACACAGGCAGGAGCTGCTGCCCAGCTTGCCGGCAGCTGCTTCTTGATCTCTCCGTAGGGCAGCATGGGGGCCAGAAGAGCCAAAGAAAGTGGGGAAGCTGGTCCTCCACCCTGTGCCTGAGGGGAGGCTGAAGAGTGATTCCAGAGCGACAACAGCTTCCCTTTCTCCACTGCCAGATTCTTACCAGCACATTGCTCTTGCAAATGCACAGGAATGCGTGCTCCAACTCTCCACAAGTGTTTGTTTCCCAAGTCCCCTCAGTACTTCCAGCCCCTGATGCTCTTGCTGCCTCTCTCTTCCTGTGCCCATTATTGCCAGCCCTGGGGAACTCAGCATCTCCTGGAATGGCGAGTCCTAGTTGAAGAATTACTTTTCCCCATCCACCCCAGGACTGAACCAGGTAAGCCAGAGTCTCCCCAGCACCAGGATGCTCCCTCACCCCTCCACATGGCTGCATGGCCTTCCACTGAATATAGGAGGCAAAGGGGCAACTCCCGGGTCTCCCCACCCAGCTGCTACCAAGTGATAGATCTCTGGAGGGCGGCAGAGCCCTATCTCCTGCTCCTGGCCACACACCACTGCCACTTCTCTGCAATAGTGTCCCGCCTCTAGTCTTAGTGGACCAGAAAGCTCAAGAGATCCTTTTATGGATTTCCTATTTTTGATGAGCTCTGTGCATGAGGTTCAACTAAAAACTTTTACAGGGGTAGGTGACAACAGAACCCCAGGCTGAAGGCCAAGACGGAGCCCAATGGGAGACAAGTCTGATGCTCCCAGCAGCAGAGTGACTGCTGGAAACCCACCTGATTGGCTGTGAGTGGCCTGACTGACAGCCTGGACCAAAAGGGTTGGCAGAGCTGATGGGGCGGGAGGGTTAACAGTCTGATTGTAAAATCAATGTCATAAATGCTTGGTAAGTTACAGGAACAAGCGGGAAGAGAAGGCTGCGATTGATAAAGGACTGCGGCTTTGATGCTGCACTAGGGACTTGTTTATTGACAGGAAAGCCAATCTCCTCTGCAGGCCAGGGCAGGCCAGGCCAGAGAAACCGGCAATGACTTCCCAATTAATTGGTGGCTTCTTGGCCTCCCAGCTGCCCTCCACCTCACTCCCCATAGCCAGTTATCCAATGAAAGACACAGGGCATGCAAAGACTTCCTGGCCATCAGCCTAGCTTTCTCAGTGGCCAGAAAAAGTCCTGAGAAGCAAGGCTCTACCGTCGGCCTGGTCCAGATATTCTGATCTAGCAACAGTGCCTTTTCCCAAAGATCACCAGGGCTTTCACGGCCACCCCATTGGGGCTGCTAATTCCTTAGGGGCTGTGGAGCCCTCTCTGCCTGACCGCACAGTCCCAAACTGAGATTGTGCGTCTGGGCTGAGCTCAGGCTTGAGACTCAGAGGAATGGTAGGAATCCCAATGGAACACAGCCTCTGTCCAAATTTCACCTATATATCGAGCTTGACTTCTTCTTTCTCCACCAGCCAATCATTAAGGAAAAGGTAGCTCTTACTTAAGGAGGCAGAAGTCAACTAGTCAGGTCGATCACAGCATTGTCTGTAAACATGCTTTCCCGTAAAATCAATGATCTTCTGTTAGAGAGAGCACTGACTGGGAACCTGAAGCCATCCTCCCCTCCCCTCCCACCCCCAGACTCCCACTCCTCACAGCTCCATTTCAGGGTAAAAATGGCCTCCCCGGAGCCCATTTTATGCAATCGTTTTTGGCTGGTTTCCAATACCCCATTTTGGTGCAAGGTTCTAGAGCATGTGATGGCTTCTCAGCTGCAGGGGTTTCTGGATGAGATGAATTATCTGGATCCATTTTAGTTTGGTTTCAGGCCCAGTTATGGGATGCAGACAGCTTTGGTCACCTTGGTGGATGACCTACACTGGAAACTGGACTGGGTGAGTGTGTCTCTGTAGGTTTTTCTGGTCCTCTCAGTGGTTTTCAGTACCACTGACCATGGCATCTTTTTGGCCCACCTTGCTGGGATGGAACTTAGAGGTACTATTTAGTAGTAGCTCCCTTCCTTCCTGGAAGGGCAAACCCTCAAGAGGAACTTTGTATGGCTCCCTGGCCATTGGCCTGTGAGGCTCCTTCGGCTTCAGTTCTGCTTCTTGTGATATTCAACGTTTACACGGAACATCTGGGAGAGGTAGTCCAGTGTTTTGGGGTCAGGGGTCACCAGTACACCAATGATACCCAACTCTACTACTCTTTTCCACCTAATTTTAAGGAAGCTATTCCTCTGCTAAAGTGGTGCCTGGCAGCTGTAATCAGCTGGAAGAAGTAAACAACTTGGAAGCCTAATCCAGACAAGAGAGAGGCACTCCTGGCCAGTCATACAGCAGATCAGGGAACAGGGATCCAGCTGTGTTGGACAAGATCACATTTTCATTGAAGACAAAGGTCCACAGCTAGGGTGTACTCCTGGATTCAGCCCTGATACTTGGATGCTCAAGATTTTGCAGCGGCCAGGAGTGCATTTGCAACAGCTCCACTGGCTGCCAGTTCAAAGTGCTGGTTATGACCTTTAACACCTTAAGTGGCTTAGGTCCAGGCTCCCTGACAGACCTTCCTACACAGCCTGCTGTCCAGCTGATGGGCAACTGCCGATAGGCAACTTCAGGGCTGGTTCTCTGTACTTAAGCTGGACAGCTCTTCAAGCAGAAGACTGACCTTTGTCTGCCCTTCAGATATAGTCTCTCCTCTGTGAAACAGGACATACAGCCTAAGGGACATTGTGAAAGAAGAATCCAAGAGACATCATGTAGACGAAAAGAATGAAAAGTCTAACAGGATGACAGGTGAACTCTTTGGGCAATTAAGGATGGGGAGAAGCAAAAGTAAATGGTGACAGAAACAGGGTCAGAATCCTAAAAGCAACAATTCAGCAACTGTGCGTAGGAACAAAGAGAACTAGTATAATAATAAATGCAAAGAAATATATGATAACAGTGAAAAGGGTAGAACAAGAGACCTCTTTCACAAGAGCTGAGAAATTAAAGAAAAATTCAAAGCACAGTAAGGATGATCCATGACCGTTTGGGAAAAACAGCATATGACCAGGACAAAATAAAGGGTGATGGAACAATACACTGTGGAGCTGCATGGAAAAGACTAAACATTGCCAAACTCCTTCAAGGAATAATCATTAGAAGATAAACCCACAACCTTACAAAGTAAAGTGGGAAAGGTTCTCAAAACACTTGGGGGATGTAACTCTCCAGAAACAAACAGCATACCAGTAGAGCTGTTTCAAGCTGGGCAGACAGAATACATTCAAATTCTAACAAAAATCTGCCCAAAAATATGGAAAACAACACAGTGTCCCACAGATTGGAAAACACCCAGTACTCATTCCAAATCTCCAAGAGAGGTGACACCAGGGACGTAGTATTCATTGGACTATCGCGCTAATCTCTCATGCAAGCAAAGTGATGCTCAAGATCTTACAATAAAGACTTTTATCTTTGCCGAATGTACCAGATGTCAGAGATCCAGCTTAGGTTCAGTCAAGAAAGAGGCACTAGAGATCATATTACAAACATATGCTGGATAACGGAATGCACTAAAGAATTTCAGAAAGAAGAATCAACCTATCTGTCACAGATTATACTGAAGCCTTTGCTTGTGTAAACCATGAGTAAATTATGGCTCACTCTGAAAGAAACCGGTGTGCCGCAACAACAGAATGCCTTGGTGCATAACCTCTGGCCTGGATTCAATACAGAGAAACAGAGTGGTCTCCCACTGACAAGCGGATCAGACAAGACTACGTTTTACCACTCTCTGTTTAAATTCACATGCAGAACGTAGAATACAGAAAGCAGAGAAAAGATATATGAAAATTGGGGGAAGGAACATTCACAACTTAAGATATGTAGACAACACTATATTATTTGCAGAAAAAAGATGGCTTGGAATGACTATTAATGAAAGTTAATGGAAAAGTGCAAAAGAATGGCTACAGATGCATATTAAGAAAACAAAAATAATGGCTGTAGATGATTTATGTAACTTTATAGTGGGAAATAAAGACATGCCTCAAAGATTTCCTATACCTTGGCTCTGTCATTAATCAAAATGGGGACGGTAGTCAAGATACTGGAAGACAACTTGGAAAGGCAGACAGGAAGGATCTAGATAAGATCCTCAAAAGTAATGATGTTGTTGTTGTTGTTGTTGTTGTTGTTGTTAGATACTGAAGTCAGAATTATCCATACCATTGTATTTACAATTTTTATGTGTGGGTACAAAAACCGGACAGTGAAGAAAACCCACTCATTTGAAATGTGGTGCTGTGTAAGAGTTCTACACATAATCTAGACTGCTAAAAAGACAAGTGACTCAGGCTTGACCTCTCCCTGAAAGGAAAGGTGACTAAATTGTGGCTGTTGTACTTTGTACACATCATGAGATGGGACTCATTGGAAAATGTGATAATTCTTGCTTAAGCAGAAGGCAGCAGGAAAAGAGGAAGCCCACGTTGCCGGCGGAGGGACTCAGCCAAGGAAGCTACCGCCCTGAGCTTGCAAGACTGGAGCAGAGCAGCTGAGGGGCTAATGGAAGTCTCTCGTGGCAGCATCAGAACCTCATCTGGATTCTCAGCAGAAGGCCTGTAAGTCTCCCTCCCTCCCACCCTCCGTGCAGGTCTGTTGCAGGTGTCTTTCTTTATTCCCACCAGGCACTTATACGACAGAGAGGGGCTCCTGGTCTAAAACACAGGCAGGGAAACCCAAGAGGCAGGAGGACTCCAAGGAAGACAACGGGATTGCTTCAGGAACCCTTTTGTAAGCGGCCAGACACCCAACAGCCATTTTGCGACTTCCTAGGCCTGCTTTCAGTCATTTTGTGAAATCCCCACAACCCTCTCCCAAAATTCTCCATATGCCCGCTGGCCACAAAACCTGATCCATGCAGCATGGGATCCCAGAAGGAGGGAGTCATTTTACCCTGGGGATAGTTGGACGTGGGGCTGGGGACAAGAACCAGCACTTTGGGTGATCAGGATGAAACAGCTGTCGTATGGCTCTGCTTCCTGCTAATTGCAGGGCTTTATTTTATATTATTTTTATTTCTTATTACCCTCTCACACGTCTGATGAGATTAAATTACCGGAACTGACACAGCTGGAGGCAGCAGCCATACATGGGGCCTCAGAGGAGGTGATGCAATTTCATTTCCATTGATCAGAAACCAGCAGGGCAGCAAATGATGGGAAATTCCATTATGAGGAGGCTTGGGCCAGAAAGCCTAGTGCCCGGGCTCCAACTGCAGCCGCCGGCCCGGTCCAGCCCCCTGGGCAAAACAGGAGAAGGCTGGATCTGGAGGCCAAGCTGGGGCAGGGCAGAGCAGGGCTCACGTTCCACACAGGCAGGGTTCAGAGGCTGCACTAAACAGACAGAATGGTGGGCATGATTGCCAAAACCAACACCAAGCCAGTCAGGGGTCAGTCAGATCAGGAGACTCTATCCCACAGTGAGGAGGACCCCAAAAGCAAAGTTCTGACCACAGGGCCAGGGCCAGCCTTTCACCCAAGGCAACAGCAAGAAGCAACTGTTTCTAGGCCCCCAAAGCACCAGAGCAAGATCAGGAGGCCCTGGATTCTGATCAGCCCCTGCCTGTTGGGTCTGCTCTAAGCCCTCTCTCTCCAGATTTTCCAGCCTGACTGCCAGGCATCTCAGGCTAAGAGGTGCACACCTGTGTGGCTATTCTGGCACTGGCCTCTTTCCCAGCAGCCTCCTCTGGGGCTGGTGGGCAGCTGGGAGGGCGGACTGGCTGGCCTGGTTGTGCAAAAGCAGCCGCTGCCACGCCACCCAGGGGTTAACAGGAGCTGACCGCAGCTGCACAGCTGTTAAGGTAATCAATACTACTGAGATACTAAAGCAGCATAAGCCACATTATTGATTGCCAAGCATATGATAAAACTGTTTATTATGATAATTGCAAAGCCCTTGCAAGAGCACCTAGCATTGCATTCAGCCAGCTGCACAAACCTGGGCATAAGAGAAGCTGGCTAAGCCTGGGCCAAAGTCCTCTTTACTTCTGCATCTGGCAACCAGGACACAGCGATTTCTGTAACAGCAGTCTCAACCAAAAGGTTTCCTTCCCTGCCCCTAGGCAGGCTGATGTGATGAACGAAAGCTTGGGCAGGGAGCCAAGAGAAGAGTTATCTGCGGCAAAGCTGTAAACTCAAGTCTGGGAGGAGGGAACTTCAGACACTGAAATGAAGCCCTGGCAGAGGAGGTGATGGCTCTCTGTTTCTCCTAGAGTAACCTCAAGGAAAGCTGGGAGCAAGCAAGGCAGAACGCTCTGACAGTCCAGTTTTAAATTCCAGACTAGCGCTTCCTTTGCATGCCTGTACACCGAGGACACCATACCAACCGATTTCTTGCCTTGACAGGAGGCTGTAGCAGCAGATGACTTTGGAGGCCTCCTCTGTCTCTGATTCCATGCTTCCATCCTCATCAGATACCTACTGCCAATACATCTCTCTATTTTTTAAAAAAATAAAGAAGCCCCATCACCAGAGTGATTTCCTCGCATTTGTTGATGTTGTAGAGAAGGATGTAGAGATCAAAAAGTGGAGTCAGTCTGCAGTGGGTCCTAAAAGTTTTTTACAGACAAGTCCCACTTCAAAGAAGGCGCTCTCTGGTTAGTTGCTTTCTCTTTCCTGAGAATCTGCCCCTCCCTTCTCTACGTTTAGTGTGACCGTCCTTCCCCCAAACAACCTGCGGACAAAGTTCCTCAGTCTCGTCCAGCCATCACTTCACTAGCAAGCAGACTTATTTTCCATAACCTGTTGTGATATTGGGGACAGAATGGCTGGAAGATACAGAGCATCTCAAAACCCAAGATTCAAATCAAAGCTTTGGTTCTGAAGGTTCTGAAGCTTCTTCAAATCGGGCTCATCCCACGCCAATTACCAGCCTGTGCTCATAGAATCCTAGAGCTGGACAGGGCCACAGGGGCCTCCTAAAGCATTCCTGAAATGTGCCTACCTGGCCTCTTTTTCAAGGCCTTTGAAGGAGAGCCCACCACTTTCTGAGGCTGCCCATTCTGCAGCTGAACAGCTCCTCTCAATATTCAAGTGACATCTTTTCTTCAAAGGCCATCTAGGAGAGTTGCCAACATGGTAAAGAACGTGGCCGCCAACTGACGGCCGTGTGTGTGGCAGCCACACCCTCCTGGAGAAACAGACATTCAACAGGATGCCTTATCCTGGGGCAGGCAGGTAATAAACGGTACAGCACACTCACTGCAAGAGAGAGGAGGATGCTGTCCTGGCCTGCTGGCCCAGAGAAATCTGCTGACGGGCAACCTGAAGGCACTGCTGTCCCTTCTGACAGTTCTCCATGTTAAGCTGACGGCCCTTCTTAAAGACAATGCCTTTGAACAGAGGACTCTGTTTGGTTAGCACTGTAAAGGAGGACGCACGGACACCCCCGCCCCAGTATTTGGTGGGGAAGGAGTAAGGGGGAGAGGAAGCAAGCAAGCGCTGGCATGTGTTTGCTGGGGGTGCCTGCTCGACACAGAAAGAGCAGAATGGAGGATGCGATGTGTCCTCAGGAGAGAGACAGACCCACAAGTGACAAGGCCAAGAGGACTTTGCCTGCTAGGGTGAGTGTTATGTGTTGGGTGCATGGCGCACAGAGGGAGGGAGGGAGGGAGGGAAGGAAGGAAGGAAGGAAGGAAGGGGTTACACTTGTGTGGGGGAGGTGTCAGGTCCCAAATGTGGTAAAGAATATTACGGGTTCAGCCAAAAGAGTGGTCTTGTGTTTTGGGGCTGAGGCCTCATCTCTACTACATACATGTTCAGATTCTTAGGCAAACTACTTTTAGCCTCACCAACCAGTCTGCCTTTTGTCCAAAGTGAGCGCTTTCTATTTGCTTTTGCCGCTCATCATGTTTTACAGGGTAAAACAGAAGTTTGAGACTGGTGGTTCTAGATCTCTGCCATCAGGGTAGTGACTTTAAACATATGTTTTACATATGTCACTAGCTCCCCAGGTTCCTATGTGGCACTGCAGGATAATAAACCCGTGTTTGCTGCTGTGGAGCTATGTATAAATGAATTCCCACTCCCCCATGGCAACCCTTATGAAGCCTCAGACACCTTCCAAAAATTCAAAAGTCACACAGGCCTCAAAAACAGCTGGAAACTGCCTACTTGCTAGGCAAGGCAATTAGTGCCACAGCAATAATTGCAGCAGCTAACTAAGGTAGACCATAGCAGCATAAACTCTCCAGGGGGCCCTGCTGGGGACCCCAGCCCATACAAAAAGGTGTCTGCTTGCATTCAAAAGGAGAGATTCAGCAACATTTCTGCAAGACACTAGCACTTTCCAAGCATTTAATTAAAGGAAGTTAAACAAATGGAAACTCTGAAAACAATCCACACAGCCCTTCCCTTTGCTAAGGCCCTCAGAGTGGCTAGCAGGCCCCCAGGGAGGCTGGGCTACTGGAGACTGCAGCCCAAGTCATCACCCATTGCTACCACTGGGGAGACAAGTTGCACTATAAGAGCTCCACAGAAGACCTGTCTGCCATTTAGCACATGGAGCCCCTCCAAATTCACCAAAGAACCTTCAGATCCCTTTGCAGCTTTTAAAGCTTTTGCAGATTCACAATAGAGAGGACTCCTGAAGGAACCCTTCTGGGGCCCAGTGTCGCTGGCAGCCTAACATACTGCTAACTTTCCCACAGTTGGTTCTGTAACAGCCTGTATCGCAACTGCCAGGATGCATTCTGCAAGAGCAAAGCAGCAGCCATGCATTTACTTACTGGAGAATGAAAGCTATATCCATGTGGAACTCTGGCAGCAGCAGCATATGGACATGGGAGCATTTCTTCAAGCAATCAGAAGGCATAAGAAGAGCCCTGCAGATCAGACCAAAAGCCCATCTAATCTACCATTTTGTCCTCAGCAGAGACCAACTCTGGGAAGCCCAAGAGCAAGGCACGAGCCCCCTTGCGCCCCTCAGCTTGTGCTCCCCAGCCACTGCTATTCATACTTTGATCCTGGAGGTTCTACGGGGCCCCCAGGACCAGGAGGCACTGAGATCTTTATCTTCCTTGGAGTTGTCTAATTCTCTTTTAACACTATCCGGTGTTCGTGGCCATTGGTATATCTGGTGGTAGAAAATCTCATCCATCATCTGCAAAGTGCTTCCTTTTATCTGCCCTCAGTCCCCACGATGCAGCTTCACTGGATGTCTCTAGATTCTAGTATTAAATGTGACAGACAGAACACTCACCTCCCCATCTAGGAATGGGCGTAAAGCAGATGTCTACGGTGCACAAAACAGATATTGATGGTGCATAACAGCAGGTTTCTTATGCAAGTTTTCCATGGTACTGCTCACTTTTAGCAACATGGTTTGTCACTGACAGCAGAAGGACTTTGGTACTGGTTGTCAAAATGGCCATGGTCAAGTGCCCCAAGGGTTCCCAACTGACTTTAGGAACTAGCCAACTTTACATCATCCATTTCCAGGAGAAGGAAATGTTCAGGCCTCCTGGATGTCTTTTGTACAATGCTAGTATAAGGAAAATGAGATTGGGAATACTTTGTTCTTAGCTCCTTCTTCTGGCCCTGTTCAACTGAGAGAAAAGTGATGAGAGGAGACTGAGTTCTGGGACTCTCCAAAAGAATGAAGCTGGCTCCCAAACCAAACACAGAAGGATATCAAGGTAGAAGAACAAGCAGTAGGGCATGAATTCAGCCATTATAAAATCATTTATTGCCATGGAAAGGAAGCAAAGCCCTTGGAGCCATGGAAACCATCAACAGACAGCTGAGGCAAGCAAATGGTAAAGAGAGGTGGGCAGCCTGCCACCAGTGTCTTCCATGAGCAACCTTACCTGCCCAAATCTTGTAACTGGGCAGGACATCACACTCATCACCTAGCAGCCCCCTCTCCCACTATCTCAAGAAGACATCCTGCCAACCTCCTGCGTTGCTATGTGTTTCCAGCTGAGGCAGCTCCTTCTCCCCATGAAACACCTGTGATGACACTGCATATGAGCAGAACAGTCTCAGCTAGCTCGCCGAAATCCAAACTCCTTCAAGTCCAAAGCCTCATATCCTACCCAGGCTGTTCTGCAATCTCTGTGTCAGTGGTGAGACTCGCAGTCTTCTACCAAAGGTACATGAAAAGCAAAATGACCACCAGGTGCCCCCCCACCAATTCTGCACGTGCCTGAACACAGGGCCAAAGCTGACAAGAAAAACCCAGGGCAGGGCGGGCAGGGCATGAGAACCTCCAGGCACATATGCCCATCAAGCCTCCCCCATACTCTCTGGCACTGGCTGAACCTCAGTTCTCATGCAGGGGCATGGGCAAACACACTGGCACTCAGAACAAAGGAGTAGTCCATGGAGAGGAAGCCAAAGATAAAGAGATTTCTGTCCTGATGACCTCCAAGAGCCAGCCCCTCCTTCACCACAGTTCCCTTTCTCTAGTGCCCCCAAAGGTGGTGGCGGGAGTGGTGCTGGCATCCCACCTGTTCCAGCTGAAACCCTGGGCACTTCAACATGTGTAATGCAGGCTGCTGGTGGCCGGAGGCCCAATCAGATTTCTCCACAGTGCTGTGATCTCAGGTTTCCAGGAAGGCCTTGGAAGCGCCCCCCCACCCAAGGAAAGCAAACCAACGCTGCTGCCTGGGTCAACACAAGTTGCCCAGATGCCCCACAAGGGCCTTGCCCAGCCCAGAGGGCTTAAGGAGGCCCTGGCAGACATGACCTTGGGAAGCTCATGCAGCTGGAGGAGCAGAATGGCAGGAAGTGAGCAGGGCTCAAGAGCAGCCCCAGGATAGGCTCTTGCTCTAGAGGCACCCCGGGCATCTGCCACAGCCCTTCGCCCCTCTTCCCCGCAGCCCTGCCAGGAGCGTCAGAAAAATGCTTTGCCATGCTGGGGATGCAGTGGCAATCCTGAGAAAGCCACCCAGTCACAACTCTAGCAAGACCCTGCCTGCCAGTGCAGCAAAAGGCTTGTCTGCCAGAGGATGTGCCTTCTGCCGCTCCTCCCATCATGGCTTTTTCTTCCCACCCATCTCAGTCCTAAGGACTGAAGAGCTGACGCCGGCTGCTCAGTTGCTCGCTAGGCTGTGGTCAAAGTGGAAGAGAGAAGTGTGCCATTGGGTGAAGCAGCCCCCCAAAGTTTCCCCAGCTGCAGAAAAAGGGGGCCCCCAGCAGGTCAGGAACCCACATACCAGAAACATAGGGACCGCTCTCTCTGGCCAGCCTGCATCCAGCCCCTGGACTCAGAATGGATGGGAAGGGTATGCTGCACCAAAGCCCTAGACAAGGAGGGACTGCTACGCTGAAGCAGGGCCAAGAAAGACCCCTTTTCAGAGTGGGGGATGGGGAGGAAGCAAGGTTAAAGGGCTGCTTCTGAAAAGCCTGAGGCAGTCCCCTGACGTTGAGAGCGGCAGAGCGGCGGGAGACGGCACCAGGAACACTTCTTCAAAGTGCTAGGGAGACGGCCTCTGGTGCAGAGAAAACCTTCACCAAGTAGAAAACTTCATCGCAGCAGCACCACTGAGGAAGGTGATGGCTGGGGTCTCATCCCACGACCTTTGCTGAGACATGACGTCCTGCAGCTCCTCCTCCTCTACTCCTGGGAAACAAGGGGGCCGATCTAATAAAGGGTGAGGCAAGCACAGAACTTCAGTGGAGCATTTCAGCCACCTAGTGGTCACAACCACTGACATTTTGGATTAAAGACTGCTCATTTTACAAACCAGTTCCCAGGAGGACAAAACAGCAAAGCAATGCAACAACTTCATGACCAGAATCCCAAGTCCTTCAGGACCTACAAGCACCTTCACTCCCGTAAACTTCCAAATGAGCAAATGAACTGAATTTACACTTGGAAGGCTCTACTCCTAAGGTGGCAAAGGCGACCTCACCAAAGCTCAAATGTCCAACCTCCCACAATTCTGAGTCTTCATTAGAGCGGGTGGCACACCAGATACAGAATGTCAAAGACTCTACCAAAAAGATCACTCTGTCCACCTAGCAGTACCCTGGATTTGTTACAAACTCATCACCCAATCACATAGAGATATGGGATAGGCTGAGAAATCATTAAATTGCACTAAGCCCTCAATGCAGGCAGGTGAACAGAACACAGAAAACCTGAAAAGCAGCCACGTTGCCCCATTAGGGAAAAATACCCTAATATTATTTTTGGTAGCACCAAAACAAAATATTCCAGATGCCTCACTTCTTTATTAGAACCAATTAAAACATTGCTAAGTACGGTCCTCTGTTACCTGTTCTCCTGTTTCCAGTTCTGCAAGTAGTCTCAGGACTCACAAGAAGGTCACAAGGTGGGGCAGTTGTCCAGCCTGTTGCAAATATGATGGCTGGCTAAATCTCTACCTTTGTGTAGGTAGAGAAATGTGGGCCCCATGTTGCAGAATTCAGCTTTTCATAGTTGAGGAGCAGCAGCCCAGAAGAGTGCCATGTTCTGTGCAACTCTCACTGTAAGGGCAGAGGC
Source organism: Ctenosaura bakeri (assembly GCA_948474755.1). NCBI lineage: Eukaryota > Metazoa > Chordata > Lepidosauria > Squamata > Iguanidae > Ctenosaura > Ctenosaura bakeri. Next base: position 19,805 of record CAOLHI010003412.1, read on the forward strand.
ACCATGCCTATCATCTAACTTTCTGCCATGGTCTGGGAACCAACCTGATATCAAGGGTAAGGGCAGCATGTTCAGGGCACAGTTAATGCTGGACCTGGGCTTCACTGCTTCTTCTTAGTCCTACCACAGCCCTAATGATTCAGGACCAGAATCCTGCAGGTTTTGTTGCTGTTGTTAACCGCTGCCCAGTCAACTCTGATTTATAGCAGTCCCCTGAATGAGAAACCTCAAAGCCTGTCCTCGACTGCTCTGCTCAGGTCTTGCAGAAGCAGAGACGTGCCTTCCTTGATTGAGTCCATTCACCTGTAAAGCAGTCTTCCTCTTTTCCTCCTGCCTTCCACCTTACCAAGCATTATAGTCTTTTCCAGAGAGTCAGGTCTTCTCATAATATGACTGAAGTGCAACAGTCTCAGTTCAGCCACCTTGGCTTCTAGAAGAATTTAGGTCTGATTTGCTCTAGGATCCTTCTATTTATCTTTTTAGCAGTCTTCTCCAACATCACATTTCAAATGAACTCTTTTCTTCATATTAGATTTCTTTACTGTCCAGGTTTTACAACTATACATAGAAATTGGAAATACGACAGCATAGTATTCAATGATATATCTTTATACTGCAGGATACTAATTCCTTCATAGCTGCCCTTCCAAACCCTAGTCTTCTGGTTTCTTGACTGCAGTCTTAATTCTAATTAACAACTGAGCCAAGGTATAGAAAATCTTGAAGCATTTCAATGTCTTCACTGTCTACCTTAAAAGTTACATAAATCATTTATGGTCATTGTTTTTGTTTTCTTAGTGCCTAACTGTAAACCTGCCTTTGCACTTTCTTCATTGACTTCCTTCAGCAATTGTTCCAGGGCTTTGCTATTTTCTGCTAGTGTGGTATCATCTGAATACCTTAAATTGTTGATGGCCCTTCCTCCAGGTTTTACACTTTCCTCCTGAGTTCAGCGTACAAGTTAAACAGAGAGGGCGATGAAATGCAGCCTAGCCTGTCCCCCTGGGTCAACTGGAAACCACTCCATTTCTCTGCAGTCTGTCCTGACAGTAGCCTCTTGTCCTGAATACAGCTTACAATCAAATGCTGTGTGCACGCCCATTTCTTTAAGAGCATGTGTGACATAGTAACAAAACATGCTGCACAGAATAGTTTCAAGCCACCTGGAGAACCGGCCACAAATTTAGAAGGGAGCGAGGGGACCGTGGCAGCAGAACACCGTACTTCTTGCTTAACCGAGGCCAATGCAACATGCATGCACAGTGCCTCTGCACCACATTCCTGCCGCCCGCCCCGGCAGGGCAAGGGGTGTGCCACGTGTGCACAACCTTCCCACCAGCTGAGCACCTCTATGCCTGAGCTCCAGTTTTCTGGCCCACAGGATTTAAGACCTAGGATCAGCACTCTTCCTGCACAACAGATGCCTACCCTTCTTCTCCACGGGACGTGAACTTTGCCAGCATGAGTCACTCCTGCTCTTGAGAAATGCTTCCTTTTGAAATGTGACCAAGCCAGTTTCTAGAAAGCAACCTGTTCCTCTTGGGAGTTCTACGTGTGTGAGGTGGCACGCGGGTGTCTTTTCTTATATATCCTCCGGCTCTTTCAAGTCCCCATTTGCCACAGCTGCTACAAGGCTCTGCTACGGAGATGGTGACCTGTTCGAGATCACCCAGTGGTTTCCATGGCCCAGAGGGGATTGGAATCCTGCTCTCCTAGAGAACAAGTCCAGCACTCAATTCGCCACGCCATGGTGGTTCTTGCGAGGGTTTCTTGGTCAGATTTCTTCAGAGGGGGCTTGTCACTGTCTTCCTCTATGGCTGAGAAAAAGTGACTTGCCCAAGGCCACCCACTGGGTTTCCGTGACTGAATGGAGAGTTGAAGCCTGGCCTCCCAGGGCCTTAGCCCAAAGAAGCATGCCAGGATACTGCTTCCATCATTTCACCTGCCTGCCTACAAGTTCATCTTGGGAAGATAAAAAGGACCAGCAGTCAATGTTAAGGCAGGAAACCAGGCATGGTTCTCCCACAGGTAGGCACGTCCTACTGCTTTCATGATTCCTTGTCTAAGCACTTCACATTCCACAGACTCATTTCTTTTGGCCTTGGCCTTCAAGAGGCTGATCAGAGACTTCTTGCATCCAACAGCCTTCAGGGCAACCCTTCCTGTCTCCCAACTGTCAGTAAAGGTTTTGGCTTCTATGCAACACAAAGACTGCGGAAAGCAAAGGAAAGCACGTACGAGCGCAGGGAGAGGCCATCCAAACAAGTGCCTCTTTGCTCCCTTCAGAAAGCAGAAACATCTTCATTCATCTTGAACTATGGACTAAAGAGTCTTCTGAGTCACAGTCTCCACTCAACACCCACAAGTGCTGTCCAAAGAAACAGGGGGCTGCACTGTGGAGACCAATATGCCACTTTTGACATCGTCCTCTCAACAATCAGATAACTCTCCCTTGAATTTTATTGTGTGTGTTGCAGGGAAGCAGGATATACCTCGTAATAATTTCCCTCCTTGTGCAAAATGAGGTGCACTTTGTTCCCCGTGCTCTGTAGCCAGCATGCAGCCGTCTGGGCTTCTCAAAGAGGGCAGAAAGGCTTGGCTTTACTGTTCTGCTCCCACTACTGCCAATATCCAAGATGGCTGCTAGTAGAAAAGCGGACACATAGCAAGTACCAGCAGGCAAGTGGGACAGAGCTCTAACAGGCCAATAGCTCCCTAAGAGAGCCATCATCAGTCTATGGAACCACCCAAGAGGCCCACAAGTGTAGAGAAGACAGATCTATATATAACTTGAATCTTCTATCCAGTCTCCTTACTGAATTGCAGCCAGAAGGTCTGTGCTGAAACCATACACAATTGGAAAACTGCACGCAGGTTAAATCTTCAGCCTGTTTATTTGCTGTTGTGTAAAAATAGGTGACGATGCCTTCTGGGGAGCTAGACTGCTGGCTCATCACATGCCAATCAGCACTGCAGGCACCTGGCAATGAATGAACCCTTTCCTATATGAGGATTAACCTCCAAGTCCTTCCATCTGAAAGAGAACTGAAGCACTTTTGGTTAGCTCCAAACCACAAACCATTTGTGCCCACAAACATCAGAATCTATCACTCCCTCGAAAAGTAAATTCACTGGTGAGCACAGACAGAAACAGAGCTAGAATCAACCTACTGAGATACAAGAGGGAGACATCACCATCCCCTTCCCAGGACTGGCAGAAGAAGGACAGTCTTTATTTTAACCAACACAAACACACACACACACACACCGTAAGGGAGAATTCCTCCTCCCCAAAACATACCAGTAAAGGTTGGGCACTTCCAACAGCTGCAAAAGAAAATGGGAGAAATCAAGGAGTGGCATTGTCTGGAGTAGTCAAGAGGGGAGCATGGCAGGCTGGCACCCTGTCAGTAGGTGAAAGGACGCACCAGAGCATGCTATGTTGCAAGGCCCACCTAGGCAAAAGGTGGGTCAAGGGGGCTGACCTGTTCAGAACTCTGGGCTAAACCCAAAGAAGCCTCACTGCTCTCTCTAGGCTATTTCAGGATCAGCTCTTTTGAAATGGGTCATGAGTTTGAAGATTTGGTAGGTCAACTTTTTAGCCAACATAAGCCTCAGCAATCAGTCCAGAACATCTGGAAGGCATCAGGGTAAAGAGAGGTGCCTCATGCTGTGAGAAATGGGGGCTCAGACTACAATCAGCTCCTCCAGCACAAGTGAATTGTGCATCCTTACTGCTGGCAACAAATGTCTGGTAAGGCAGATGAGAGTCGCCTGCAATATAAAAACCAACCAGCTTTTGTGCTAAAGTCAACTCAGGGTTTGGGCTGTATTCAAAGCACTTCTACCTTATTTTATTTAAATTTATAGGCTGCACTTCACCTTCTAGTCCGAGGATGGGATATAACTTCTTTTTTAGATGAAAAAATGCAAAAACAAAAAAACAAAAACCACCCCCAAAAAACCCATAATGAAGAGCTCCATTCACTTTAACTCTGATTTAACATACTCTTGCCCTGCAGGGCCCGAAACTGACAATCTATCCCAACCAGTCTGTTACATCTGGATGTGGCATGACTGCCCAGAGAAACTGGCAAGAAAGCGACCTGTCTTGAGAAATGCAAATGGGCTGGTCCAGCACTGTGCCACTGGTGTGCTAAGTGCCTCAAAGGAAACAATCAACAGGGAAGAGCACAAAGAAGCCTGCTGGGACCCTAGCAGCTTGGAGATGCAGGCTGAGGCAGAGCTGATCCACCACGCATTTGGAATCCTTGACTTGTCCTCACTGCCAACACAAGGAGACTAAGCATCTCTTAATACCCAGAAAGTCCCTATCCATGCTCTAAGAGTAGCCCTACCTGGTCCACAAACTCTCTTGACAGTGTGCACTACTGGAGGAACTGGTTCACAATGTTTGTATGTCCCATAGTCTAGCAGAAAGGTTCACAGGACTGGAGGCAAACACTTGTACCCCCCACCTCTGTCAAGGTAAAGGGGCAGAAAATGTGGCAGGCTGATGGAAAGAAGACACAATGGTAGTTTTGCAAGAGCTGCACCTCAGGGAATGGCTCTGATGTCAAGTGTCAGCCAGTAAATTGCTATTGGCTTCTCAATAAGCAGGAGCAGTGAGCTAAGTGTTTCCCTGCGTTGTGAAGGCTCGTTCAGACTCAATACAGCAGTATTGACAGCACAATCACCCAGTAATCCAGGCCTCACTAACGGCTCAGCACTTCCACACTGAAAAGACACTTTCCATTTGGACATCAGCCCATTAATGGGGCCTCCTGCAATCGCTGGCATCATCTCCACCTTCCCCCACCATCCCACCAGAGCTGGCACTGCCCACTAAAGCCGACCTTGGGGAGAAGACTTGGGTCCCTTCTTGTGGAATAGACCCTCCATTTGTGTGTTAACCCATCCTTGGCTGGAAACCTCACTTGCTGTGGAGAGCAATGTCCTAGGTCTTTGGATCCACCTCTTGGGCCTCACTGTCTCCCTGGGAGGTGCGGGAGATGACCCTTCAAGTGGCTGGGGCTCCAGGGACACCTAGAGCACAGTGGTCTACCTACCTCCCCCTTCTCAGTCCCTTCCATCATGCCTGCAGCTGATGAAGAGAAGTCTCCACCCCTCCACCAGAACAGTAGCTGCTTCTTGCTAGAATGCTCTTTCTGAAGAGGAAATCTCCTTGTCTGTCCCTGTGAAAGCCCCCCGGGGGAATAAATCCCTCAAGCTATGCCCACTGGCCACTTTCTTTGGCCTGCATTGGGAAAAGGGTTGTGCCCCCTCCCACCTCCATAAATGTAAATAAAGAGATGTAAAGAAAGCAGCTGACAAGCCCCCTCATCCCTGGTTAGGAAGAGGTTAACTCTGTTCCAGACTGTCATCTGATAAAGGACTCTGAGGAAAGCGGGTTCTCGCTTTCTGAGATATGATGTCACTAACCTTTATTGATCCACAATCAGAGAACTTTCCTTATCTCCTCCCAGACTCAGCTTGTGTTTCATATACTACTAGCCATCTCACACTCTTAAGAGTGCAGATCGCAGCCACAAGAGCTCTGGTGTTCCTTCTCCCTTCTCCTTGACTACAGCCCCTAGGCTGCCCCACCATGGGCCACAACAAGGCATTCTGGCCAAGCTCGGAGTCCATTGTGAGGTCAAAAGCTCCAGCAAGGCATGGTTACTACTGCACCAAATGCAACCCCACCTTCTTCATATGTGCCAGATAGGCAAAGAAACACAAAACTGTCCAAGACTCCCTTCAGCCAACAGCTGCGAGACAGAAATGAAGTGACTCAGGATACAGAGACAAGACAGGGAAATAGAGCATCATCATTGTGAAGCCCCAAGAACTGCTAGCCAAAGAGACTCAAGATCAGAGGGGATCTTTGAAGCAGGGTCCCTCTGCACAAGAGCTGCTGGGGAGTAAGAGGGAGTGAGTGGGGGCCCAGCTCTTGCAGGGCCAATGGCCTGGCCACTGGGGAAAGAGAACCGGGTGGACCTTTGATCCGATCCAAACACAGTGCTGGGGAAGGCGGACCATGAAAAGCAAAGAAAACTTTATCGCAGCAGAGAGGAGCACCGGAGAGGCAATGGAGCAGGGAGACAGACTCCCGGGCAAGTGACAGAAGCACCAATTGGGAGTGTGAGTTTGTGGATCTGTGTAGGGGAGACGAGAATAATATCCACGCCTCTGAAAGGATTGCTCGTGCTCAGGAACAGGAGGACTTCTAGCACTACTTCCATCAGGGAATTCTGTTTATTCTTTTCCCACCCAAAAGGGGCTTGTCTAGTTCTGTCTCCTCAGAAGAAATACACAAATCACTTGTGTGTACGTATGCATGTATGTACGTATGTATATGCATGGGCACAGCCATGCATGCGCACACACATACATAAAAAACTGGACGTTAATCGCCTGGCTAAAAATGGACAAATTCACATAACAAAACAAAAGGTGTGAGGAAGACAGCCTGGCGTGTGCTAGAGTTCTGAGCAAGGGCCTTGAGCCCAGTGTGATGCAGGGGAGCCAGGGGGCCAGGCTCAGCCAGTTCCGCAGGGGCCGGATCATCCAGAGCACAGGAGGACGAGGCCTTTCTGCAGCCCATCGCAGCCACACCTGACAAAGGCATCAGCACTTCTCTCCACAGCTGCTGCTCCAACCAAGGCACCTCCAGTGCAGGGAGCATCAGGGCCCCCCCTCTGTCATTCAAAAGCTGGAGGAAAACTTCAGGATCTTTCCCAACCTTGACCACTTCTTCCAGATCCTATCACTTTCAAAGGAGTTCAGAGACAGGATTCCAGGGAACTGGGAGTTCAGACATAATCTACTCATCCCAATCTCAACACGGTATTCCCTTTCTTTATTAAAAAAATTAATTCCCCCCCCCCGACAGTGGTGCCCAAAGTAGCTATCTAACTAAAAGATATAAGAAGAGACATCCAACGTAGGAAGCAGGCTGCCTGCTCTTAGAACCGGAACTGAGCTCCATAACAGCTCTAATGAGAAGGCATGGAAATCAGCACCATACCAGTGGAGGCCCAGACTTGGTTCTTCCTGCAGAGCTACTAAGGGTCTGGTCTGGTCTGGCCCCAAGTCCAGCCATCAGGCAACCTCCCCTCTTCCTCTCCCTGCTGCTTGTGGCTGAATATAAAAAGGGAAAAACAACTTTGCCTAAGCACAGCTTCTGTTTCCAGTGACCTGTTCTACGCCACCAGGTTTGGCCCTGCTCTCCAAGCAAAGACAGTATCAACAGCCCTTCCTTTCTAACATCCCCTCTCCCAATATGAAGGTGCAGCTCGAGGTAGAAACACATGAACATCTGTAGGACAAGGGAAGGAATTATCCCTCCCATTGATTTTTGCTCTGGGGTATTAGAAAGAACATAGCATTAATCTGGAGATTTCTTCCCAAAGCTGATGGTGGACTTTCAAAGGTAAGCATAAGACAGAGATGAAAGGAATTTATCAGAGAAACGATCTGCTCAAGCCATCTCCACTCAAAACAGGAGCCCCCAGCAGGAAGTCAGAGGACCCCATTGTTCCAGCTTCAAATCATGAGCCAAAAGGGGGCAGGGGAGGTGCAAGTAGAGGAAACCCCCTGGGTTTTCAACACTGCCTGATCCAAAGTGTGCATCCACATCACCATATCTTGTGAGGCCTTAATACATGCTGCAGCAAAGGGAGAAAAATGAGAACGGCACAGAAGGACTGAGACCTAGCGTAACACTCTATGAACCCTTTGCTAGGAAAACAAATTGTAGTATCAAGCCCCTTAAACTACAGATGTCCAGAAGAACCAACCAGAGAGTTCCCCCTGCGGTAAAGCAAGCTCTGGGAAAGCAGGGGCTGTGCTCCTCTGTGACCAGCACTGGTCTCTGGGCACCTCTGGCCACAGAATCACCCTCCTGAGTCACATAGGCATTCCTGACAGGAATTACCAGGGATCCACCATCACCAGCATTCCAGCCAGCAGGAAAGTAAATGAAACCAAAGCCTTGTGCACTTGTAAGGCCTTGGCGGCCTCATGCCCACACCCGTCCAAGAGCAGCGGGAGGGGCCCAACAGACTTGGAAGGAGAACGGGAGCAGAACGGCCACAGTGCCTCAGCCTCAAGTCCCCTCCCCTGCACCGTATCTTGGCCTCTCCCCAACCTCAAGAGCACCCCACAGCTATGCCCGCCTGCCCGCCCGCCCGCCCGCCCGCCCGGCTGCTCTGTCGTTCCCAGGTAGCTGGAAGGTTGTAATTGGTGAGGCAGGAGATTAGAAATATCGGCAGCCTCTAAGTAAGACTTTAATTTACTGGCAGATCAATAGCACTAGGGTTATATTGGCAAAGTGTCTACAACTCTATTGACTCCTGCAATTCCTCTTATCAATTTATCAGAAATCTGGAAGCCAGAAGATATTGTTTGAAGAAAAAGGCAGGTAGGAGCACTGCGCTCGGCCTCAGCTGCCTACCCGGGCTGTGCTCCAGATGATGTCCTTGATAGCTGGTGTCTTCCCCACCAAGAAGACAAAGCAGGAGCAGCATCATTAACGAGGGCACGCCAATTCCCAGTTCTCCAGGCATCAGCCGGCACCCACGTCCCGTTCCCCTGGATTTTGTACCAATTTAGCCCTCAGCCCATAGAGGGGCTGCGGCTCAGGGCAAGGCACCTGCTTTGCATGCAGGAGGTTCAGCTCCAGCCTTTTTACTACTTCATGAAGGACTAAGTAGCCCTGCCTAACATCCTGGAGATCTGGAGTAAACAGTGCTGGGAAAGATGACCAATACTCTGACCTGGTAGAAGGCAACCCCTTGTCTTCTCTCCCCTCTCACTTTTCATACCAATGTAATCCTACCACGGGGCTGGGCACATGCGTTCTGGCTCAACAACCAGCCTTGCATCCCTCTGATTGTCCAGGATCACAATCCCAACTCCTAATACACGGTGGAAGCTGGAGGGGAGGCAGCCACACTGCCTCTCAGGAGAGCCCTAAGCCCTGTCTCCTGCTGAAAAGCTACTCCAGAGGATCTGGAGGCCAAGACTGCAATGATGGAAGTAAATCAATGGCACATTCTCCCTCCCTCCCTGAGCCATAACCAAGACCCACTTACTTTCCCTTCACAACTTTTCGTTTGCAAAATATTGAGCACGTGTTTTAAGCGTTTCTAGACAAAAATGCTGAGCTGAAGTCTGGCCATATAGGTTATATGCAAGAGAGGAAGCAGCCTCAAGTGAGTTATAAATGCTCCTAGCCAACCCACACTTAATTGGGTTTCTGTGCCCACATTATACCAGCAGAGTTCAATTTGGGTAGTGGCATTCAGGAGCCTTGGAAAAAGTAACTCTGACTTCCTCTGCCCTGAGAGCCTTTCCTGAAGATGGGCACGACTGCCTGAGTGCCAGCTGGGGACCCAGACAGCTGGCAACAGCAGCTCCTCTTCCTTCCAAGAGCCCCTCCTGCTGGAAGGGAGAAAGAAAGAGCCCAGCTCAAGAAGAAGAAAAAGGGGGGCGGCTTTCAGGGCCACTTTCCTCTTCTTATAAGAACCAGATCAGAGAGGGCAAAGGTGTCAGTTATCAGTGACAAGCCTGTTAAAACTATTGCCAAGAGGCGCTTCCCCTCAAATAAACCCCAAATCCTCACACACAAGACACCAACTGGGGCCACCAGACTGGGCGTAAAGGGCCCCGGGAATTTGCTAGGTAGCAGAGACCCCGTGCCATGTGAGGGGAAGGGAGCAGCAGGGAGGACATAGATCAGGAGCACCACAGCAGGGCTGATCTGCAGTAAATCAGCAAGAGTTCCTAATTTCCATTTGTTTAAAGAGAACAGCAACAAAGTGAGATTTACTTCTGATCTCCCCGCCCCCCCCCCGCAACACACAGCCAGCCGGCCCTGACTTGTGTTGTTCAAATGAAGAGAGCATGAGCTAAAGCAGGACTGGATCTGTGTGCAGACATACTGGGCACACTCTGTGGTTGGGTGCTCACAACACGGCTAGGAATCACACAGCAAGGTCCATCTTTTTGACCAGGATCTGGATGATGGATCTCTGGGTCTTAGTTTTTTTAAAAAATCACAAAGCAGATCTTGCACAACTAGAAACAGTCTTGTCTCTACCACACACACACACAGAATATGACGCTCATTTGTTCTCAAAGAGGAGCCAAAGGCCAGTGCGCCTGTGTATGTGTTTGTGCACATGCGTGCACATGCACGCATGCTTCCACCTCGTCTGCTGAGCAAAGGGTGGTGTGTCAGACTCAGAGCCTGCCCTTCGCATCAGGGTTTCAGTGGCGGGGGGGATCACAGACCACCCCTCGCCTGGAAGCTGTCCGCACAATGCTGAGGGGCACCAACCCTGCCAACCCCGTGAGGCCCACCATCCCACAGCTTCTCTGGAGCCCCTGGCTCATCGCATGACGGAGGAAAGGCCGAAGGAACCGGACTTCCCCCCAGCCCACCCTCGCCACCCTCTTCCTCCTCCTCACCATGGAGACAAAACCCCTGAGCACATGAATATCCCACCACCCCCATCGGAGGGAGAAGCTGTGATCTTGCTCAGGGTTACCATGGAGCTCAAACAGTTGTATTCATTCCCTGGGCTGCGGACGCAGGCGTGGAGAGCTTGTGGAGAGGCTCAAGAAGAGGCCTGGGCGCTGGGAAGAGGAGGCTTGCAAGTGGCTGGCCGTTTGAGGAAGGAGCCACGGCAGCAGCATTCACGCAAGGGACCACCGCTGCCACCCCACGGCTTCTGCAGGAGTCCTTCAGCAGCCACGCTGGCACCTGGCACTGCATGCTGGGGTCACAAGCTCCATTCCACCACCACCCCCAGCATTTGGGGAGGTGATCCAGGCTCCCTGACACCTGAACAAAAAGGGCCGGCTCAATGACTTAGAACCAACAGCCGTTTCAACTTGACCCCAGACGGCCCAGTCCTTCATGGCCTTCTGCCTTTTAAATGCAGATTTGAACTTTTCACCCAAGGTTGACAGCTGCTCCTCTCCTTGTCCCAGCAGGGACCAGGCGCCGCCACTGCCGCGCCGCCGCTGGGCTATGGACTCTTCCCCGTTCAGCCTGTCAGCAAGGAGAGGGACCTGCAAGGGGTTGGAGGCAAGGCCCCTGGCAGCAGCTGAGGCTCAAAGGATGGCAAAGCGAGACACCCTGGGATGGAGAAGGATCCCAAAGCAAGACAGCGAGCCGTGACCAGGTGGGGGAACAATCAGTGCAGAGCCCTGAGGCAAAAAGCCACCCCCTCCTGCTTTTTTACCCTTGCGAGGTAAGCAAAGTTAACAGTTCGTTCATTTATTCAACTTATATTCTGCTTTTCTCCCAGCACAGGTCCCAAGGCTGCATAGCGCCCACAGGTCTAACAAACACCTCCACTGCCACCCTAATGTCTTGCTACAATTTCAAGCATGGGAGGGAAAGACTCAAGTCAAGTCAGGGATTTCAGCAGCTTGAGATGTTAATGTAGGTCACCTAGCCGCCAAACAAGGACCCTGCCAAGGACCCAGGCAAGGTGCTGCAAAAGCCACAAGGTTGTGGGGGAGCTGCTTGAAGAATTCCTCAGGCAAGGAAGAGCTGATGCTGAGCTAGGGTCTCAGGAGACACAGACTGCCCCCCCGCCGCTGTCCTTTGTGGGCAGATCCATTACAGGTGCTACAGATGGACCCCACAATTAATACCCAGCATTTGCTAGGCAGGGGCACAGGTAAGTCTCAGCCTTGGGGCACCGGCACATGGATTGCAAACAGTGCCGCCTCCTCCTCACCAAAGGAGACTTGAAACCTCAGAATTCCACAGATATGGTTTTTAAAATGAGATGTGAGCAGATGGGACAACAAAAAAAGGCAGAAGCAGCTCATTGTGTCTCATAGTTCTCAGGGTTTCTAAGTAGATGTCAAAACTTTTCAGAGCAGAGTGGTATTGAGCAGCCGTGAGTAAAAAGTTCAGAAAAAGAAGAGCCACTCAGCAGAAGCTAGCCATTTGGTAATCACATCAACCTCAGACACCTCCCAGCAACATGCAGATCAGCCACTGGCTGCCACCATCCCCTCCTCGGTCTTGACACATTTTTATCAGGGCCACCTCCAAGCAGCTGGCTTTCCACTTCTCCTCTGGAGTAGCCACATCCTTCCTTCCACAAAGCCCCTGGCCACCACAGCCCTTCAGTGGGCAGCCTACCCCCTTCAAAGACGTCCCAGAGGCTCCATGTCGAAAGAACATTCCCCTTGGGGCACAGAGGTTCTCACAGGGTGGGGATGAGGGGGCCAAACCTGTCCAAAGCCCAGCAATCTCTGCAGCACCAGGGGACGGGCCTCCTTGCCGAAAAGGGAGGGAGGGAAAGCCGACCCCCCCCTGGGGTAGGGAATGGGCAGGGAGCATCTTCCTGAGAGACTTTGATCCCCACTGTCAGTAAGGCAAACCAGCTTCACCTCCCACCGAGGAATAAATGGGGGAAGAAACTAAGTTGCTTAGGAATGCAGCAGGACAGGTCTGCCCTTCCAGGCCTCTTTTGTTTTTGAGGAGGGGAGGCAAGAAAATAAAACACTGGAGGAGAAGAGCACCAAGCTTTTCAGCTGCCTACCTCTATGCCAGCAGAGGATGGGAAGGGGAGAGGAATCCCCCTGGCCACCCCAGATGTTGTCAAAGATAACACGGCACCCCCTCCTCCACCACCAGAACAAAGGAAGGGGTTCACCCGTGAGCCACGGGAAACCCTCCCAGCGCAGGCACAGAGTGGCAAGGAGGTCAAGGCCAAGCCCTTCTCTGCCGCCTGCCCCCAGCCAGAAGGAGGGGCCAGACCACAAACACTTGGGGGGGCATGCCACGTGCAACAGTAGCAGCAGCAGTAGCAGCAGCAGCAGCAGCAGCAGCAGCAGGAGGCAGCAAGGCCCAAAGGGCCTTGCCCCAGCCTTCCCCAGTCGGGCCAAGTGTGCCGCACATCTGCCTCCCCCCCACATATGTGCTCCTGCTCTCCTCTCCCTCGCTCACACATATGCGCGCGCGCGCACACACACACAGGGGATGGGGGCGGAGAGTCAGCACAGATTAGCAGCTGCAGCCAGCTCAGTCCCCACCGATCCACGCCTGTAGCGGCACAGGCACAGCCCAGCCGACTTTTCAAGAGGAAAAACAAAGGCTTAAAAAAATGCTCTCACTGACTCAGTCGCTGTGGAAAAGACTTTGCTGCAGGGCAGAGCGGGAGGGAGAGGGGGAGGGAGACTTAGCACTCTCTGGGCACAGGCCGCCAGAGCCCAAAGACACTGGGCCGCCACAGCCGGCCAGACGCGGGGCTTCACCGGCCTTCCTTGCCAAGGGCAGCCTGGAGAAGCCTCCCGAGAGAGGCAAGCAGATCAAACCCGTCCTCTCAACCAAGGCAGAAAGGGCCGTGGAGGGGAGAGAAGAGGAAGGATCGGGCCTCTGGCTTCTTCGCTTCCAACTGAAAGCCCCTTCCTCCTACACAGCAGTAACAACAACAAAAAAATACAGTCCTTCCTCCACAGCTGCGGATTCTGTAGCCACGGATTCAACCAACCGTGTCTTGAAAATATTTTAAAAATAAAAATTCCAAAAAACAAGTTTTGATTTTTTCATTTTATGTAAGGGACACCATTTTACTATATCATTGTGCATAATGGGACTTGAGGAACCATGAATTTTGGTATCCACAGGAGTTTCTGTGACCAAACTCAAGTGGATACTCACTGCAGATTTTAAAAAAAAAAACCCAACCAAGCTATGATCTTACTATCTTTAAAAAAATTATACTGCACAGTAGTCATCTCTGCAAAATTCAGCCAGACCAAGTTCTTTATTTGGAAGAAGCAGGGGTGTAGCCCAATCTCTCTCTCACTCTCTCTTTCAGAAGCATCCCTTGTCTCCATTCAGATAAATAAAATGTACAAATTGCACGCCTGCCAAATATCTCTGTGGAAAGTACCACGGGAAAAAAGTCATTAACCCAGTGTGACTTACCCCTCCTCCCCCCCCCCGCTTAAGAAAAGAGCATGCTCTGTCTTTCAGGCTATCCATCCAAGTATAGGAAGGAGGCTTCCCTAGAACAAATCAGGCCATTGCTCCCTCCGGCTCAGCACTGGCTCCTGGGACCCACAGTGGATCTCCAGGGCGGAATCCTTTTAAGTGGGGATGTCATGCCTTACACCAGGGACCTGCAGCCAGCAAAGCCTCTCCCTAGGCTGTTTCAAAAAGGAGTTTAATGCTGGAAGGCCTTTCAGCATGCCCAAGCAACTAACAGCATGACTGTTTCCAGAATCCCACCTGCTCCTGACTAGAGCAAAGCTGTGAGTGATCCCACAGCTGGGGGGAAAGGCAGCACAGAACCCCCAAAGCAGGTAGCACATGAGAGGAAGAACAGGCCAGAGATTTTAAGAACCACGGGTGGACGCTAAACAAAAACAGGAAGAGGCCAAAGCTGTGGAAGGCAGCTGATAGCTGCAATCAGCCACTCTCCGCCTGGCGCTCCCTTCCGCCTCAGACAGAAGAACCCTCCCAACTGCAATCACAGGCAGCCAGTCTCCAGGTGGAAACGGACTACCAAGAAGCGTACAAGAGAATCCCAGAAACCTAACCTGAAGCAGATCTCACAGGGCAAATCAGTGGTCTTTAAACTCCAGCCGTGCCATCAGCTGCCCACTGGTGCCGGCTGAATGCAGATCACCACTTCTCATGCCCAAGTCTAGCAACAGGCCACCCACTTTCATTGCTGGACTGTGGCAGAATCCTCTTTTAAAGACCCAAAGAAGCTTGAAATAAAGAGAAACCAACACTTTTGCAGAAGCCGTAGGAAACAAAGAGGAAAGCACTAATTAACTCAGTAGCAAGTTGTTAGCATTTGCATAGAAATGCAGTCACAAATCACCACTAACGACCTAGGACAAGGCAAGGCTGCCAGCATATGGAAATCCACCCTGGGCCGCAGCTCTAGGTGGGTCACTGAAAGGAGGCAGCCTGCCAACTTCCTCAAGAGGGAGGAGAGAGGCCCCCATCTGCACAAGCGGAAGTGCCAGCCAGCAAGACAGGAGACCGTACACAAAAGAGAAGCAGCCAGAGACAAAGAGGGCTGAGGCTAAAGGCCGTTTACACCAAGGACCCTCTGAACCAAATGGATCTCAGAAGGACCACAGCCCTTCCCTTGAGGCATCGGAACTCTGGCCCAGCTGCTCTGCAGCAAGGCAAGCCCGGGCCAGCAAGAATCCTACATGCAGGGGCTGTTCCAAAAGAGCTCAGCAGACTCTCCCCTGCCCACACCAGGTACTGCAGTACATGGCTTTCCTAAGCAGCCCCCCCGCTGGGTCCCTCGCAGAGGAAGAAGCTCCCCAGGACCAAGAGAGTCCAGGGGCCCAACTAGCTCCGTATCGCTGACTGTGCACGAGGGCTCTCAGGTCGGATTCCTCTTGAGCCTTCCCTGGAAGGGCCAGGAAGCAGGCCCAGAACCTCTTGCGTGCAAAGCAGCTGTTCTCCACTAAGCTCTGGTCCTTCCCCAAACAGGGAGCAGGCGTTTTACATGCACAAGACCTGCACCCCACCCTCCACCCTCAGAAAATTCTACATGCTGTCATGCTGCAATGTCTGTCAGCATTAATTTGAGCTTGAAGAAATGTTTGCCAGTCCCAGAACTTTACCATCCAAGATGGAATGAAACCACACCTGCTCCAAAATGCAAAGGCATTAGTGCTGCAAAATCAACGAGCCCATCAACAGACTTCCCAGAAGCTGGCCTGTTGGGGGAACAGCAAAGCCCTTTCCTTTTTTTTTTTAAATATATTTTTATTGAAATTTATAATTAAAAGTAAAAAAAATCCCTCCCCACTTCCAAGCTTATTTTCCAGTTGAATCTGCTTGTTTTCATTCCTTTCATACAGAGTTACTGCTTACTCAAAGAGGAAGGTGATCTTACATTGTTACAACTTACATCGTTACAGCGTTGCTTTGTTGCATTACCTTATTATATTACATTGTTACATTCCCTTATGGTCGCTTTGTTACATTACCTTATTACATTGTTACATTGCATCTTTCTTTGTTCCTTTCCCTTTCTTATTCTGTATCTTTAATCAATTGAAAACTTCTCTCCATTCCCTTTCAAAGTTCTGGATAGGTTTATTTTTCAAAGAAAATGTTAACTTTTTCTGTCTCTACCGTATCCAGGACTTTTAATTTCCATTCTTCTATACCAACATATTTCCTTTCTTTCTAATATTGCACAAATATCAGTCTTGCAGCAGTTATCAGCCATAACAATATCTTCTGATGACACCTTATTTCTCTTTGTTGCCCTAGGATATTTAACAGATAAAACTCTGGCTTCATTTCAAAATTTAAATTATAAATTCTTTGAATTTCATCATGTATTTCCTTCCAGAATTTCCTTGCTATCTTACAGGTCCAAAAGCCCTTTACTTTTCGAAGGGCTCTCTCAGGATGTTCCAGGAAGCAGGACGGCTACTGTTTGAAACCTGGTCTGCCAGCAAATCACCTGGGCAGAGTTACAAAGCAGCAGCGTGTCCTGGGAAGAGCTACGCTTTCTTCTCCATGCTCCGGCTACCGCACCTTCCTTTTAAAAGAGACACCTGTGAACTGGAGTCCTTTCGGTGCTGAGATCCTGGAAACTGCAGCTTTCCCTAACAGACACGGCCCCCTCCGTATGTTCAAACGCAGCCAGTTGCCAGGCTGGACCTCTTGGGTTTTCCAGAAGGTTTTCCTCAACCTCCGCCTGCCTGCCAGGCCTCCAGCGCCAGCGAGCCCAGACGCGGCTGAGAAACTGGACAACTAAGCCTGAAAGCTCCTTTAAGAACTGGGGCTTCCTGAAGGTTTCAGAAAAGGGAAACATGCCTTCCACCACCACATTTTGCTGATCAAGGCACACAGAAATAGCTACGCTGTCTTTTAAAGCATTTGCCTTCTTGTCTATCTAATATGTGAAAAGAGTCACAAAGCTGGCGTTATTACGCAATGAGACCAAAACCGGGACCACAGTCAGCTTCTGGACTGTCTCCGCCAGACTCTTTGGACTTCTGTGTTTGGGGCTCTAGGAATGCAAATTTAAGGAGCACTTTCAAACATACTTAGTACTCAGACTTGGGTTGATGCTCCCAAAATTTGGGGGTGTGTGTTGGGATCACCCAGGAAACTTAACCATTTTTTTCCAGAAAAAACCCAACAAACTTTAAAAGACTGTAGGTCTTTCAGTAGTCAAACTGCTGCTTTATTCAAATCATAGCAAAGTCACCATCACCAACCCAGTGAACACCGGATAAATTTCCCAGTGGACTCTGAAACCCTGCTGCAACCGTCTTCTCTAGCTATGTAGGGTGGGGTTTTTAACCTGATCACACAAAACAACTCAAGTGCGTTTCATGCTTAAGACACTGTTGAGACAAACAAAATATTCCTTTGCCAAAATACTATCTTCCCCCAATCACTAGTTCTGTTTCTGTGCTCCCCTTCCTCCCAACATAACTGTAATAAAAATATGCAGAAATTAATGGGAAAATTGCAAGAATTCAGGAAACTAGCAGGATTTAAAAATAATAAAGATAATGCAGTTATGATTACAAAAAACATTAACAGAAAGGAAGAACTGGAATTGATCCAAAAAAACAAAATTTAAAACAGAAAAGAAAGCAAATTACCTTGCAATAATAATTTCAAATAAAATTCAAGATCTATTAGATAGTAATTATGAAATAATAACGGAACAGAATAAAAGAAGATCTCCAAAAACAGATTGACTTAAATTGGAAGAATAGCAACCATTAAAATGAATGACCTACCTAAATTGATATTCCTATTCCAGAACTTACAATTTATTAGAAATGATGAATCATTTAAACTTTGGTACAAAGATTTAACAAAATTTATTTGGCAGGGAAAGAGACGCAGAATAAAATGGGAGGGTCTTTAAGATACTAAAGAAAGAGGAGGAACAGGCCTGCTGGCTTTAAAACTCTACCACTACGCTTGTGCTATTTCTTGGATACCGGGTTGGATTAAACTAAAGAACAAAAGACTACTACATTTAGAACAATTTAATTTGCCATGTGGATGGCATACTTATCTTTACTATAATAAACCAAACACTGATAAAAAGAATGTAATGAGCATTTTATAAGGAAATATTTATCAAGAATTTGGAGGGTATATAGAAGAGATTCTACTTGAAAATTCCACTATGGCTGTCACCATGTGATGCCTTCCATAGACATGAAAACTTATATTTCGACTGCTAGCTGACATATAAGGATCTACTGCAGAAACAAGGAAGCACAAAAGAAAGAATGAAAAAAAACCCCCCCTAAAATCAGGGGGTCTATCATGCCACTGGCTATTTTACACACAAATAAGGGAAAGATTTTAAAAAGACTCAAAGACAGAAGGAATAGAGGATCATGGAAAGGAATTTGATGTCAAAGAGTGATCATACAATAATAAATCTATACAAAATATTAATAACGTTAAAATTGGAACAAGAAATTATAAAGGAGAACATGAACACATAGGGTCAGAATATTGGTCATATAATACAACATGAACATTGGGGAGAAACTTGGGATAAGAACTTGAAATTTAAGAGATGTTCCTTAAAAGAAGACTATTATAAAATGTTCTATAGACAGCATCTTATACTGTACAAAGTAGCTAAAAATTATTTTAAAAAAAGATGAATATTGGAAATGCAGGGAAAAAAAACCCAAGAACTTATTACCACACGTGGTGGCAATGTAATAAAGCTAAGAGATTCTGGAAAGGTATCTATGTCTCGGTACCAAAGACATTACAATTTGAATTTCCAATGTCCTCAGAATTGTATCTGTTGAATATGTTTAAGGGATTGGATATTAAGAAACAAAAGAAATATGGAAGAGTGCTATTGTATATGATAACCGTAGCCAAACTGATTTATGCCAAAAAGTGGAAAGATAATGTGATTCCTTCAGAAGAATGGGTACTAAAACTTTCTGATATGTACCGTATCTATGTTACTAAATAACTGTTTTATTAAATAACTAAACCATACCTTAAGGCAAGTTAAAAAAGACTGGGAAGAAGTGGCACAATTACGGGAAAAGAAATGAGAAAAACTAGCAAGACCAAAGGTGAATGAGAGTGTGTTCTTATCCAGATTCAGTAATATTTATACAAGTAACACATGTACATATGAACGTGTATTAGGTAGTTTAGGCATACAGTTATAAAAACTGGTATAATTGTATGCATGAAAGAGAAATGGATACAGAGTTAGTATGCATTCCCAAATATGTAATATGGAATGTGGTAAAAAAAATAAAAACCATACCTATGCACTGCTTAGAGACAGTGCGGTGTCGTGATCTGAGGGTCTGACTAGAACTCTGGAGACCCAGGTTTGATTCCCTGCTTGACCAGAGAAACCCACTGGGTGACCTTGAGCAGGTCACACACTTTCAGCCTCAGAAAACTTGATGACAGGTTTGCCTTATGGTCGTCATAAGTTGGAAATGGTTTGAAGGCATACAACAACAACAACAGAAAAAACAACAGAAACAACAACAAGAATAGCAAAACGCAAACCATCTTTAAAAAGCCCAGTTCCATCTAAAAAAAAACAGACGAGCAAATATGATTTTAGTGGTTGGCTATAACTCAACAACATGAGGATGAATAGCTCTCCCTCAAGGAGAGAACGACAGATGAGAAAGTATGTTGCATTTCCATGAAGCACGTGTTCAATCCCATGCTTTCAGAGTAGACAAGAGAATCCATCGTGCTCCATCCTGAACTGGCTGAATCTTCAGCTAAGACCACAAGCGTTTCTGTCCAAGGTTAGAGAGTTCACCAAGTAGCACCTGAGAGGCTCTTGGCATTATTCCTAGTAAAGCATGACTTGGAAACATGACTACCTATGAGCTGCCTAAACCAGAGCTGGAACTTTAAAAACCTGTGGGCCACATGCAACTCTCCCAGGATGTTTCTGTGGTCCCCAGACCACCCCCCTCCAATGAGAGCAGCTGTTTCTACAGGTCTTCAGAACTAGTAATTCTCCTCTAAGACAAGGAGCAGGGCTTTCTGTTTTGTCCCCACTAAGAAAAAAACAAGGAGGAGATTTAGAAAACCAGGATTGGATTTCTAGTCACCCCCAGATTTGTTCTGGGATGTCCACAAAAGCTGGACCCGGCCCCCTGAAGTGCCCCCACACCTGGTTTTGAAGCTGAAGTGGAAAACCTGGGGAGTCGCATTCTACAAGCTTCCTCTGAACAGATTTTCAAGATTTCTGTACTACTGTGCGTATGTGCCTTCAAGTTGCCAGTCAGCTCATGGCAGCCCTGTGAATTTCATAAAGGTTTCTTAGGCAAGGAACACTCAGAGATGATTTTACTATCGGCTTCCAAAAACAAAAACAAAACGTCGGGAGAAAAAACTAATAGAACAGAGCCTCAAAACCTGGAAAACGAACAACAACCTATATAAAAAAAAGCAGTTTACAATTAAACTAATATGAACAGTGACCCAACAGAAAAATCAGTAATCAAAGTAATTCTGCTAAAATTAATATCAAGTTCTAATGCAGGACAAGAGAGAAACAAACAGTCTCAGAAACAGGCTCCAAAAAAAGAACAGACTTCAGTGGCCTCTGATGGGAGAGCCTCACACTACACCCAGGCATGCGCTCCATGCACACTCAGCTCCTTGTGAAATTACAGTTCATTGTTGTGCCACTGCACTGCTGAAATTTCAGAATCAGGGACTCATGCATCTCCTGTTAGAGAGGCTAGCCTAGACTTTCCATGGAGAGTTTTGGAATCTGGAATAGAACCTCCCCTGGAGATCTTGAGAACAGAGGAAAGAAGAAAATATTTGCCAAAATGGTCTGAACTCAAACCATTTAAGCTTGAAAAAAGTTTGAAAGCACCTATCAGAAATATATTCATCCATCCATCCATCATCAGCTGCTAGACTGCTAAAAGGGAGCGGAAGATAGGACCCCAAAAGACACCAGCTGCTTGGAACTGGCCTCTCAGCCCCCTGTCCACTTACAGGTTCAATCCATGGGGCAAGTAGCAACGGGAGAGCACCCTTTTTGGCTGAAATGGACCTCTCATCGAATGCTCTCCACAGGGAGGCTGCCTGGCTCCTACCTTGGCATCATTTTACCACCAGGAAAAGACCACGTTATTTCCCCATGCTTTCCATTAGCTTCTAAAGTTTTGAATTCCTTTAAGCTGATATTCATTTTTTATTGATTAGATGTTTTAATCTCTCCTGATTTATTCATTTTGAAATGTTTTACTCTATGGTAAGGCATCTTGGCAACGCCAGCTGGCCACTGAGGGGAAACACATCAATTTTGAAAACAGACAAACTATTTCCAAAGGTGATCCCAGCCAAACACAGTACATGGCAGCCAGCTAGGCATGAAAGGCATCAACCACATTGCTCCAAGCATCAAGAGTGGCTGGAGATGGCGAGAAGCGCTGTGGAAGACGGCTGCCACCGCGGAACCCCAGGCGCACTCCAACAAGATCCTGGGGCTTCTTTCTCCTCCTCAGAGGCCAGTGCAAGCCAGTCCATGGTACCCCCACCCCACACACCACCATCAGCTCTGTTTTAGGGGGATTGCACTACCTTTATTCACCTTTACCCAGGGAGACCACACTGCTCCGGTTCTGCACTGTGTGCTTCATTCCCCAGTATATAATAGATTAGGCCTCATTTCCCAGCCATGGATCCAGGTAAAGTGATAAAAATTGGACCTAAAGTAATCCGGTCAGTGAAATGCTATATCCTTATGACAGAATAGGATGGGTGACTCAAAAGCACAGAATCATGGAGCTGGAAGAGACCACAAAGGCCATGGAGTCCATCCTCCTGCCATGCAGGAAGACACAACCGAAGCCTCTGCTTAAAAACCACCAAAGAAGGAGACTCACCACACTCTGAGGCAGAGCATATTCCACTGTCAAACTGCTCTTACTGTCAGGAAGTTCTTCCTAAAGTTTAGATGGAATCTCTTTTTCTCAAGTTTGAAACCACTGCTCCGTGCCCTAGTCTCTGGAGCAGCAGAAAACAAACTTGCTTAAAAGCAAAAACAGTTTGACAGTGGAATCCGCTGCTGCCTCAATGGAGCGTGATGGAGTCTCCTTTTCTGGGGGTTTTCAAACAGAGGCTGGACAGCCATCTGTCGGGAATGCTTTGACGCTCTCTTCCCACATGGCAGACGGAGGTTGGACTGGAGGGCCCTTGTAGCCTCTTCCACTTCTATGATTCTGTGACAAGTGGGCTCAGAAGACTGGCATACAATTCAAAATGTCCTTGCAGAATAGAAAGCTAGGCTGAAATGAACCAAACAAAATTCAGAGACAAATGCACAATTTTCTATTTAGGTAAACAAACAAAGTCCAACGCACAGGTACAGAATGAGGGACACCTGGCCTGGTACTTTCTCAGGATCGCTGCTGGTAACAAACTGAAGATGAATCAGCAGCAGCAGCAGGATGCAACTGCAAAGAAAGCTAATGGAATTTTAGCATGCATTAACAGAACCATTATCGAAACTTGTATCAATCTGGCTTCAGGCCTAGACCCAGCACAGGAACAGCTTTGGTTGCCCTGCTGATGGCTTTCTTTGGGAGATATGGGAAAGTGCTACCTTGTTCTCTCCTTTGCCCTCTCAGTAGTTTTCCATGGGACCTCTAGAGTAACTCAGTGGGTTGTGTTGGCCTTCAGCCCCCATTTTGAGAGAAAAACAGGTTATAAATAAGGAAGTTCATCCTCTTCATCATCAGAGGTACTGAACTATGGGGGTTCTGTGGTCATCTTCAGTTTTTTGTGTTTTTTTTTTTAATTAAAGAATAGCAAGCGCTGGACCAGTGCTTGAAGAGAGCGGCCATCTGGCTGTGAGTGAATAAACTGAAGTGACATCCTGACAAGATGGCCGTTGCTGGGGCCCAGTAATTAGGTTGTTTTGGGTGATGCTGCACTTCCCCGGTAGGGCAGGTATGTAATTTGAGCATATTCCTTGACTGAAAACTGCCACCAGTAGCGTTGCTGGGAAAGAGTGTTTGTGGCTGGCTAAGGCAATTCCTGGACTGGAACAACCTGGCACAGAAACCAATGCTCTGATCACCTCCCAGCTGGACTACTCCAATGTGATCTCCTTGGTACTTTCCTTGAGGATTCTTAGAAAACTGCGAACAGTCCAGAATGTGGCTGCCTGGGGGCGGACAACGGTTGAAAGAAGTGACCATATAACACCTGTTCTGAAACTGCTCCATGGGCCCTCACTGAGCCACTGAACCCAAGGCAGGGTACTAGCATAGGGGGCCTTAAGCAGCTACACCACGTTGTAGGCTTCCCAGTGATGGCACTTTGGAAATCCCTTCCATGGGAGACACCGTTGTCTTCTGCACTCTTACTGTTCAGCTGTCAGCTAAAAAGATTTATTTACATGACCTTCTAAGGTGTTAGCAACTGTTTTGTCAGGATTCTGCTGTTCGTTTGCATCCTGTTTACTACCATTTATTGACTATTTACAATTTATGATTTTAGATATCAGAGATCCAAGATTTAAATACATGTAATTTGTGGTTCTAACTGTGCTTTTCAACGCCAACTGTTAAGGGTTCCTGTGAGGAATAATGGGATATAAAACTAATTGACGAATTAAATTTGTCCAAGTGATGAGAAGTAACAAACTCAGCACTAAACGGATCTCATTTGGACTTACTGTGTCTAGTACCAGGGACCCCATTTTATGAAGGATCTCTGGAAAGACTGGAATTGGTTGAGAGAAGGGCAAGAAAGACAGTTATCGATACAGAAACTTTACGAGTGGGGAAATCTTGAAGGAACTGGCCTGTTCAGCCTGGAGAAGATGGTAGGATAACAGCATTTCTATGACCCCTCAAGGACTCTCACCTAGCAGAGGACAAAGACGACCTGCTCTCTCCTACCCAGGGGACAGGACGGGATCTTAATTGGTTTACGTTACAGGAAATAAACTTCAGTTGAACTTCAAGAGAAGAGCCTCAGCAGAGAGATCAGAGCACCTAAACAATTGGGGAGCTTCCTGGGAGCGGATGGGGGCAGCTCCTCTGCACAGAGCCTTCAGGACAAGGCTCACAGTCAACCGTGACAGGTGCCTTCCTTTGAGATTGCCTATGTCAAGCACCAGGCCAGGTGAGATGGCCTAGGAGTCCCCTCCGGCTCTGCAGTTCTGTTACCTTTGCTGGGTTTTGCTGCCTGGAAAAGAATGAAGGACCCACATCCTCAGGCCTGCCCGGCACTGGCCCTTCCTCTACCTTTTCCACCTCATGGGGGCACGTGGAACCAAGCCCCTCAAAACTCTTCTCCATGGAAGCCAGGCTCACCTCCCCGTTCCAGCTTTCACACAACAGAAATTCTTTCTCCCTGGGAGTCTGAACAACAGTGGATGAGAGGGGAAGCAGGGGCATCCTTTAAAGACAGGATAAAAGGGTAGCGCCAAAGACCACTCAGGGAGTGTATGGAATGAGCAGGGGGGGGATCTCACCACTCCTAGGCCCACTTCTGCCACAGCATCGTCTCAGGCTCCCACAATGAAGCCCCCCACTCAGCACCACCCCTCTAGAGACTTTTGCTCCAGGGGAAGATGCCCTTCAAGAGCAAGGCATGTGTCAGAGGAAAGGACAGAAGCAGCTGGCCAGATATTCTCCCCTCCCACCAGCCCACCCATTCTTGTCACAGACACTGGAAACTGGTGCTCACCTTCTCCACCAGCTTCTCGTGAGCTTGTGGATCATGAAGTTCAATAAAGCCCCCCTGAAACACAGCTGCTGATGGCCACCCAAGGCAGTTCCTTACCCCTCCAAGCCAGAGGTCAAGAGGGCCAACAGAGTCCAGCGCTGCACCCAAACTTTCTCCTAGTCTAACTGGCCCCTGCAAAAGCCAACAGGGAATTGACTGACACCACTTCTAAACTGCCCAGGACCCAGAAATTTCTGGGTAGAACAGCATCTATTTTTTAAAAAGTCCTACAATAACATAATAAAACAATTACTCAAGACAGCAAGTGTAAAACTAAGAGTAGACAAGCAGGAGGAGCACTAGATTAGTTCTTTTAACACTTGGGAGGATAAAAAGACCTTCGCCTGGGGCAGAAAAGAGCGTGGCATAGGTGGCCGATGAGACTCACCGGGAAGAGCATTTCACAGACGGGGTGCTACTGCTCGCCCAGCAGGGCATTTGGAGGAGTGCCTCTTTGCAATGACACTGACCTTAGGATCCAGCTGTCTAGGGACACTCCTCCAGGTTAACCCAGACCCTAGCCATTTGGAGTTTAACCACAACAGAAAAAATGACTGGTGGCCACTGCACATCCCCAAGCTCTGGCATTATGTGGCCAACGGGCTGGCCAGTTCCAGTCAGCAGTCCCTCGCTTTGGGCCATTCCCTCCCCCACACACCATCCCTTGTAAGAGTCCAAAGAGGAGATGATCAGAGCTGCAAGGTTTCGCTTTGTTCAGGTAAGGCCTAAGCTAACAAGGGCACTTAGGACCACCCAGGGCACTGGTGCCTCGAGGGACAATGCTGGACCCAAGAGTACCCCCAAATGGCAAACTGGATCCTTTAGGGCTGATGGGAGAGAAGAACTACCCAGAGCCAGTCCTTCTCTCTTGCCTAGACTGAGCCCCAGTCCCCTGGCCTTCCTCTCTCTGCTGGGCACTCAGCGAAAAGGAGAGACAGAGCTGGCTCTCACCTGCGTCTTGGTGACACCTCAGTCCCTCCGTCTGGTGGGGCCACGGGGTCACTCTGGAGAAGCAAAATGAGGGCTTTGCCCCCCCATAAGAATTCTGAATTTTCTATCACCCCCCCCCAGGTGTCTAGCACTGCAGTAACTCATGAACTCCATCAGGCATTTATAGAGATACAAGGGAAAGGGTCAGGTAGATTTACCAAGGGAATCTGAATACAGAAAATGTAAGAGTTTGAAACGGCTTCAGGTAACTTCATCTGCCCAGTGAATCAGAAACGCTGCCACAAACCTGACACCGAGGAGCTGCACTATGCATGCCCTGGGGTTAATATGGAAGCCATAATGCCTCCTGCTTGTGGTTCCAGACACATGGATCCTCCAAAATAATTGCAGAATAATTCCTGTTCTCATCCGCCAGAATCTTTCATTAGGATGAGTCTGGTCTGCTTTCAGCTGGACAACCCAACTGCCATGTGGGATGGTAACTGCCACGTGGGGGAACGCATTTAAGCAGCACACAGAACAAAGACATGGAAATAGCTCCTGAACACAGTATGAGCACAGCTCTGGAGGAGGCAGGACTGGGTTGGTCAAGCAGAACCCCCCCCCCACAACTCTGCTCTCAGCGAGAAATGGCCCGAGCCCTCCTCCACGACTCACAACAGTCCTGGGCTGCCAAGGCAGAGTCTGGTCAGGGGCGTGGGGACTGTCCTTAGTAGACTATTTTGTGTGAAATTGGCCCCATCACCCCAAATCCCTGCAAAATTTCACAGGCCAGCAAACAGTCTGAAGAACCACAAACAAGTTGAATGATGATGATGAAAGCTTGAGGAATAACTGTGTATTCAGGCACGGGGCAGCACAGTCACTGACGACTAAAAAAAGAAAATTGGAAGGCTTATGTGAATGCATCCTTCGCAAGCTACTCTGTGGCATGACAGATCCATCTATTCTCCTATTGCACAATTAATTTGCTTCCCAGGCTCCCGCAGTAGCCAAAATATGCCGTTTTCCCCACAGACAACTGAAGCACCAGGGTGAAGACAGTCAGCAGGCACCTCTAACTCGCTCCAAGCTGCCAGGTTGGAGTCAAGGCCAAAGCGGTACATCCTCAAGGCTCATTATCTCCCAGAAATGCCGATGGCATGAAGGCGTTAAGTATTCAAAGAGAAAGGTATCAACTGAACAGGATGTAGCACAATCAAAGGAGCCTGGGAAGCAGAACCCGCAGTCAGTTGTGGAGCCGTGAACACAATCCTGAAGGCTGATTTGTAGGGCTGGAGGGGGACAGATGGGTGCCACATCCCAAGCCATGGCAAATAGGAGGTTGGTGTCTTGGTTTCTGGGACAGTGCTCTTCTTGTGGTACACCCATCCTTCCCCTAGAAGGGTACTCTTGAGCCACAAACTGTCATTCCCAGGAGCTTTATGTAAATGGAATCGGTCTCCCAATTTGCCCACATGCTTTCGTTTCATGGGGAGACGTGGAGGAGAGGCAGGGGAAAATCACATTAGATGTGAACAAAGCAGAAGGTTAATTTGAAGTCCCCAGCCCTGCTGCTTTGCTGGCCTCTCAGCACCCGCTCTCCTTTCTGTGCAAAGCCTGACATCTACAGTCCTGTCTGGCACAGCCAGGGGTTTTCAATGCAATGATGGTGGGGACGTGACAGCCAGGGCTCCTCAGCAAGCAGAGGCCACGCACAAAATCCCCCACACCAAGCCAATGAATGGGGCTGGGAGTCTGCTGGCCTCCACCAAGCCTTCCCAACTAAGCAGCCTCAAGGTGTACCTTCCCATTTTGTTCTAGATTTGCCCTGAGGCCGAGGAAGGGCTGGCCTGAGCAGAATCCTGCTGGGAAGGTCAGAATGTCCACCAGTCTCCTCTTTTGGGGAGATCAGAGTCTCTGTTCAGAAGAGCTGCCCTCCTAGCAGCTCTTCTTTTCTAATGGTCCCAGGCCAGCCGCCCTCTGGCGAACACGCCGCCCCTTCTGCAAACCGCCATCACCCACAGCCAGCCTGCTTTCAGCGAGGCTCTCAGTGCATTCCCCAACATAAGTATCGCTCTGCCCTGACAGACCGTTCTCCACGCCACCTCTGTAGCCTGGCAAAGCATCTGCCTCTGCTTAAAATTTATTAAGTCTCACTAAGTATAATAACAACAACAATAACCATACAGGATCAATTATAGAATACTCTGAATAGAAATATACAATAATGCTCAACAAACAGGAACACGCAATGAATTACAAAGAAAGCGAGAAGGGGAGTAATGCATCTGTCTTGAGGAGAAGGATGGGCCTCCAGATGTTTTCCACAGCCGGCTGAGGGTTCCAAAAGCACTGATTTTCCTTTCACCTTGAGCAGCGGAGGCAGAGGCACTGCAGTCTGTTCATCACAGTTGATTGAGACAGGCGTCTGACATACCATCCCCTTCTTAGACTTTCAAACACTCCAGCTGCTCCAGGGAAGCAAAAGAAAGGAACTGAGCAGGCCGCGAAGTAGACTCAAACAATAAGCGATCCACGGCCTCAGCCTGCAAGCAAGCGGACAAACGGCTCACCAGGTCACAGCAGGGATCATTCAGGGAAGGCCCAGAGCTCTGACAGTCTACTGACATAAAAATCCAGGGAGGACGGGAGGATTTTCATCCCAGAGAGGGCATGCATTTAAACAGAACAAATAGCTCCTCAAATACAACTGCCAAGTCCAAGTGTTGCGTGAGCTCTTCACCCTGGTGGCACCAACCCTGCCTGTGCCGCTTTCCTCTCTAGCAACAAGGACCTTTGTGTAGCTTCACGACACTACCAAACAGCAGATCAGAACCACAGATTATGAGAGGGAAATTCGCAGCTAATCAGCACAGTTCCCTGATGGAAGAACACATCCAGATAGCAGCCAACAGGCACCTGAAGCCCCCAGACGGCCATGCGAACCCAGCCAGGTGCTCTCACGGGCAAGTGGGTCATCCGGCAACTGCCACGGGCAGCCTTCTGCTCCTAGAAAGGGGACCTCTCCAGCTCCAATGTGGAGGAAAACGCCATAGGGACTGTGCGCCAACTGCACCAATTGTGGCACCGCTGCCCACGACGCTCTCTTAGTTTGCATCCTCATTGTTCTTTCAGCTGTGGCTATGCAGACAACCACTTTGCCAACAGACATCTTTTTTCGAGAAACTTATAGGAAAGCACGCCTGTCGTCAAGGCCTCTTCTCCACGCCAAATGCCAGCAAGAGCTCCTCAGGCTCCTCTCTGACACGGGCACCAGGGAATGCCGGACAGCCCCTTTCTCCCCTGCCAGGAAGAAGCAACCTTCACTCAAGCAATGCCAGCATGGGGTTTCCCACATGCCCAAAGCCTGCTTGCAGTTCTCTCACCTCCAGGAAGAGCCCCTCGGTGCAGCAACAACAACCCTCTAGCTACCAGATTTTTATTCTATGTGAAGATCCCAATCCTCCTCCTCTTCCCAGTATTTATTGCTGCTGCTGCTGCTATTATGATGATGATGATGATGATTATATTTTTATTATATTTATATTCTGCTTTTCTGCTAGAGAGATGCTTCCTCCCCCATTTATCCTTACACTCTCTGCTTTTCTCCTTTTAAAAGTGACATGAAAAAAGACGTGCATGACAGACTTGCTCCTTAGCTTTTGCAAGCCTTAGCATTCCTGTGCCTCGGCGCTCTCTGTGCAGGCACTCTTCCTGATGGGCTGTGGAACTAAGCCCATCCCAGCACTACACAATACACACATTTTCCAGATAGCCACTCACAACAGCTCTACCCAAACCACTGCACTATGCGGAAAAGAGGCCTACACACTGCTGCTTCACAAAAGTGTGGCATAGGTTGTGACATCAGAAAGAAAGAGCATATTTCAAAAACTGAGAGAGAGAGAGGAGTCCAGTTTCCTGCAGGGCTCAAAGCTTATCTGAATTAGCCAAACGGTTCTCTATCAGAATGTACCCCAAACCGCAGCACTGCCTGGCGGGTACCCGGAGCCCCTGAATTTACCCCAAGAGAATTCCAAGCACAGGGATGAGCGACCAGAAGCTCCCAGAACATCCCCGCCAACGGCCAGGCCGAAGGGAGCCCAGAACCGAAAGAGGCAAGTAGCTGCTGCTTTTGTTCGGGGATCACTCCTGACACAGGGCTTTGTTGTTGTTATAAAACCAATTAGACTGAGTTTTCCTTCCCAAAACTCGTCTTCCTGAAAGAAGCACCATTCTGGGCTAATGAAAGCTGAGGTATCATACCAGAAAGTCTCCTCTAAGGACAATACAGCTCCAGAGTTGAATTTCCAGTGCCCCTCTCAAGCCGGCAGAACAGGGCGAGGGGTGCACACGTAAGGGATTATACCCTTGAAACAGACACTTCCTAGCATTTCTAAATCAAGTTAAGACACAACCCTGTCCCTGCCTCTGTGATTCAACACATTCCTTATTAAAAAACACAACAAACAAACGCGGTGGTGGCCGTGGCGGGAGGGCAAAAGCCCCGGGCCCCCAGGCGGGCACCTGCTTGGGAGGCAGCGATCGCCTTGCTGTTGCTCAGCCCTGCCGTGGCCACTCTCCTCAAGGGAGTCCATTCCATTCGCCTCCTTCAACTCCGAAGGCCTCAGAACAGAAGGAAGCCAGAGAGAGAGAGAGAGTTTTAAAAGGCTGGACAAAGGTCTGCGCTTTCCCTCTTGGACCGAGCGGCTCCTCGCCCAGGGTGTCCTGACAATCATCAGAAGAAGGCGGCATCGGCACAGAGGCCTCCTCTTTGGTGAGGCTGAAGAGCACCTTAGCTCACTTCCCGGGAACAAAAGGCAACTGCCACGGGACGTGACCCGGGCTTCCCCATCCTGCCAAATGTCAAGGCCACTTCATTTCCAGCTCAGCTGCAAAAAAGCCAAGCAAACCTCCCAGCAGCAGCAGCAGCAGCAGCAGCAGCAGCAGCAGCAGCTCTCCTTCGGCGGCGGCGGCGGCAGCACCGCCGCCCGCTCGGATTCGGCGGAGCTGGCTTTCAAGGGAGCAAAACAAAGCCTGCCTCTCCGGCACGGAAGCAGAAGGGCCCTCGGCCTCCCCGCCGCCGCCGCCGAGAAGGGCCTGAGCCTCAGCGCTGGCTCGGCTCTCCCGGGGGAAAAAGTCAACCGACCAAAAGGCGAGGAGGGCGCGGGCACGGCGGTTCGACTACGAACAAGGAGCAGAGAGGGCGGGCGGGCGGGCGGGCGCGGGGGGTCCTGAAACACTTTCCTTCTTCCCACAGCAGGCGCTCCCGCTAATGCCGGCTGCGGATTTGCAAGTGAATCGAAGTTGCCACTAGAACTTTAAAAGGAAGAGCCCAGAGAGGGGACAGGAGAGAAAATTAAAGGCTCCGAGGAGAGAGGGAGGCGTGGAAGGACGAAAGGGAAACCGACGCCCGCCCTCGTGGCCCGACCCGCAGCCCACCGACAAGCCGGCCGTAGAGCCGCGGGACCCTCTGCAGTCCCGCTTCCCGACGCCCCAGCCCCAGGTTGACACGGGGGAGACACAGCACCCCAGGCGCAAACGACGGCGACGCCTCCGGGGCAGAGATCCATTCCGAAGAGGTCAGAACAAAATAAACTTTCCAACAGCGCGGAAACAGGAGGCCTGTTCCAAATGCCTCGGCAACGGCGTCAACGGAGAGCTGACAGACAGCCCAAGAAAAGGGGGGATGGCGGATGCCGTCGCTTGTGGGGAGGGAGCGGGAATGCCAGGCCGAGCAGGCCGGGCCGTCCCCACCTGCCCTGCCGCCCGCCTCGATCGCTGCCGCCAGCCGTTGTACCCCGCAGCTCGGCTTTGTGCAGGAGCAGGCAGGGCAACCGGGTGGCTAGCACTGAATTTTTCACGCACTCAGGCATTCCTGCACCTAAGTAATAATAAAAATAAGAACAACAACAAGGCCACCCTATCGCCGGTCCTGGACCAAAAAACCCGAAAAGCGCGGCTACTTCTAGTCAGAGACGCAGGTAGCTTAGCGAGAAACAAAGGAGGACAATTATATTAAATTAAAATAAGGATAGTTTGCTGGCAAGCCCTGTGGTGCCCCCCGAGGACGGCTCCCAAACCCCCACGTCCACAGATAACCCCGGTTGACATGGAAGTCGCTCCGAAACGTGTATGTAGGAAGCGCGCCCGGGCTACGCGTCAAACGCACACGCGCGCAGGGGCACAGCCTCAGAGCAGAATTTTAGGCAAATGGCAACGAGGACTTGGCAAACAGCTACCGAGCCTTCGTCGCCTTCCCGTGCAATACCCTGCCTGCGACTGTAAATCTATAACCACCGCAATGATTTGGTGATTTAGAACACGATAACGCATTGTGTAACTGAAAACCACAGAACGCCTGCCAACGCTCCTCCGGGACGCGGAACAAAAACACGGAGTATGCGTTGCTCGCAGCGGTCTTTCGGGGTTCAGAGGGATTTAAAGGGCGGGGGGAAGGCCGGGCTCGCCACCCCTCGGGCAAACCTGGGACGGGGCGGCGGCGAGACGGTTCCCGCAGGGCGCCGCGTCCCTCGCGCGTCTCCCTCCCGGGCGGGCGAGGCGCTTCCTTCGCCCTCAGCGCCGGCCTTCCCTCCATGCTCCCCGTCTTTCTTTCGGCGCAAGTTGGCTCTCCACCGGAACAGCCGGGGCGGCGGCGGCGGCGGGGCTCGCGTCGCGCTGTCCCACGGACTCCAAGCGGCTTCGTAACGAGAGACGGAAACCAAACCTTTCTTGCTCCCCCGCCATGCCTCGGGAGGGAGGGAGGGAGGCTGCCCCTCTTCCTGCCGCCGCGAAATGGAAATTACGTCCGCGCCCAGGAGGACGCGGCCAGTCCGCCGCCCGCCCAGGGAGGGGCAGCCCCGGAGGCGGCCGGACCGGGGACCCAGCTTCCGCGGCGGAGCCGAAGGGAAGGGCGGCTGGGCCCAGCCAAGCCCTCCCGGCTCCTGGCTCCGGGCCCCGGCCGCCTCCCGCCCGCCCGCCCCCGGCCTCCCGCCCCCTCTCCCTCCCCTCCCCCCTCCCCCGAGGGCACGGGTCGGTTCGCGCCGAGGACGCAGCCCCCAAGGCGGTTGCGCAAATATTTAATAGACGCCGGCGACTCAGCGCTCCAGCCGGCGAGGGAGGCGGGCCCGAAGGGAAGGAGAGCCAGCCGCGGAGTCCCCGCGCGACCCTCGGGTGCCCCCGACGGGGCCGGCCGGAGGGAGGGAGGGCGGGCGGGCGGAGGGGGGCGCCGGGGACTGGCCGGCGGGCGGCGTGTCCGGGGTCCCCCTCTGGGGCGGCGGCGGCAGGGGCGGCGGCGGCATCGCGCGGAGCGAGCAGGCCGGTGGAGGGGACCCGCGGCGGAGGCCGGGGATCGCGGCCCTTTCCCGGCCACCCTCTTCGCTGCCCTATCGATTATGCAGATGGGCCGATCAATCTGCCCTCCGCCGCGCGGCCAGGCGCTCCTGCCCGCCCGCCTTGTCCGCCCGTCCGAGGCGAAGCGGCGCAGCAGCAGCGAGAGCAGCGGCAGTCGCCGCCGTTGCCTCCACCCGTCGGACTCCCCTCCGCTCGCGCCCGGGGCCGGGGCCGGTGGCGGCGGCGGCGGGGCGCCCTGCCCTCCCTCCTGCCCGCCGGGCCCCGGCTCGAAGCACCTGCGGAGGCAGCCGGAGAAAGTTTCCGCGGGGGGCGGGGGCGCCGGGGACCCGATCCGGGCGGGGGGCCGGGCCGGGCCAGCCCCATGCAAAGCAGCCCGGGCGGGGCGGCGGGCGGCGAAGTTGCCACTTACGCGGCTGGCGGCGGCGGCGGCGGCGTCCTCCTCCCTCCCTCTTCCTCGTCCTCTTCTTCTCCCCCTCCGGCGGCGGCGGCGGCTTCGGATCCAACTCCGGCGAGGCGGCTAATCCCGGGAGGCGGCGGCGGCGGCGGCGGCGGGGCTACAGATCCCATGAAGGCTGCAGGAGCGGCGCGCTCCGAGGAGGAGCCCCGGGTGGCGGCGGCGGCGGCGGCGGCGGGACAAGGCGGAGGAAACGACCTGAGCAGGAGGAGGCGGAGGAGGAGTGGCGGAGGCGGCGGCAGCCGGAGCCCGGGCTGAGCCACTTCCACTTGCGCCGCCGCCGCCGCCGCCGCCGCTGCCCCTGCCGCCGCCGCCGCCGCCGCCCAGCAGCCGCAGCAGCAGCATCGTCGGTGTGGCCGGAGCGGGCGGGCGGGCGGGCGGAAGCCCCCCGGAGCGAGCGAAGGCAGAAGGAAGCAGGCAGGCGGCGGCGGTGGAGGGCGGCGGGGGCCCCGGGTGGGCGACCGGGCGAGAGCCGGGCTGGCGGGGCGGCCGGAGCAGGAAGCGCCCGCGCTCAGATCTGCTGATTGGGGAGGGAAAAAAAACTCTTTGGATCTTTATTCTGCTAATTAGTTTCCTGCAAAAAATGGCTGATTAGTGCAGTGCGCATGTGCCTCATTACCCAGGCACGACGGGAAGGGCTAATTAGCCACCTTCTGGATCAATAAGATTCAGCCCAGGCGGCGGCGGGGGAGGGAGCGAGCGAGCAGAGCGGAGCAGCGGCAGCAGCAGCGGCGAAGGGGGGCCGGAGGAGTGCGGGAAGGGGGGAGGAAGGGGGAAGGGCGGCCGGGGGAGGAGAAGCCGGGAGGAGGAGGAGGAAGCGCTCCCACACGGGAGGGAGGGGAGGGAGGGAGGGAGGGAGGGAGAGGCGGGGGGACCGCCCGCCCCTCCCCTCCCCTCCCCTCCCCTCCCCTCCCCCCGCGCGCATTCCAGTGGGCTCCTGCTTTGCCTCCCGGCCCCTCCCCAGCCACGGGGCCAGGCTGCAGAGAGGCGGCGGCGGCGGCGGCGGCGGCGGGAAGTTGCCGAGAAAGTTGCCGTTCGCAGGCGGCGGCGGCCCCGATCCCTGCCGAGCGGGGCGCCGGGCCCCGCTCGGCTCCAGGAGGGAGCGGCGGCGGCGGCGGCCGCCGCATTCCTGCGCTCCCCGCCGCCGGTCGCCTCTTCGCCGGGCTGCGAGGGAAGGAAAGGGCGGAGGAAAGGAAGAGGCCGCGCCGCCGGAGGACCCCGCCGCCGGGAGCTGTCTTCCTCCTCCTCCTCCTCCTCGGTTCGTTCGCTCGTTCGGAGAGCGCCTGGGGAGCGAAGGGGGTCCCCGGCGCCGGGGGTCTTTCCGCAGCGGGGCCCCGCGGCCCCCTCCCCCCGGGAAGGGGCTCCGCGCGGGCCGCCTTTAGGGGAGGGGAGGGGGCGGGGCGGCGGGGGCCCCCAGGAGCTCCGGGGCGGGAGGGCTCCTCCTCCCGAGCACGAGAGGCGCGCGACCCTGGGGGAGGAGGGGGCCTCGGCGGAGGGGAGGGGAGGAGAGGGGAGGGGGCCCGGGCGGGGGGGGCGCCGCCAGCCTCGGAGCTCCCTGCCGCGGGAGGCGGCCGGGGGCCTTTTCCTCGGCGGCTTTCTGGCCCCGAGCCTCTCGTGCCGCCCGCGACATACTTTCCGCTTTGGCCCAAGGAGCTCCTCCGCCCCGGGCCCGCAAAGGGGGGCGGGAGCGGGGCCGAGGAGCCCCTCCGCCGGGGAGCCTGGCCCGGGCGCGGGCAGAGAGGGCCGCTCTCTCCCCGCCGCTCGATCGAAGTCGGGCGAGGAAGCCCCGCAGCCGGAGAGCCTCGGAGGGAGCGCCTCGGGGCCGCGCGTGGCCGGGCTGCAGCGCTGCCTGAACGGGGCGGGGGGGTCAGCGGCCGTGTTTCCCGGCACTGCCCGCCCGCCCGCCCGCCTGGAGAGCGTTCTGTGGAAAGAGGCGGCCCGCCGCCGTGCCGGAGGAGACCGGGGACGGGCGGGCGGGCAGGAGCCCTTCTCTGTACCCGGAGGGAAGGCCCGAGGACGGCGCTCGGAGGCCCGGTGCGGCGGGAGGGAGGCCGGGCCACGAGGCTCCCGGCCTGCGGCTCCTCCGCCCGGGGCCTGACCGGCCGCCAGACGAGGGTAAGGGAGGGGAGGGGAGGGGGTCGCGCTTGGAATTCCCGCTTCCTCCGCCCCCAGCGCCGGGAGGCCCGGAGCTGGCCGCCGTTTCTGCTGCCGAGGGAGCCGCGCCGTCCGCAGATGCTCCGATCGGAGCTCGACGTGGGGACTTTGTCCCTTGAAGCCACATCGGCTCTCGCGCGTGGGAGAGGAGAAGGAAGGGGCCGCCCGCGGTGGAGCCGCCGGGGCGCGGGGGCGTCCCAGGCCGAGGAAGCGCGGGGGCTGCGACCTCCTCCGCGCGACTAAAAGCGTCCTCTGGAGGCAGAGATGCAGCGGGCGGGGGGCCGGGCAGAGCCCCGGCTAGGAAGCCTCGCGAGCCCCGAGGCCGGCCGGCAGGCTTCGTAGGGTGGCGGCCGGGGCTTCCAGGGCAGGGGCTCCAGGGCGAAGGGGGAGGCCGGCCGCCGCCCTTTCTGCTGGGCCCCGGCAGCCTTTTTCCCCAGAAGCGCACAAAGCCAACAGGCCTGTAGGACTTCGGAGACTAACAGATCCGTTATGGCGCGTTCTTCCATGGACGGTGTCGCCAGAAATTGTGGAATAAAAATTGTCTGCATTACGTCTCATTCCCTGTCCTACTTCAGAGCAGCAGATTTATTTTTGCTTTGTGAATTTTATGCGTATTATGTTATCTGTTATCGTAAGACGTGTCATGAAAGATTAATGCAACGGGAAATGTTTTTATTAATCAGCTGGCATTTTAATTGTTGTAGAAACTTATACCAGTATAAATACCTAGCAATTTATTTCAGGACAAAAGTAAATGCACGAGATGCTCTGGTTCTTTAGCGCCAACGGTTGGCTCAGAATAGGCCTTGTCCCACGACTGTATTTCTGTCAACTTCAAATTTGTTCTAATAAATACAGTGAATGATACATCTGAGGAACTTTGCACTCTTGATAAAAAAAAAGCCTAAGCAAAACTGAATTTTAATTTAAATCTGAGTTTGAAGATGAAGGGAAAAAAAGACCCCTGTCCAAAGTACCATTCCCAGAACAGCACAGAGCTCGCTGGCTCTGCTCGTAAATCCGAATGCCTGCCTGTGTGCTGCTTATATATCTGCAAACCGTGTTTCCCATTTTCTTCTGACTGAGGAGCTGGAGCCATTTGAGAAATGGCAGAGGAAGCTCTTAATAGCCTTTTCCTCCATCCGCTGATGCCCAGTCCTGGCTGCAGAACACCAGGCAAAGCAGGTTTTGACAGCCAGGAGAGACTGCAGGCACCTTGTTCCCTGTCTGCTCGTCTCCCTCTCTGGAGTCTTATTTCTGAGCTCAAATCGAGTGTGGGCAAGGCTGGTTGTTTCAGTACAACTGTAGAAAATGAGCCTCCAATCCGCCGGGCAGACGTTAATCTTGAACAAATATGGATGGTCTTCTGGTGCGTGAGGCAGCACGTATCCAGACTTCCCCGTTTGCAAGCAGATTCCCCTGCCTGAGAGCTCTCTCTGTGGTTGTGCGAGGAGCATGGAGGTAACGTGTCTCAAGAGTCTCCGTTTCTGCAGGAATTTGCTGGGGGAGCTGGGAGTTCCTTGGGCCTGCATGGCAGGGATATCTGCTCAACCTTCTGGGTACCCGAGGAAATCAAGCTGCTGGAACGGAATCTGCAGCTTGCCTTCTGAGGCCGCGCAAGGGTTTGTGAAGATCTGCATCGGCGCTGGACAGTTGACTCTCCTGAGGGATTCTGCAGATGGCAGTGGGGGGCGCGGGAGGAGGAGGGGAGACCAAGCCGTGGTGACCAACACAGTCTATTTGCTTCTGGCTCCCTGCTAGGTGTGTACGTTGTCTTCCCTGAGAGGCCAGGTCGCGTGGCCTGCACGGGGCTTAGATTTCCTTTGGCACCCTGTCCCCTCCTCTTCCAAGGGGCGCTGCCCGCATTTTCTATGCATGAGGTCGCGTGAGGGGTTTTTTCCCAAGCAGCTAAGCTTGCAGGGGAGGACAGGATCCTTGGTCTGGGCTGAGGAGGTCTCAGTCTGGCAACCCGCCCTACTGGGCCAGGCTCACAGTGGGTGCCCTGGCAGGTCCATGGATGCTAATGCCACGGGGCAGGGGTGCAGCAGAAATGAGTATGGACCAGGCTGAAAGAAAAAGGACAGGGAAAGGTACAGATCTCCAGAGTGTTCTCAAAACAGCTGGAGGAGTGATTGCTGGAGCCCTCAGCAAGCCCATTCTTTTTTCTCAAAAGGCAGTGGGGATACACTGCGGGGAATCGGGGGCTCATCATGGTGCTTAAGCCAGAACATCCAAATGTTAAACTGCATTCATCCCATAAGTGCATTCTGCTGTTTGGAGCTGTGAGAGGCATGTTGGATATTCTCTTCCAGGCAGAACGCCGTTAGGTCTTTGTGCTGCTTAGGAAGGTTGCTCCAAAGCATCCTTTTTTCCAGTGGGGTGAAGACTGAGGGCGCCTTCTGTAGTATGCTGGCTTTGGTGTTCAGATTTCTTCCAGAGGACTAAAATTCAGAGCTTCTTGTTTATTTTAAGGACCTGTTAAGCCACTCTCTGCAGTGGGCATGTGTGATACTGAGACAGATGTGACTCTCCTATCCCTTATTGAGGGATTGAAAGTTCTTTGCTACTTGTTAGCTAAACTATGTCCGGTTGGACGTCTTTTCTGCTTCCTGTGATAGTTACCTCAGCTTCCAACCAGGGAAAAGCTGTGTTGTCCAGTAAGCAAGTTAACAACTGACATTCCCCTTGAGCATACCTCGAGCACCAGAATTTCAGGATATTTTCTAATAAACACTTGGCTTTGTGGTCATTCTGGCGAATTGCTAGAGGGGCTCCCTGTGCCAAGCAAAAGGATTGCCTTTCCCTCTTTCCTTTGCCTGGTCCTGCCAGCATGAAGATCGGAACCTGTTAAACGCCACAGTCCTGAGTGCAATTTTTAAACAAATGTATCGCAGCCACTGCGTCTGCCACAGCCACCACCCTCCTAAGAGAGTCAGCCAGTTCACCCCTACCACAAGAAGGGAATTCATGGCTGGTCAGCAGCGGTGGAGGAAAAGGAGGTACCTTTTTCAAGGGCACATCCTTGGAATAGGCTCACTTGCCAAAAGAAAAAGGTGACATGTAAAGAGTTGGAAGCAGAACCAGGACAAATGGGGCAGGCATTCTCTTTCTGGCAGTGGTCCAGCCTCAATATGGAGGTTTGTTACTGAATTTACATCCTGTCCTAGGGTTTCAAAGGTCAGTACCAGTGCTTTTAATGCTGTCTAGAAATTGTTCCAGTTAATATTTCTGTGGCTAAAATCTGACAGCTAGGGCTGCATTATGAAGAGCTGTCACAATAAGAGCAGGAGACTTCTCACTCCTGGTAGATACCCAAAAGAAAAGGAGACTGTGTGTAATACAAGTACTGAGTTTGGCAACTGAAGGGAGGAGCTGTAGGTACAGACATAACAGATGCTAAATGCACAGCCTGAACAGTGTCTTTCACTTTAGAAGCAGCA
The DNA here is from genome assembly GCA_948474755.1 of Ctenosaura bakeri. NCBI lineage: Eukaryota > Metazoa > Chordata > Lepidosauria > Squamata > Iguanidae > Ctenosaura > Ctenosaura bakeri. The sequence continues at coordinate 58,911 of CAOLHI010003412.1, forward strand.
GAAAGAGGCAAAGGCACTCTATTCTTTTCTGTTTAGGCTGGCTGTAGAGTCAAAACCAACTTCTTAAGGATTGCCAGAGCATCTTTGTATGTGGCAGAGTTTTCTGCAGCAGTTGCATGACCAAGGAATGCCTTTTTCTAATTTATTTGTTCTGTTTGGCACATGTAAAGAATTTCTGAATCCAAAGCCAAGCATTTGTCCATGTGTGTATTTACAATTTACAGTGTATATTTGTAAATACAGCATTAAGTGGATGTAGTCCATAGAAGATGATTTGCTGCTTTAAAAAGTTAAAACATCTCCTAGCACAAAGGTAAAAAAAAAAAGGTTGCAAGCATGTTTATGTTCGCACAGTACAGACAAGCGAGGACTCTCCCGTGTACAGTGCTGCGAGTCAGTGTTTTCTGTCCAGCCAGGTACAAAGACGGTGGCAGCCTAGCCCTCCTTGGCCCGGCTCTTCATTTTCAGTGCTGCCTTCCTGCCTCAAATGCTTGCTCAAGGAAAGTTACTTGCTTCTCTTTAACCCTTCTTTTTCCTCTAGAAAGAAATACATCCCCTGAAATATTGCCTGTAACCAGAGCCATAGCAGAATGCTAAGTTGCTTTTCTGGATGCCCCCCCCCGCACTGTTTGACACTTTCCCACCATGTCAGCCCCACGTGTGCTGCGCCTTTAACAGGCACCAGTCCTGGGCACTTCCTGCTCTTTGTGGAAGCCACCTTTTAGGCTTGGGACTTTTGCTTAGCTGTTCAACAGAAAAGGCTGAATGTCTCAATAGGCAGCTTCACAGAGTGGTGAAACATCAGCTACCTCCCTCTTGTCGAAGAGGACCAAAAGACTGGGGCCATCAGGTAATGTCTCTCACAGCCTGGCCTGCTGCGTTGCTAAAAGCAAGAGTCTGATCCAAGGTAGATGTTTTCATTCTTCCTCCACAGTGGAATCCGTGTGCTGACAAGATTGTTGAGGGGACAGGGAGACGGGCCTCAAGGCTCGATGGAACAGAGGCCTCTTTGTCTTGTCCAAGTGTGGGTGCAAGGCAGCGCCCAGGGGAGACACAGAAAGCAACGGCAGGCAGCTCCTGGGCTAGACAGAGGCGTTCCTCTTTGCCTGGCCTGTCAGACGCAGAGAACCCTGGAGTCTTCTGAAGTCTGCCAGCACAGGGGAGAACAAGCGGCTCTTAACTCTGCTTGCCGGGGTTTCTTAACTGCGTGGAGCCATGAGGTCTTTCCGAGCTGAGGCTGCAGGAGTAAGTGTGCACCAGAGTCACAGGATTGGCTGAGCGTCACACACAGGGTTTGCTGAAAGGCTTGTTAAGGAAGCACCACTGACCAGGCCATCCAATTACATACTGCTTTGGGAAAGCAAGGCCGCCGCTGCTGCCACTGCCAGTGGAGAGTCACGCCTCCCATGGCTTCCAGCAGGCAGAGGAGGAGGAGGAATCGCATCTCTGCCCTTTGCCCCAGGGGTCAGTCTTTAGGAGGCAGGACATCTCTCCCCACACCTCCTTTTGGGAGGCAGGAATGAATCCCCACGCTTTTAAGAGACTCTGGGAAGCTTGTGCACTTTCCCCCAGTGACCAAGGCCGCCCTCTCTCAAACAGGATGTCCAGAGGCCCAGAGAAGGAAAAGGCTTTCTGCTTAAGGCTGCTGCAGGCCAGCTTTGGGAGGGAGGGAGGGAGGGAGGGCTGGCTGGCTGGCTGGCTGGCTGGCTTCTGGTCCATTGTCTTTCCCCATGATCCACCTTATACCCATCTGTATTGCAGTGTGGTGGAGCGGAAAGGCTGTTTGGATGCTGCTTGAAGGTCCCCCACAACACACACCTGAGGGAGCAGTGAGTGAGGAACATGCCCTCCGGACGTGACTCCTTGTCCCTTTGAGAAAAGGGTCCTAAAGGTGCCTCCTTCCAGAGGGTTCAACAGCCACACTGCCCACCTGTGATCCCCTCCCCCCACTTCAGAACTGGGAATTCTCTCAGAAATAAAGGAGAGTCCCAATCCAGAGCCAATGCATTTTGTGTATTTAAAAATACACTTGCAAAGTGAAGGATGCTAGGATGTTGGACTCGGGCCTATCCTACCAGGAGGACCAGCACTTTTCACTGGGATCCAAGGAGATGGAGGAAATCTCTCTCCCAATAGCTGCTCCCTGGTGGTAGCTGGATTACCAAGGTCGTTAAGACCATCACCATCTCCACTAAACCCACTGCTAACCCATGGCCGAGGCTGCAGTCGTGTCTTCGTGTACCAGACAGTAGGACCCTCTGAACTCAGTGGAGCTGGTTTCTGAGTAGGCAGGTATAGGATTGCTCCTTTAATCAATTGCTTGCATCAAAAGGCTGCTAAAGATGGAGGGAGCAAAATAGCCCAGCAAAGAAGTGAATGCTTGTGGGGCTTCTAATATTGAAAGTAGAAATGCTCGTGGATCCATCGTGTCCCAGAGGGATCTGTGATACCATTCTGTTTTCTCTCATGTGCCCTCTGAAGGAATCCTCCCTTAGAGAGGAAACTGAGCTCCTGGACCAGGGAACATCAAAGAAGCAAAATAAATAGAGCCAGTTGTGTCAGTGCAGAACACAAGGGATGCCTTTTGGGAGGGAGCCCTGCCCAGGAGTCAGAGGATGAACCCACCCCTCCACCACCAGAGCAAGTGAGTGCTGGGTGGATAAAAGCACAGGCCAGGCCGGCAGCTGCTTGACAAGACAGAGTGCCCAAGTGCAAGGAAGGACTCCTTCAGAGTCAGGGCCTCCTGAATTAAAAATAAGTTACGACTTAACAGTTTCTCAATAGACCTAAATTTATTGTCCACAGATGGAAAGGATAAAGCACTTCAGCCTTTCAAGCCCATTGACTGCAAAAGCCCCTTCCTATGAAGTAAAAGCAAACCTCTTTCTCATTTTGTGCATGGAGCTGAAGCACCTTCTCTCAACACTTTTGCAAGCTTACCACAGTCATTCAGTAGCCAAATGGCAATAGTCTGCATGGAGGAGTGGGGCAATGGGGCCTTTTTCCCACACTGAGAGCAACCCAGTGCTGTTGAGGCTTTTCTGTTGAATGCAGTGCAGTGTGGAAGAAGGCATCACCCAGAGAGGATGTCCCTGATTCTGGCTGGCTGCAGATTGTGAGGTGCTGCCAACTGTCCTGTGTAGCAAACAAACTGAAGGTCAGCATGTCCCAAACGCAGAGTTCCAACAATGTCCTTGCGAGGAGAGCATTTGCTCATAGGGAAGAGTAAATTTCCACTTTAAGGTATGAACCATGACACTGCAGTCCCCACGAGAGAAATACCGAATGGTACGCATGGTTCCCAAAGCTGAAGTGTAAGTGGGGTTGTGGAATGGGTCTCTCCTTGTTCATTGGCAAAACTGTAGCTAGGCTGTTGGACACAACGTGCAAGGTTCCACTTAAGTGCCCTGGCTGCTTTGATGTTAGCAAGAAGCTGCAAGGGACTGATGGGTGGCAAAACCAGGACAGATGGGTTGTCTTACAGTGGGCATTTCTCTCAGATCTCTACATCAGAGAACAAACTCAAACACAGCACTTCATCCAAAGAGAAGTTCTCCAAAAGAGTTTGCATCTTTTCCAGAACAGGAATTGGAGACCACGTGAATGGAGGCAACGTAAGCAAAAAGGTTGATGAGCCCAAGCAGAATGTTAAAATAGCTGGTACTGCAACGACTGAGCCAGTATTGTAGATACAGATGAGACACCAGTGTGAAGTTGTTGATCCACATCATATCTTTTTCCTGAGCAACTTATTTTACTTTGTTTATGCATGTTGTTGTCTGGGAGAACTGATATATATTGCTTAAATTCCACCTGCCTGGGGTTGCCGATGACTTGCGATTGCAGTAGTACCTAATTTGGTATGCAGGCTGCTATTCCATGTTCAGGAGCAAGAAACTGAGCAATGAGCTGAGAGTAGTGTTGCAACTGGACGTGCCCCTGAAGTCAAGGAGGACATGAAGGGAGTTGGTCTGGGGCAAGGTGTCCAGGAAGGCATAGGAAGAGAATGGTTTTCAGCATGGAATTGGGGTGCTTTCAAACCTTGTCCTTGGGGGAGAAATGCAAGCACAACCAACCCTGGGCACAACTGCCCTTCAGAGGAATCTTCCCCCTCATATATGAGCATGCGTTTTGAAGGGACTGTTGATCCATAAGCTCACAGGGTAGGTTTAGGGCATCCAAAGACACCAAACAAAAACTAAAAAGATGTGAAAATCAAACCAAAAGGTGTGAATTAATGGGTACAAGAGAGAACAAACTATATATATATATATATATACACACACATACATACACGTACATATATATATGTATATACAGAGGGGGGAGGTTCAGCAACCCGTGTAAAGAGCAAAAAGATTTTCCAGAAATCAGCCATGGCTGGTGACAAAATGGGACTGAAAGGGACCAGGGAGAGATGTGCACCTTGAGTGTGTTAACTGGAGAGTCAGGATCCCACCAAAGCACTTTGCTCAGCTCTAGAACATTCCAACCCATACTCTACACCGGCACAGAACCTGTACGCATGAGTCACAGAAGCCATGAAGAAGTACTGCTGTGATGCCCATAAGTAACCAGCTAATTAACCCTGAATTCACCTGGAAAGAAGGATATGGCTTGAGGCTTGGAAGGTCTACTGAGGATGGAAGATGGAACACAGGGAGGACAAGAGGTAGGTTTCCTTGGTTCAGCAGAAGGCGACATTTTTCTGCCCCACCCTCCTGCATTCAGAAACTAAAAACAACAACAACGCTGCCATTAGCCCTTAGTCTCATGAGTCAGGTAAGCAGCCTCAGTTAAAACATCTCAGGCCATATGGAGAGGCACCTAACAACTCACTTGTTTGGTATACCAGGATACTTGGATGCAGTGGAATAGGAACAGGAAAATGGATGTAAGAAGCCTATAAATCACCATGAAATGCTTCTCAGAACCTTTCCAGCAGAGACCTTCATGGCCCAAAATGCCTTCACAGAGCCCCCCTGTCCTCCACGTTAGTCCATCCCATCCTGTAAAAGGAAGTGACTCGCAAAGAATCAAGGAGGAAGAAGGAAGAGAGGGTGGTTTTTTTTTGCAGACTGGGGCTTTATTTTTGCTGAAACTGATAAGGAAAATTATGAAGCTGTCACTTGGCTACTTGGTCCTCCTTGCAGGGGGGTGGAGGTGGGGGCCAGAGAAGTAGCAGGATATGCCAAGCAAAGATGGCAAGCAGAGCAGCCTGAAAAGAAACCCAGGAAGCCAGACTCAGGGAGAGACCCAGGGCGGCTGACTCCTTGTCCCCACAAACTGCTGAGATCACTGAGTAGGCTGCCTTAAGCCATTTTTCTACAGCCTTTCTGTGGCAACGTTCTGCATGATGGATACAGCAGTGCACAATAAAACCAGTGGGAGAAAATGAAAATAGCACCACAGGTGCTTCCTACCTGTTCACTCCCTCTCCAGGCTGTTTCTTTCCATGGCGCTTTAAGATCCAGAGGAGGGCAAGCAGGCCCAAAATGACCAAGGGGGTAGAGGAAGGGTTTGTTTCTGCAGACTGGCTCTTTGGTAGATTTCTAGGGGAATTTTCCATATGAGTCTCCTTACTGCTTCAAAGCATCTTTAGTTGTGGTAAAGGCTAATAAACCAAGGATGAAGAAATCACTTCTGCATCTGATTGTCCAGCTGACAGATGGAACACACGCTCAGTGATTGAGAACCTCTCCAGGCAGCTCCTTGGTAAGAACCGTCCCATCCTAGAAGGAAAAGAAAGGGCTGAGTTGGCATTTCACTCACAATGCCATCTCCACAACTGCCTGCCCTGCAACACTCTCTGGCTGCCATCCTGAAGGAATCCTAGCCAAGCAGACAACAATATTGTACCTATCCTTCACCTTGATTGCCATCAACAAATATAATATGGATTAGCTAGACAAGGGGACAAGACTGCTGTGAATGTGTGTGTAGCTTGAAACCAAAGCATTTCCCAGGGCAGGTGCACCTCTGAAAGGATTTGCACGAGGGGACAGCAAGAGACACCAGAAAGGAAATATGGATGGGGCTTAAAAATGTCTGTGTGGAGGCCGAGTACATTTCATGTTCCAGCTGTGGAGGAAGGAAGCAGCAGGAGGCAAGAAATTCCTTTGCTCAGAAACATGGCACCATTTGGAAAACTGACAGTAACAGTTTGCATCTATTTTATGACACAGGTAAATGTTGCAGCCACAAGGACAGGAGCAAGGTATAGACAGAAGAAAATCCTGTTCAGGATTATAACTTGTGCTGCCACCCATTTCTCTGCTCTAGGCTGGATGAGCTTCTATCTGGGAGCATTTCAGTCAAAGTTTCCAGGAAAGAAGCAAATGTTAATAGCCGTTGGTACAAATATGGTATCTGTCCCTGGCATATCACACCGCACCCCCAGAATAAGCAGACACACACACACACACACACACTCCACAACTTGTCAGTCCCCTACCCTGGACAGCAACAGATCAGGGGCCTTGCAGGTGTCCACCAATACTTAGCACTCAGAGAGCAGCCATAGGGATCATCTAGTCAAAGTCTCCCCCTGACTATGGTGAGATGGATTGTATTTCTGTTTAAATTATAGTAATTATTTCTTTAAATGCCCAACACATATAAACCAGCATACATGTTTTTTATGGAAATCAAAGCCCTTTTTGTGCTTTTGTTCCAGCATTGTGCAGGGATGGTCCATACATGGACAAAATTCTGGCCGGGTTAATTAAGCCTATTGAGCCAATAACCTACCAGGGTGGGGATATTCATAAATTAATGCACTGCTGCTGAAACATTAGCCTGTCAACAAATGGCACCGTGCCACAGAAGCCTTAGTGCTGACCACCTTTCAGTAAAATGAGTGTATTGTTAAAGACGATATAACTCATTCATGGCTGTAGCTTTTTTGTCAGACTGTACATGCAAAGAAGCAGTAAGCTGAGTAATTTATTTACCTCTTCAAGGTTATTTTTATGATTTTATTATCATATTTCCTGATTCATTGACACTGGACGAATGCCATTTTTGCAGTTTGCTTTCTCATGGCTTTGCTGCTATTTGGTTTGTCATCTTCAGACAAGAGGCAGCTAGGCATAATCACAGCTTTGCTTTTTTTGCGTTACCAACTGGGCACTCCCCACACCATTTGAAAGAACCTGGGATCTAGGCCCTGCTATTAACATGTTGGGAGTATTCAGAATCCTTCATTCGAAATAAAGCAAAATGATTGACAAGCCTGTGATGGAAAAGGTGCTATAAGTTATCTATTTTAAGCTGTTTGGATAAAAACCCGACACATCTCTTGCTTGTGAAGTACTACGTACACAGCACCCTGTAAACAACACAAGAACAGGTGACCCTGTGGCTCTTGGGCTTCCTCTGCTGCCTCCCGGCGCGCTCTCCTCCCCACCTGGGAAACTACTGTGTCTCATCCGGTGGGATCAAGAGAAAGTGGCGCCCCTGGTGGTCAGGAAGAGGGTCGGCAGAGTCACCTACATCTGGTCCCTTTTATGAGATGATGTGGAGTCTGGAAAAGTGACACATATAGTGGAGTGCTGAGGAATTCTCCATCCAGGTACTTCCCAGTTTGGGAAGTTCCTGTTAAACAGGATGACAGTCTCTAAATGGGGGGCATGGCGAAGTTTGCCTTCTTGCTATTTAGCACACCTAGTAATCTCTCTGTGTGTTTGGGAGAGGTGGTGAAACAGGGACCAGCTCTCGTGGTGCTTCCTGCTATTTGTCCATATCCGGCATAAAGAACTTGGGTTTTGTGCTTCCTTATTTTTTCTCTCTATGTGTGTGTGTTTCCTTCAAACTTGCACACCAGTTCCATTTCTGACCACACTTGCTAGGCAGAAGTGGCCTTTCTTGTCACGTTGCCAGTCTGTAAGACAGCTGACCCTGTGCTTGATCCTTGGAGCAGGGAAGGGAGAGGCTGGTCTTGAGAAGGGAAGGGAGACCAAAGCAAGCAGGTAAGAACCTTGGCTTAGACCAACTTGGAACGTTAATTTGAATACTGATAATGTTAAATGATAGAAATTGAAGAAATTAATTCATCAACGTAAACACTAATAATTGAAATTGCTTTATCTGGTCTGTTGCAGTTAATTAACCTGTTGATTAAAATGTGGATGCTGGGTCCAACCATGAGATTTATAGAGAATGACCTGAGAGAAGCACAATTTTGTTACTGGTTCATTCAGATGGGCTTTTTGTCCTTTCAGTGTTTGATTGAAAGCCTTCCTCTCGCCTGGAATTTATCCCCACATGGACTACAAAGCCCACAATAGGATTAAGGCTGGGAATGGTGGGATATGATTTTGCTTACTGAAGTGGGGGGCAGTAGGAAAAGAAGAAGACCACATTCCAAGTGGATAGACTCAAACCTGGAGCTTGCAAGACTAGACCAGGGCTATTGATGAGCAGGGCTGTCGTGGAAGTCTCCTGTTCATAGTGGCTCCGTAAGTCAAAGCAACTAACAACAAAATATTCACCAAAGCATATTTTTAAATTCAGTGTTAACTTGGGAATCTAGAAAATTAGGTGAAATCGTTATAGGGGGAAAGTGATGAACTAATAGCTTAACAAGTTAGTTAGTTCTAAGCTTGGGAAACCTCTTCACGGTGCTATTATAATACTGCTTGGCAGCACAGCAACCAAAGGGTTCTCCTGAGTTCCACATCCATGTTGAACCCTCTCCTAGTGAGAACAGACTCTAACTATTAGCTGTCTTCCTTCTAGCAACATTTTACAGGTTTAATTACTGGTAATCAATGCAGAGTAAAGCAAGAGTACAACACAATTGTGTTGTTACAGCTGTTGTAAATGGCACCTGTGCTTGTCACGTATACCAAAACTGTGCGAAACACAGGCCACAAGCCATTATTTTTTCTTACAGAAAGAAAATTCTGCTCCCAATAGCCTCCAGAGAGTATGATTCATCTTTAAAACAAGGTGCACAGTATCCATGCACCTTGTTTGAATCTAAGACCAGGAGGGGGCTCAGTCTAGAAGGGACCAGTCCTTTTTGCCTACACCTTGTTCTACATCTTCAAGGTTTACATAAATTTGGCACAGACTGCAGTCCTGGTGTTTTATGGCCTTTGGCTTCTATTGTTTACAACCTCTCATATGTGTCAGTATATGCCAGATAATGTAGGATTACTCTTCATGCATCTGTAGAGTCAAAGGTTTTTGCCATAATAAAGATGCTTACTTTTTATGTCTGCACATCTGACATGCATTAATAGGGTTGCCCACAGAAAGCATGATAGACTGTGCACAAGCAGCCATTTTTAAGGAGATGGGCAGCAGAGATGGGCAGCATGGTACCTTTAGGCCTCTGCTGCAGGACAGGTGTGAAACCTGTGGCCCTCCAGATGTTTCTGGACTCCACTTCTCTGCAGCTCTAGCCAGCATGGGAGACCACGATCTCACCCTTAGGGACACTAAACTTCTACGGACTGAACGAAGCTAAGCCAGTATACCTGTGCTGTCTTTCCATCTTCACCTTTAAATGCCATTCAATGAACTGGTGCAACCAACAAGACTGCTTCTTTGTTGATGTGTGCCTTCAACGTTGTGAGTTCGATCCTGCCAAGCCCCAGGTTGACTCAGCCTTCCATCCTTCTGTAAGTTGGTAAAATGAGTACCCAGCTTGTTGAGGGCAATTAGCTAAATACCTTGTAAAACACTTAGGGAGTGCTTTGCACTGACAAGCAGTAAAGAAATGTAACTGCTGTTGCTACTGCTAACTGCTATACGGGGGAGCCCTTCTGGCCTCTCTAGGGTGGGAGCCCCTACCAATACACCTGCGAGGATGGTAGGATGAAGCAAAGGACCTCCACAGATGATCTTAAGGCTCAAAGGGGCTCATAAAGGGAGATATAGTAATCTTCAGATAATCTGGGCCCAAGCTATATAGGGCTTTATAGGTCAAAACCAGCACTTTGCCCAGAAATGGCCTAGCAGCCAGTGGAACTGTTGCAACAAGGGGGCTAGCCCCAGTTAACCACCTGGCTGCAGCTCTTTGGGCAAACTGCAGTTTCTGAGCACTTTTCAAAGGCAGCCCCACGTGGCGTGCATTACAGCAATCCAAACAGGATGTAACCAAGGCATATATCGTTGTGTCCAAATCTGACATGGAAGAGCTGTGGCCAAGAACTTCCTTAAGCCACTGGATCAAGCTCAGACTCACTGCTGACCACACTTCAGGGAGCTCTCAAAAAAGAAGCTCAGTAAGACATGGCTAGGCAACCAAAGTCCAGCTTTGTAATCCCCCAGTTGTTACCTCTTCCCAAGCTAATGAATTCTCTGAAGCCTCTTTTATAGGACAGGACTCCCATCATTTTACAGAAAGACAAGGACATTATTTTTCACAGCAAGTCACAGGGATCATAAAGGCACCAAAAAAAGGTGAGCTGCCTGAGCTCACTGTGAGCAAAACAAACTTGGAAAATTTCACTTGAGCAAAGATGGGTTCATACTGCCAAGTGTACGCTCAGTGAAGAGGTGCAGCCAGCCCTGGCAAACACACCTATGTGATACTCATTTGCAACAGCCACTTTTTGTATATTTTCAAGCACATTTTACATGTTTTAGAAGCATGCCTAAAACAGGTACCTTGTATTCCATATCCTGCACAGGATGCCATACTGATGATCATTGGAAACCTACGCAACCAGTGTGTCCTACTGCATGTTATGCAGATCACCCAGTCGCTGTTGCTGAGATCTGAAGCTCAGCTGAACACAGTCAGATGCACTCATTTTCAGGCAGCTAAGTGACCTGAAGAAGGCATCTGAGCTCACTGGCCTATCTGTGACTGGGACACTGGGGACCCCCTGCCACTCAAAGGAAGCTACCCTGGGCTACAGGAGCTGGTCTGCCACAGTATATGGAAAGATCGTGTGCAGATTTTTCAGGAAGCAACAGTAGTAAACTCTCCAACAAGTCCTTGTTGCTGACTGTCCATTTTGGGCTATGCCGTGCAAAAGTAAGAGCAGCTATCACTCTCTCAGCTGTAGGGAGCAGAGCGCTTTTTGAATTGCTCTCTTGAGGTCTTATTACTTGTTGATTAGCTCCTTTCGGGAATTGTCTCAGACATTCCACAATAATAAACACTTCCTTCATTGGGAATTCTGTAGCAACTTCAGTTGCTCTGCTGGCCTGTGCCCTTCCCTGGAAAAGACTTTGGTGGGAACTCATCCCACTTTCATGTTGGCAGTTCTGGAAGTCAGTGTGCTTATTGGTCTGTGGAATATTTAACAAGCATAAACGTTGTACTTGCTTCCTTTAATGGCTAATTTCTTAGCCAGAAAAGCAGAAGTATCTGTGACTGGGGGAAAGTGTATCACAAGCTTTGGACATCACCCTCAGAAGTAGGTTGCACACTGGGAGACCTCCCATCTGTGTACAGCTTGCCCGAATAGCAGAAGCATCTGCCACTGAGTCCCCCACCTACAACCTATCCGGGTGGTTTGTTAAGGTGCCAAAAGTAAGTGTTGCCCTAGAGGAAACTCTGGAGGCAGGTACGGTGATCTGGACAGAAGATATAGCCGACATGTGCAGAAATCCTACCCAAAGAGTTTCCATACCACAACTTGCTTCCCAGTTTGCCAAAAGCCAAAATAAAGCCATTGAGAACAAACTGCTTTGACTTGATGATGTATGTAATGATTTGGATTATACGGAAAGGGAAAAATCTCAAGCAACGGGCACATTGTTCTTGGGTTTCTGCTATCCAGGTTTCAGTCTAAAACAGGGCATGGGGCCTCTTTCAAATCCCCTGTAATGAATTAGCCTGAAGTTATCTCAAGTCCTTGCCTCAAAGAGCCAGCTACCTGTTGGAAGAGCGGTCTGATCGATGCAAACTAAAGCAGCCGTGCGTGAGCTGTTACACAGTGGTTAGTATTGATCAGAGCTAAAGGCTGCCGATAGGAATGTAGAGGGAACTGACAGGCGGAGAAGAGGAAAGGAGGAAACGGCCTTCGCTGGTGGCAGTCGTATAGAGAAAAGCCGATAAAAAGTCAATTCCACTTAAGTGAACAGCTGCTAACTAAATATTTTGGGGGGCAGAGCATTCCCTCTCTTCCGGAAGTGAGATATCAAGCAAGAGCTGGGCATCGACAGGTGAGTTCACAGAGAGAGTTGTGATGGCCAGCAGAGCAGAGTGAGAAAAATGCAAGCTCTACACAAATGGCTAAGGTAAACCTCGGTCCGACTGTTGCATCCCACTCAGAAGAAGCAGGCAGAAGCCCTTGCCCTAATCCTGGCAATGAAGCAGAGACGTTCCAAAGGCTTGCTGTTAGTTACTTAAAAGTAAGTTGCATAGATCCTCTGGGCTCGACACTGGGAGTGACCGGCGGCCATTCTGGAGAAGCACAAGTTTCTCTCTGCCAAGAAGTGCTTGGGATTGCCTTTAGCAGAAGAAAGAAAAAGGAAGCAGCACCAAGGAAATGAGGAGTAGAAAATATCATGGCAAGCGGGGGGCGGAGAGCCTGAAAAAGATACTGAAACCTGAAACACATTTTTACCCAAGAACATGATATGCCCAGCACTTTTTGCCATATCACCTTCTCCTGGAGAAGAGAGACTTCCTTCCCCTTGCGGTGGTGATTTATTTAAAGCATACTGTTCTCTCCCGTAGCCTAGCACTGCTCACCTCACAGTTATTACGCCCAGATAAGTAAGGAACCTTCCTGTGCATTTGGCTTGTGCTCTTCACAGCACTCTCTCATTTTTGTTCATCCTCCTCCTTCCGACCTAGAGGGCACTCAGGGCCAACCAGCCTCCTGTCCTGATTCTCTGATTCCTGAGGCTCTGCTGGCACTCAGGAAGGTTTTTCTCACCCTGCCGGGAGACTGATGGTGCGTTTCCTTTCTTGAGGACCTGGGACCGCTGTCTGTGAAACTTCTGAGCAGCTAATAGTTGCTGTTATTGTTGTGTGCTTTGAAGTCGACCCTAAGGAGAATCTATGGCAAGGTTTTCTGAGGCTAACAGTGTGTGACGTGACTGGAGCGCCCAGATTTACGTGGCTTAGTTTCCATCCTCACAAAGTACTAAAAATCATGAAAAGATCCCCATACCCCACTACTGGTTTGAGTAAAGTTTAGATCAACCTTCTGTCCACTGGGAGTGAAAACATTAGTGTGACTGGTAAGTCCAGCTGGAACAGTCTCTTCAAGTCTTTAGCTGATGCAGGAGTGAGCGTGAATGCAGGAAACAACATTTGATTTAGATTAGGTGAATTCAGCAGAACAAAGCCCTCATCAGTGCAAATACATATACTGTAGCAACTATTTTGGAAGATACAACAATGTATTTACTGAAGTTATTTTAAAACCACAAGCTAATCGTGATGCCCATCTTCATCTATGCAACAAAAGACATTTCCAACAGAACTGGGTCCATCTGACCTGGTTGTGGACCCATTCTTTCTCAGAATCTGCCTTCCATATTTTAATTGCCCCCTCTTCCTAGTCTGCTTTTTTTTTTTTTTTTGGTGGTCCATCTAGTTTGTGGTCCATCAGCTTTCTTTCAATCTATTTCATCTTCACAGAGTAGAAGGAACACAAATTAATCTAGTGAAACACAGAGAAAAACAATTCTTGTGAAATAGTGAAAGCTGCTCAGAGAGAAAGAAGCAATGCAAGAACAGCAGGAAAGACAACTGTGCCCTCAGAAAAGAGAGATGCAAAGAGTTACTGCCTTGCCTATATAACACACATATTCTCCCATCTGTCATCTTCTGCCATCCACTCTCAGAGGCCCTTAAATTAAACAAATGCCTCCAAGAGGGGGAGATTCTTTCAGGAAAGCTTAGGAGAATGAATCCAAAAGCAAATTAAGCCATTGCCCTCCAATCAGACAATTCCGCTAACTCATCAGCAGCTTCTGGGCTCTCCTTTACCCAGGACAGAAAAGCAGCCCAAAGGCCCTAGAGGGAGAAACCCGCTCAGGAACAATTACCAGCCCCTTTCAATCCACTCTTTTGCCCATTATGTCCTGACACTGTTCCTGATGCAAGCTTTTCTTACCTGGAAAATGGCCATTTAAAAAGTTAAATATCTCTCAGAAAGAAGATGTTGGAACATCATTTATTAAGTACAAGATGGGTGCCACCTGGCTTGAAAACAGTACATGTGAAAAGGATGAAAAGAATCAAAAGCTAAACACAAGGTAATGGTGTGATGCATTGGCAAAATGAGCCAAAACAATTCTAGGCTGCATGGCCATCAGCATTATAGTAACCACGGCACTGCTTTGGTCAGACCTCACCTGGAGTAACATGTCCAGTTCTGAGCAATTCAGTTCAAGAAACACATGGGACATGTTCCAAGAAGAGCAACAAAAATGGCAAGCAATTGTAGAACAAGACTGCAGAAGAAAGACAAATGACTTGGGTGTGATTAACCTGGAGAAGAGATTATTGTGAGGCAGTATGCTAGCCATCTTCACATATTGGAAGGGTTTTCAGGTAGGGGATAAAGTCTTGATGCTGCTGCTGCTGCTGCTTCTCCAGAGGATAGGACCCCAGTCAAGGGGTTCAAATTACTAAAAAGCAGAACTTGGAAAAGTTTCTGGGCTACGACATCTAGAATCCCCTAGCCAACATGGCCACTACTAGCTGGCGAATTTTGGAAACAGTCATTCAAAACAGTAACATCTTTCTTGTAAGAATATTTCAAACATGAGAAAGAACAGCCGCCGCTGAGGATTGTGGCGTTGTCCCCATTACAAATTTTCAAGCAAAATCAGAAGGCAACTTGTCAGGAATAGTTTTCCTGCAACGGCAGAGGACTAGACTAGATGACCTTTGTGGTACCTTCCAGTTCTGTTATCCCCAGTCAACTTAGATTGACCAGTAAGGAGAAAACTATTACATAATACAAATAGCTGTCTTGCTGCCACAGCTGTCTCACCCAGGACTCTCTCTCCAGCATCCTCCAGCAAGAAGTTCACAAGCAGGGTAGGATACTTGCAGCTGCCCCTCCTTCATGTTCAAGTGGGCCACGGGAGGAAGGCAGAGGGGTTGGTTCTGCAGCACCAGGGGGAGCGAGGAAGGCAAAGACAGACTCTGTAGAAGGAGGATAGAGAATTCATTCACCCACAAAGAGTTGGAAGGGTTTTGGTTCCCCAAAATGTTAAACTGATGCTGCAGAATGCCACGGGCAAAAAAGAAGCAGGCAATGTATATAACTTGATGTGTGGAAGTCCCCAGTATCTAATTTCTTTTCTTTTCACCTCCATTGTGAACTCTGCTTCAGGTATGGAAAATGAAAATGGAGATATCAAGTTCGGGTTTCTTCCTAGCTAGTTAACCGCTGGCTGCTGCTGTTCCAACAAGTTACACAAAAGAAACAAACATTACCATTAAATGGGCAGTTTTTCCGGGAATGCATTCAAATGCAAAGGTTCATCAGGCATCCTTAGCAGACCTGGTGTAGGGTCGGAAGGATCCTGATTCCTGAGATTAGCTTGGGTATCCTGTACAGCTATTGTTTCCTGCAGAGTAAGGATGCAAGATTCCTTGTGACTGTAGGAGACTCCATTTTGCTCCAAAGTCTAGATTAATGGTCATTCCTATCTTGGTCTGCTGCTACTCCTTTTTCATTATGTGTCCCAGCTGAGCAAAACTGTATGCTTAGGTAGTGTGAGTGACAGAAATCCAATGGTGACCACTTCATTACGAGGTGACCTTGCTGTCCCTCTTTTCTTCTTCTCCCTTTCTGCAAGGGGGAGGGTGCTCACACACTCATCTGGCTTGAGAGCTTCCCAGAGGCATCTGGTCAGCCAGTGTGGGATCAGGATACTGGACCAGGTAAGGCCTTGAGTCTGGTCCAACTACAAGACAACCGAAGTTTCTCCACATCACAACTTTTAAGCACAATATTCCAGTGCAGTGCCTCTCAAACTGTCTCATGTTGGGGGACAGCAATCATTTCTTTCCAGAGTGTGTCAGGGACCAGCACTGTATTTGTGCCCCTGAAGTATAATTATTTCTTTCTTTCCTCCCCACCGACCGGATTTCGCTTGCTGCTGAACTCAAAAACCTAGTGGGCTCAGTTGGGTCAAACTGACTTTCTTCTGACATAACCCAACCAGGTTACAATTATGCAAGTAAGGTCAGCTTTTTCACCCACTGAGTCATGAAGGATTTCCCATGTACTGAGTTGGCATTAAGCCTGTTTGCACAAGGCCCTGAAGAACTGCTGCTCAGAGTCGACAATACTATGTTAGGCAGATAAACAATCAGTCTGCTTCCTATGGCTGCTTCCTAAACTCCTAAGAAGTTAGTAACTTTTCTGCATTCCCTCCCAGCGCTTACACAGAAAGTTTCTAATCACAGGACAGCAGCTAAAAGATGTGGGAGATATAACCCAGACCTTGGCAAAGACAGTAACTAACTACCCTGTTCCTAAGCAAGGTCTGAATACATAGAAGAAAATACAAGAATGTTTGGTCATCCTCTCTTGAGATTTCTCCATGGTAGTCAGTCTAAAGTCCAGTATATTTGTTTTTCCAGCTCTTATGGTCAAAACACGTTAACCTATTTCAACATCCCTATTTAGCGTTTGTTAGAATATTAGTTTATTTAAGTTGTTCAAAAAAACTGTAATAAAACAATTTCATAGTTGGTGGTTTGTCTGTTTTTAAAAAACCTAAGCAAACGTTTGGGAGAGGAATCCTGGGGCTGGGGAGCAGCGCTCTCTCCTTCAGGGCGCCTGCTGCCTCCTGCTCCTGGCCATTCTGCTGGGACCGGTTCCCCAGGCGCTTGGAGCCGCCTTTTCTCAAGCAACGGGGCATGGACCGTGCTGCGTGTCTCTAACTATCTACAAAAGGGGAAACGGGAGGGCGAGACACAGTGCGTGTGAGTGTGTGTGGATGTTGGAAAGGCAAACATGATCTGTGTGATCAATACCTTTACAAGTCTGAGGGAATCCTAGCTCCCAAAGGGTTAATCCAGAGAAGCAAAGCCATCAGACTGTTTAGTGAGCTAATGCCTTTATTGATGGGGGATGCCTTTGGGGGGGCAGGGAGGGAGGAAAACCTCAATGCAAGGCTCCAGCCTGGGAAAGAAGAAAGCCCCGAGACCGGACACAGAAGGCTCTGTGCGCAAGGGTCTCTCCCTGCTCCCCAAGTGCCCAGCCCCCCCAAACCTCCTCCCCAGCTTCAGAAGAGGTCCCGCACTCCTGTTGGCCTTCATGGCCAGGCATGTTCTCAGAGGATGTCTCACTCAGCTGGGTATCTTACAAACTGAACAGGGTCACTTTTCTTTTACAAATTATACTCTTCCCCCCTTTTCCTGAAATCTGTATATTATAGCAGTTCCATCTAACTGAGAGAATGTCTGCCGGGCAAGATCACTTTACAAATGTTATATGTCCTGTGGACCATCACAAAGTACCTTCACCGCACGCTGCTGGATGTCCTCCTGGTTAAGCCATGGCCTGAGGGTTGGGATGGCTCTCCTAAGAAATGTTGCCATTTCGCCTTCAGTGGTTGGCCTCTGTCTGTCAAGCCCTGTCCTATTTGTGGCCATTTCCAAGGACAGTGGTCAAAGCGTAGCCCTCCACTCAGAGTGAGTGTAAATGCAGACTTCCTGTTGACTTTGTAGAGCACACCAGTGATGTCTCCTCCTCCCTGAAGACCTCCCCCTGGGGTCCCAGATATTGGCTTCCTTGGAAAAGTGCCAGTTGCAGGCAGGTTGGGAGTGGAGGGCAACTCACCGAGGGGCTCTCTACAGTGCTGGACGTTAATGGTCTCCAGGCTGTTGCGGAGGCAGGCAACCCAGCCCCTCTGCTGAAGCTGTGCAGGTCCCCATGCCCAGAGGCTGTGTGGGACGCACATGGGGTAGGGAGTCTGCATTGGGACCCCAAGGACATGAAGTGCCTTTCGTTCCCTCACAGCAGATAGGCAGGCTATCAATGAAAAGAATGAATACTGATGAATGCAAGACTGAGATTTTCTCCATCAAGGGTATCTCTAGAGCTCTGCATTGTTGCTGTTTTCATATTACTGAATATATAGGTATTATGTATTATTTATGTTTTTGTCTCTGCTTCCCTCCAAGCTGCCTTACTCCTACAGCCAGGTGTCCTGAACCCAAAGAATATTAGCGTATTTCAAATAGTTCAAATTATTGTGAAAAGCTGAGGGGTTATGAGTTGTTGTTGTTGTTGTTGTTGTTGTTGTTGCTGTGTGTCTTCAAATTGTTTCTGACTTATGGCAACCCTGAGGCAAACCTATCACAGGGTTTTCTGGGGCTAAGAGGTCACGCAGTGGGTTTCCTTGGTCATGTGGGGGAATCAAGCCCTGGCCTCCAGGGTCCTAGTCTGAACTCAGACTACTACACAATGCCAGCTGGCTCTCTGGGATTATGAGTGTGGTGTTCCATTGTGTTCTCCAAAGACCTGTTCAGGTGATATTTTGTGCCACATTACACTTTGTAAAATCCGTGGCTCAAGACAGAGAATGTCACTGACAGAGAATGTCACTGACTCAGATGATTTGCCTGTGTAACTACCCAGACCAGTGACCAGTGACATTGTCATTGTGAATACTGAAGACTCACGTTTCTGCTATTCACAACCCACTTAACAGATCCTTGGGCCCTTTTGAGGGTGGAATTTCTGATGGGGGTTTGAGCAGTTCGACTGGGGGATTTCACTATAGCAGAGATGGGAGAGTCTCTGGAAAACTGGGGCACCTTTAGCCATGTGACACATTCCTTCCAAGGACTGCATGTCACATAAAGGGGTTGCTAAGTCTATCAGAGACCTTTCATGAGATGTCAGCAGGGCACTAAGAGCCAAGGACGGCCAAAGGAGTCCCAGATGCAAATGAGTGCCGTCGTGCAGCACAACCAAGCCATCCGAAGAGAAACCTTTACAACAGCAGATTAGCATAGAAGCACAGGATTTACTTTCCATATTAAGTGCGACTCAGTTTGGGTGTCTGCATGCTCCCTAAAGGCACCAGATCCTGTCTGATCTTGGCAGCTAAGCAGAGTGAGCCCTGGTTAGTACTTGAAAGAATCAGCAAAACCACCTCCAAGTATTCCTTGCCTAAAAAACCCCTATGATTTGAATGGGGTCACCATGAGTCAACAGCTAAAGTGAAGGCACACTTGGGGCCGGCTGGAGTGAGAGCTGTCATTTAGAATTCTTCCAGTGCTCACTTGATCCCCCAGTGCTGGTTGGCTAAGAAATAAAGTGCAACCTGCTGTCTTAAGTCTTGTGCACATTTTCTTCCCTCTGATTTGCATATTCAAGTTCTCAGTGCCTGGTTGTCTGAGATGGTGACAGTTGTAGGGCTGGGGGGGTGTTCCTGTTTTATCAAGGGGGATTATTTCAACCCAAATTATTTTGCATTGTAAATGTTTAAATCTACATTAAACCCAGATTAATGCATGACACAGCCTGGTAGAGTATTTACTGAGGGGGGAGATCAAATTATTATGGTCAATTCCCACTCAAAGTCCCATTTAAAACACTGAATTCTAAGTCTGGGCCTACAGAAATGTTTCTAAAATTATGCTTTCCTTCAGAAAACCTCTTTCTTTAATTTCACAGACAATCTGAGTCCTTTAGCACTTTTTCACAACACAACAGGAATTAATAATGCAGATAAATCCTAAATAAATCTGGATTTGGGTTAACTACGTCTTGGGGTTTAGTGCGCCATAGGAAAATGAAAAGGGGCGGAGGCAGCTCCACCCCAGAGCCGTCTACCCACGAGCAGGGAATGTGTGGAGGGGGACGGGGCTGAGGGGGAGATGAGCTGGGTAATCAAAGAGCTTCTTATCAGGGGAGGGCTGGGGAGACTTTCAAAGATCTTGTCTGGCCTCAGGCTGGGTAAGGTCACATCAAATGCAGTCCTCAAAGAGGATTATAGGGCAGCTTGGCCTGTGAGATTTGTCGTAGTTCTACTTTAAAAACCCAGAATCCTAATGTAAGAGAAATTCAGCTTCTCCCAAACCGTCTAGGTAAAGGAAGTCTAGATTCAACACCAAAGCCAAAACTAGGTTTGCAAAGTGACCACTCGGTCACAACTGCCCCTCTAGAACCCCTCAGGCAACCCACTTCCAAAGGGAACCACCGCTGCGGACGCATATCCTTGGGTTCCAAGACATGCAGAAAGAACATCCTCCCTTTCTCCATGAAGAAAGAGAATATGTTTCTGGCAAAGGTCCCTGTGCAGAGTAACAGTTTTTGTGGTAGTTTTGGCAGCCATTTTCACATATTAATATATCTATTCGTCAGGAAAATTTTGTGACAAATGTAGTACGTTTCAAGGCCTTTTGTCAAACATGGAAAATTAGCTGCCCCAGAAGAGTTCAAAGGTTTGTGCTTTAATTTTAGTAAGCACTAAATGTCTTTGAAATATTTCTGTCCCCCTCAGTTTCATCTGGAAAGAAATGTGCCTTGATTGACTGTGAGCCATTTTTAAAAAGACTGGCCAACAGAACTGACCAGAACCAAGACTGGAAGGTTTTGATACAAGGTACAAGTATGACACAATTTGACACGAGTTACAAATCCAAAGTAAACCAAAGTAAACCATGGTGACATGAAATGACAAGTATCCTTCCATTCAAGGGTATGGACGGAGAAGTCTTGCTAAATAAGAACTAGCTGCTCCTGCAAAGGTCAAATCCTGTCTTACTAACCTTTTAGAGTTTGGAAGAGTGTTAACAAGCATTGGGATGAGGAGGTGCACATTGTGTGATATGTCAGAATATGGCTTGTGGCAAGGCATCCTATTACCTCTGCTAAGAAACCAGATCTGTTAACCGGCCACAGACCAGAATCTAAAGCAAAGGTCTCTGGTTGGCTTGTGGACTCTTGTTTGTTCAAACCATGGATTGCTGTGAAGCTTGAACTCTCAACTGCAGCTTATCCCCAGCTTGTGTCCTCAGCTGCCCCCTTGAAAACAAGGTGAAAAAAGGAGTAGAAAAGAAATCAGAAGTAGGGAAGATAAACCATAGTTTTTGTTCTGCGCTGTATGATTCATGGTTTACATAAATTACAGCTTATAATGATATGCAAACATGCCCGTTGGTTGGCTTTTAAAAAGCTTTTGATGAAGTTCCTGACCAAAAATCCTAAACAAATGTAGCAGTCAAGAGTCACTGAATAAACTGGTGACTATTCAAAGAAAAGGAAGCAAAGAATCAGAAGAAAAGGAGAGCCCTCGCAATGGAAGGATGTAAACACAGGGGCACCGACAGGATCTATACTGGGACTTTTTGAGTTGTTCAGAAGTTATCCGGTGTTTTGGGTGAACAAAGAGGCGGCCCTGTTTGATGATCACATGACATTATTTTTGGTGTTTGTGGGGGAAAAGAGAGACCATGAAATGCTTATCAAACTGAGGGAACGGTCATCAAAATGGCAAGTGCAGTCCTATGTCGCCAAAGGTAAAACTGAGCACAACAGAGCAAAACATTCCCACTTTAATTCCTTATATGTTGATACTTTCTCAGCTGTGGAGGTAACTGACCAGGGAAAAGTTCCAGATTTGGTTAGCTTAATGAAAGCGCCTTGAAGATCATTTGAAAAGGAATTAAAAAATAAGACTGCCAAAATAATAATGCATTCCTACATATCTGTAATGTGATCATACTTGGAATGCTATCTGCAGTTTTGGTAAACACAGCTCGAAAAGGATCTGGACAGGGCAATAAGTGACAATGCAGATTTTCAAAAGGTTGGGGCAACTTACCAAAGAGAAGTCTTACAATGTTTGGGGCTGCCTAGCTTTTTTTAAAAAAGCGACTAAGAAGGAAGAGGTATATAACATTGTGTAGTACATGAAGAAAGTGAATAGAAAGATGTTTATCTTCTTCTTTCATCATGCCAGCGCCCAAGAGTCTCTGGTCAGAACGAATGATGAGAAGTTCAGGGGAGAAGACCAGCACGTGCTCCTTCACCTGCATAGCTGAAGTGTGGTGTTCTCCATAAGAGGCTATAACAGCTACCAGCCCACATTGCTTTGAAAGAGCATTAGAGAACAGAGGACGAGATTGCCAGTGACTACTTGTCGTGATGGCTATACATCACCACCAGCACCGAACCAGCATAAGCCTCCGTTCCAGTAGCCCCTCTTGTGGGCTTCCCGTGAGCCTCTGGGACGTCGCTGTGAGAAGAGAACGGTGGACTAAAAAGGCCTTCCATTTGATGCAACACAGCTCTTCTTATGTTCTTAAATTCTTAATTTTGGGAATCCCTCCAGCATGGTAAGCAGTGTGATCAGCTAAATTTAGAAGCAAGAGAAACCAACAACATAGACCAAACAGAATTTCACTGACACTGAATGATTAAGTCTGTTCGTTTTCAGGTTTCATTCTAGCGTTATTTTTAATCTGACAGCCCTGCTACACTTCTGTTATTTTCAATAATTGAAAAGTGTAACCTGTCCTGTGATGAGGTTGAGAGGGAAGCAGGTTTTCAAAAGAGGAACAGGGAAAAGGAGCATGCCATCGAAGAGACAACACGAGGAATTTGATGCTGCATCTCCTCGTTTCCCTTGCCCTTTTGGCAGGAGCGTCAGAGACCCTGACCTTGTGGAGCTCAGCCTCCTCTGCAGAGCTCCCACACAGCTTTGCATCGGTCTGAAGGCCTGTTAGCTCAAGACAGACAGAGGAATGTTCAGGGCAGGGCCTCAGTGCTATTAATGGGTGGACAGAATACTGAAATAAACTTTCTCAAGCTAATTCCTCACTCCCCCCATGAAACAGACCTGCTCCTCACCAGAAGGCTTAGCCGGTCTTTGTTCCTGAATGCCCTGTTTAAAGGGTTTCCTTTTCAATCTCTCCCCAGATAAATGATGATTGTTTGTTTTATGTTCTGTTCATACAGGACCATAATTTAAAACCTGGCTGAATTCAGAATCAAAACATGTCTGTCTATGACAATTAGGGTTGTATTGTTCCATTAACAGCCATTCAATCTGAATGGCACCAAAGCACTGCCCAGAGTGTCCGATCACAGCCACGCAGCCAAGAGCAGCTACTGGCAGAGTGAACTTGTGCAACAATTGTGGTGTGTGTGACTGCTATGCCAGCAGAATGGCCACGCGCTCCTCATCATCGTCTCAGGCAGTGCCGCTCAAAGTAGTGGGCCAGGAACCTTGAATCATCAGCTTCTGGTCTCTGCAGACGTTCCAGGAACAAAAGAAACAGTTGCAGCCAATACGCACAAATATGGTACCAGCTCCTGGCATGTTGAAGGAAAAAACCAAACAAAGCCTACAGTCCTCCATATCGGATAGGCTAAGAAGCAGCGGTCTAGGGAACCTGATGAAGGAGAGAGAAGAGGGGCCACCATGCTTTCAGCTTCCTAGACTCCCATCCTGCATCCAGCTGGAACCAAATGATACTATACCATATGAAATGGATATTTGGTTCTGGAGCATAGCAGCTAGTTCTAGGCACCAGATATCTAAAAAGGGATTGACAACTTGGAGCAAGTCCAGAGGTGGACAACCAGATGATGACCAAGTCTAAGGAAGAAAGGCCGGATACATTTGGCACAGGGAAGATGAGAGAGAGAGATGATAGCTATTTGAAATATCTGAAGGCATATTGTACAGAAGATGGATCAGACTTGCTCTTTGCTGCTTCAGAGGACGCGGCTAGAATCAATGGATGGAAAGTTCAGGCAAGCAGATGTCAGCTAAACATCAGAAGAAACTTCTTAACAACAGGAGCTTTTTGACAATAGAACACGCTGCCTCTGGAGGTTGTGAGCTATCCTCTGCTGGAGGTATTTAAGAAGAGGCTGAATGGCAGCCTCTCTAGGATGCTATAGTTGCGTCTAGCATTGCAGTTTGTGCATTGACCCAGGTAGAACATATGACCTCTCAACAGACGGCAAGAACTTCTGTTTTCTATCCATCATTCCCTAGCAACAAAGGGACAATGCGCATGGCAGTCGTAGTCTTTACTGAACAGTGTTTGGGTTGTTGAGAATCCTGAAAAGGAAAAATTGTGTATGGTTGCCAGTCCTAAAAAGGCTTCTGTTGCCTGGACAGGTGCATGGCACACAACATAGCTGTAGGTGCACTTGCCCTTTTGGTATCAGGTTTATCCTAGCAACACCTTCATCTGCAATCTGTCATCACGTAGGCAAAGATACAGGAGTTTGCCAGAACAGGTAGGCTGTCAACCCCACAGGATATGAGTGGGGAGCGTCTTGATTGCCCCTGGACTGTTCACAGAGCAGGCTCCCCTCACAGTCCATGGGGTGTGGGATGAATCCTGCATCTGTGGAAGAGTTGCTTCTGGAATGTATGATGAGCCCCACAGGGAGCAGCAAGCAACAGCTATGGCACAGAAACCCTGATCTTGGATGCAAATGAGGCATCTCTCAGAGAGGCAGGAAAGGAGAGAGAGGAGGGAGGATGTGTGATGCTACAAAAGTCCACACCTGAGCCTCCCCATCCCCACTGATTAGGGATAGAGAGAAGATTGCTGGGGGAGTGAGTCCCCTGGATGACTGCCTTGGGCTTTGCCCACAGAAGGCTCTACCATCCGTGGGAGATGGATGACTCCTGTGCATAAGAGATACTGAGAGAATCCATACCAATGGCATTTCACAGGTGGGTCACAAATGATTGTCACTGTTTTCTTATTTTCTTATTCTCAGTTCACACAATGCACATGTCCTTCCAATTAATCCATCCTTCATAACTGTCATAACCAGCAATATTCTCATTTCAGGATAACGCTGGAAAGTTAAACTACTTCATGTTGCCACGATTCCTTCTTCAAATTCACTTCCATAATGGGCGTGCCACTTTTGATGTTCTTTTGCTGCTGAGAGGAGTTAGGTGTTTCTGCCTTTCTCAGTTCCATCCAGCTCTTACCCCTACCTTCTATCAGTTCGGTTTCTGTTCCTCTAACAGCTACCGGTACTATCAAGTCACTACTCCTGGGGCGGTCATTGACTACACAATGTATACGAATTCTTCACATCAGCTTTTTTGAAACAAATATAAGCCCATATTGGGTGAAAAGTAGAGAACACTTATTTGAAAATGTGTGGCAATGTTTTTCCTTCTTTTTCTCCTATGGTGACATAGTGTCATGGTGGCATTATCCAAGACCCACTGAATATCTTGGTTTAGGTGTATTCCAGCTTTCTCTCTTGGGGCAATTTCTCAATGGCAGGCAACCAGATCTGGTTCTCTGTAGCAGTGAAGCAGCCAAGATTGGATTTCTCAGTGCAGCAAAGGTTGTGCTCAGGAGAGGAGACAAAATGTCAGACACTGCTTTCCATCCTTCCTCCCCCTGGCTCCAGCCTACAAGACCTGCCCTGCTCAAAAACACCTCATGTCCTCTTTGAGCTCCACCCTGGGCTCTGCAAGAAGACATAGCTGCTGACAAGCTGCCTCAGACGAAGGCAGCACTTCCTTTTTCTCCTCTGTCTTTTTGGTGAGATTTAACGGCTCAGGACAATATGAATATGAGCAAGCATGGTCTTTCATTGGGGTTCTCAGCTGGCTGTGAAAGATCACATGTAAGGCACAGGGATACTCTCTCATTGACTGACACCCTCTTTCCTTCACAACAATGAATGGAAAGAGACTGTTGCCCCTCAGTGGTAAGGGTGTGGATTTTTGACTGACAGCAAAGCAGTGGAGGATCAGGAAAGAGTTAGGGCTGTTGGAGCCAGCAAAAACCTGTGTGCGCGCGCACACACACACACACACGCACACACATTAAAAGCAAGCAACAGACGAAAGGTGTGTATCATTTATACAGGTACATAGCAAGGTTGTCTGGAGTGGGAATGGCAGAATGAGACAGAAGGATGCACCACGAATATAAATATATGTATTGGAACAATGTGTTAAAATTAGTGCTTCCCACTGCTAGGGGACAGAAATAATGTTAGGAACAGCAATGGGGTTACAGAGAAACTGTGCAGCTGTCAAAGTGTGCAGCAAGAACTCTCTGGCCCCAGGAGTTGGGCTGTCCATGTGCTGAGAGAGAATGCTCGGTAGGGTTCTGGGAAAGGAAGAGATAGTGGTATCCTCAAGTCCTTACTGGTGTTCTGGAGACAGCCTTTGTACAAAATGCCCCCTATTTCTGTTTAAGGTGCCATTTCTCCCTTTCTGTTGCCCCAAAAGTTCCCCTCATGAGCTCTAAAGGTGTGCACAGCATGAGACCTGAGGGATACGGCCCCATGCAGCATGCTTGACCTCTGGACTGCAGTCTCCATGCGTGGGGCTTATAAAGTGCCGGTGGGAGTGAATGGGAGCGGAATGATGCTGACACGAACTGGGTGGCTTCAGCTGTTTCCTTTTTGTTTCTTCCCCCCTCTCCCACTTGGGCCAACGGGAGGGAAATCCTTTGTGCCAGGACTGCAGCTCCCAGAATTTAGGTCCTGCTGCCCTCCTCAAGATAAAGGTCAGGCGTCTCAGGGAGAGGACACTGCCTTGAAAAGTCCCTCTCTCTCTTTCTCTCTCTCTCTCATTCTCTCTCTCTCTGTGTCACTGACTAAAAATGGATTTGCTTTTTAATTTGAATGGAATACTCTGTCCCGCTTGCTTGAGGCTTCACACATCCTGCTCAGTGAGACCCCCAGGGGCTGGCTCTGAGGATAGCCCACGACAGTCCTGACCTGGCAACCCTTGCTCCGGTGTGGGGGCTTCCAGCAGCGTGAAGCCATTTTCCCAGTGAAGGCATGGCCACGATCCAGGAGGAGATGGTGCCTCAGTGCACAGCCCCCCGGTGCAGGCTACCCCCGTCCCACCATAAGCTGGATGTCTGTTTCACTGGTACGCGCCTCATCGCCATGGCTGCTCGTCTGGTGAGTTGCGATGGGGAACTGAATTATACCATATCCTCAGGTGGGGGAACTCTACTATTGGAGCTGATTAAAACAATCAATTAACAGTCACAAAAGTAGTATAAATATTTTTCTGTGACAGTTCAGGAGAAATGGAGAAACAGATTTAGTTATGTACCGAAAAGCACTTTCAAAAACTAGTAAGGACATAACATCTAGAATACATGTATGGAAGACAGGTAGAAAAGATCAAACATACATAAATAAAAACAGCAAAGACTACCCGGGCCATTTCCCCCCTTAGAGGTAGCTACAAAGGCAGCTCAAGGTCGGTAGGTTAATAGGGAATTTATTAAGCCACAAAACTCGAGGGCTGAGGGGACGTGATGTTTCTTCTAATCCAACCTGCTTCTCTGAATCAGATTTAATTTACTGACATAGAGCAAAAAAAATTCCTTTCAAAAATTCTGGGCAAGGAAGGAACTGGCAAAACACCCACGAGCATGAAATTCATGGGGTTGCTGTAAGCCGACAGACCACTTGCAGGTGCGTGCGCATGCACGCACGCACGCACACACACACACACACACACACACACTTGCAGTGTGAAGTGTAGCAGGAGGTATGGGGTGGGAAGGCTCTGCTAGCAGCACTTTGGGCAAATCCTCCTCTATTCCAGTCCCCACCACTCTCATTGTTAGCTGCTGTGGCAAGCACGCCCCAGCCATTTGGCTCCTCTGGATTTCCTCTTCCTCCTCCAACCAAACATCTGCCTCCAGCCAGGGCATTGGTTAGAAAGCAGAGGTTGGTGATGCTCCGGCAGGCCCTGGGGTGTAAACGATCCCCCACCCCCGTGCGGCCACTCCAGAAGGAAGTGGCAAGAACGCCCCACCCTTCACGCCAGAGCTGCAGAAGAGCGGCCACCCTTCCCCGGGCACCACCTGGCCGTTCCTGTGACAGAGGTCGCCCACTTGCTCAACTAGCTGGAGCCTGCGGCACAAGTCAAGTATGGGGTGCTCCCAAGCAAGAAGAGAAAACCTAGCCTACTTTTACTCCATTTTAAATCATCCCAACGGAGATGGTCTTAGATCTGTGACAGTTCCTGGATTAATGTGAACTCTTCAATTACATAAACAAAAATAAGTAAAAAGATATTCAGAAATCTATCCTAATGGTCGCAATCTCCATTAGGCCATAACAAGAGAGAGAGGGAGAGAGAGAAAGAGAGAGAGAGAGTGGGGGAGAGAGATCTGCCATTTGTCCCCCAAACCACATATTTAATCCATGTGCTTATGTCAAACTTAATTATAGCACATTTGGCATAAAATAACAATCCACATCCTTGGAGAGAAGAACTTAAGTAGTTAATATGTGTGATTGAATGAAATTGCTTCACTGAATGTTTATGGGAAACCTAAGACGAATGAAATATGGTGTTATTTTAACTATGTAGATGCCAGTTCTGCATTTCAAGCTTGCACTTTCTCTGTCGCAACTCCAGCCTGGGTTCCCAATATTGTATGGCAGCATGACATGTCAACATTAAAAAGACAAAACCTCTCCCATCTCTGCAGGTCCTGGATCTCACCTCAGGAGAAAGAGGGATATAAATTTTAGAAAATACATCAGGCTGCTGTTTAAAAACATGGCAACCTCTGTAGCAGGCCTTTTCTTACCAGTAGCTATTGTGGCTCCCAGGCAACCTCAATAACAGGATCACCTTAAAAAACACCTCAGAAGGTTCATCCCCTCTCAAGGTTGACCAGTTGCAAAACTGATGGGACTACGAAAGGTCAAGGGTGATGGAAGGGGACCCAGAAAATGAAATGCATTTCACAGAATAAAAAGCACTCAAACCCAGTCACAGATTGAGAAATGGCAGGAGGATTTATTTGATGGTAGTCCTAAACAGCCTAGAGGCACCAGATCGCATCTGATCTTGAAAACTAAGCAGGGACAGTCCTGGTAAGTACCTGGATGAGAAACTGCCAAAGATGACCAGGTGCTGTGGGCTGTGCTTCAGAGGAAGGAACTAGCAAAAGCATCCCCTTGCCTAAGAAAGCCCTATGGAATCCATGGAGTCACCTTAGATAAAAAGGAGACTTGAAGACACGTGCACCTGCGGGTGTGTGCGTGCACACTCACACATAAATGCGTATGCTAGAAAAAGAGTTTCCCCCATGCTGGCTTGAAAGTGAAAGTCTGCCTTGCATGTCCCTGCGATGCCACTCACTTTCACGTGACCCTGTGGCCACTAGGCCAGTCTGGATCGGCAAAGGAGAGGCAACAGTCACAGGAAACCTCCGCTTTTGAGAGCCACCTTCACTGCCCTGGTGACACACCCAGGTGGAGAAGAAAATCTCCGTCTCTGAGGTGGCCTGTTATTCCACACCCCACAGTGTGGTCCCTCTCCTTCTCAGTATTGAGTGCCTTTACTGTAATAATAGCTTTTGACTATTGTTGTTGCTGCGTGCTTTCCAGTTACTTCTGACTTATGACAACCCTAAGGCAAAGCTATCACAGGGTTTTCTTGGCAGAATTTGGTAAGAGGAACTTTGCTCTTGCTTTCCTCTGAGGCTGAGACAGAATGACTTGCCAAGGTCACCCAGCGGGTGTTAATGGCCGAGCAGTGATTTGAACCCAGGTCTCTGAGTCCATTTGCAACACTCAGACTGATATACCATGCTGGCTCTTCTTGTGACTGAACGTTTTCATTTATTAATGTGTGAGTTGCCCCCCCAAGACCGCCCCCCCATCTGGCTAGTATGATTCAGAGGATGGGCAATCATGCCATCAGGCATGGGAGCCAGCCACCCTTTGATCTACAGACAAAGGATGGTTTATTTCTAGGGGAACAAGCTGCTGGAAACCTTATATACTCCCTGTCCCCTTTCGGTCTCCAACACAGCTGCGAGGCAGAGACTGCAAGCTTTCATTTCCACATTTGATTAACCGCAGTTAGTGTTACGTTATGTCCAAACCCTATGCCAGTTGATCTTAATCAGCCTTCCACAGCCTCCACTAGCTTGGTGCACATTGTAGCCACCATAACCCATGTCTTAGGAGCCTCTAGACTAGACAAACATGAAGCCCTTGAGGCTGCTTTGGAAGCTGCAGCCGGTGCTGAGCACTACGAGGGCAGCACATGGAGGACCTTGCGGTGTACAAGGAACTGCTCTGCGGAAAGAACTGTATGGCTGCCAGTGTGAGTTTGAGACATTGGTGGTGGTGGTGGTGGACCTATGATGCACTAAACAACTTAGGATCAGGTGACGTGAAGGACGGTCTCCTCCCTATAGACCAGTTAGACCACTATAATCTTC
Organism: Ctenosaura bakeri; assembly: GCA_948474755.1. NCBI lineage: Eukaryota > Metazoa > Chordata > Lepidosauria > Squamata > Iguanidae > Ctenosaura > Ctenosaura bakeri. The sequence goes on from CAOLHI010003412.1 coordinate 89,032, forward strand.
AGTGTGTGTGTGGGGGGGAGAGTGGCCCTCTGGAGGCGGACCTTCTTGGACAATGGACCTTTCCTGTGGTTCTCCCCCTGCTCTGGAGAGACCTCCCCACCGGGATCTATCAAGCACTGGTGATTCCATGCTATCAATGTTCAATGCTTTTTTTAAACCTGGCTTCTCCCAACCATTCTCTGTTATAATAAAGCGTTGTCTCAGGCAGCCTTGTGTTCTGTAATACTGTTGGTGTTTTGGTACTGTCTTATTGTTTTATAGTTTGTTAGAAACCACTTTTGGATTTTTAAAGAGGGAAATGCTATATAAATGTTTCAAATAAATAAATTACTCCCACACTGAGGTGTGTTTCAGTAAACCATACTTAGGAGGCGTATGTGTGTGTGTGTGTGTGGGGGGGGCTACTAGGACAGGCCCATTTTCAACGTAGACAAGAGGGGATTGTGCAGGACCACACGAGGAGATGCAGGAAGATTTTGAATCAAGGTCGAATGCCTATCAGCCTTATGTACAGTGTGTCCTTTAGCTCCCACCATGTGTGGTCTCAGGCCTGAATTCAGTAGCCCTTTAGGCCACCAAAGCAATTAGCCAGAGGAGGAGGTTGCAGGCACAAGCCACCTTTCTGCTCCCTTCAGGACTACAAAAACTGAACGTTGCTGACTCAGTCATTATCAGGGAACCTGGGCAAGTACTGACCCTTGCCTTTGGAATATAATGTTCGAGACCTGCTCCTACTCCTCAGCCTCAGTGTGCAAAGCTATTGCTCAGCTAAATCGCCTGTCCCACCTTTGGCTTTCACCTCCTCCAGGCTGATCCAGTTCTAACCTAGGAACTAACAAGGCTAAGAATACCGTTAAGAGCATTCAGAGAAACACACAGGTGCAATGCAGGTCAATAAATACTGCTCTGACTTCCGCGCATGCCCTGATTGCTGCAGAAGAGGTTACCAGGCTCAGGACAGTCTAATGTTGCCCATGGGAAACCCAAAGAGGGTCCTTCACCATGCTTCTTCTGTGAGAAGGAACATGTCCCACAGCACACGAAAGCTCCTACACGCCTTGGCCCTGTGACTTTAAATCCTTATCTAGCCAGTGGTGTTTTTTGACTGATGCATTACAACACAGAGAGGGTGGGGCTTGGTTTCACTCTGAGCAGTTCCTTTGGCAGAGGACGGTGCTGCCCCTGCTGCAAATGCCATTGTCATCCTCACAGCCATATGCTGGGCTGCCGAGGGGGGAGAAGGCTGAGCTCTGTTTGGTGTGGGGCTGTGCATGGCCAACCTGAGAGCAGCCCAGGGTTCTTAGACACTGGGTTTCAAACAAAAAGCGGGAGCAGTCCTATGAGCAAATGGATTGGTCCACTATGGAGAAAAACCTACCTACCGCTGGGTGAATAACATTACATCCTTTGCTTCCTGCCTGGTTAACTAAGGGTTGAAAATCAGACAGCTGATTCCTTGCCACCCTGTTACCTGTTATGCAGAGAGAAATACAATATGCAATCAAGCCCAAACATCTGCCGGCTCTGATGCCCCCACCCACCTAGGTTGGAGCAGTTTGTCCTGCTTCCCATGTCCGCTGGAAAGATCTCTCTCCTCTCACAGATCTCAGATTCCAGCCAGAACTTTCCCATGCCACCATTCCCCAAAATAGCCTCTGTTCCTCAGTATTTATAGCAGCATAACTTTACTGGGCCAATTTGTTTGGATTTCCACCGCTTTTGTGTTTAACTCACCCCTCACTCGGAGGCGGGGGGCAGGCTCTTCAGGGTGCTACTGATGGGGTGTGTCTGGGGGGCAGGGAGAGCATTCAAGATGGTAGCTGCACAGAGAGGATAAGGTTGCTTTGCGTATTTACTCTTCTTTAAAGCCGCTTTTCAGAAAGAAAAAGAGAGAGAGAGGGAGAGGGAGAAAGTTTCTGTAAGTAGCTGGGACAATGAGAACAAGGCAGGCAGTATGCCAAGCGTGGGATGCCTGCCAAAACACAGATCATTAGCTTGGGCCAGCTATAAGCAAGGAAATGAGAAACATATGTGGGGGAGCAAGGTTAGGAGTGAGGGCCTGTGGGTCACTGACAGTCCTCTGAAAACGTTTTCCTTGTTCTTCGGCTGGGACCGGGCGGTGTCAAATGCCCTTCTGATGGACTTTATTTCTCATGGCAGTCAGGCTTGTTTTGGCCTGAGAGGGTTTCTTTTCTTTTTCTTTTTTTGGCTTGTTTGTTTCTCTTCCCTGGTAGGAGTGTTTGGGAGAAGGGAGGGAACAGACGAGGAAGACTTTGCCATTTTTTTCATAGTTATGGGAAAATAACAGCCGTGTTTTGAATAATGCTCCCAAAATCCCTCACACTTTCCTGAATAGAGGGCTTGGGCTGACCGGCCTGAGAAGGGAGAAAGGGCTGAGTTGTGTGTTCCCAAGTAGTTCTTGCTGTTCTTTCTTAAATATAATTAGACGTGCCTCATTACCTCGTACTGAAGGCCCTTTTGTAGTCTTGCAGAGCTGTGTTTCCTGAAAGCCATGGCATGCTGCAGCTCGTAAGATCCACTCTGACTTCTAATACTAGCCATCGGGTTACAACATCTTCCAAATATTCCCTGTGCAAACATCAAGTTGTTTAAGATTATTTTGTTCCCCTCTCCCCAAACGCCTGCTGATTGTCACTCACCGAAACCTTTTAAACTGTCCAGAGACTCACCATCTCTCACAAACAGGTGAACAGTCAACAGGTGAAAAAAATCCTACCCAAACGTTATCCTTTCCCTCTGAGAAGGAAATTTACCACTTTCTCCATATGTAGCACGCAGTGGTTGTGGGGGGAACCCTCATTGAAATGCAAGCTCTTCCTCTTTGCTTTCACTCCAAAGAATGGAAGAAAACTAGAAAAGCGGAATTTGTGCATATAGAAAAGGGTACGTGTAGGTGTGTTAGGGCTTAAATACCCTAAAGGAGCCAGAGCCTTGGGTGGTACTTGGGTGGGACAGCAAAGGGATGCCAGGAGCTGTAGGCTATGTTTCAGAGTAAGGAAATGGCAAAGATTCCTGGCCTCAGAAACCCCAATGAAATTCATGGAGTCACCATCAGTTGACAGGCAACTTGAGTGTGTGTGTGCATGTGCACATACACGTACGCACACTCCCCCTTCCTATGTGTATGTGGATGAAGAAATACGAATAAAGAAATGAAATCAGTTCCAAACAATACTTTCCAAACACTATAAATAATTTCTATCCACGGCCACAAGTTCCCTGGCTCCTTTATAGACAGAATACATTTATGATGTTCACACAAAGCGCGGAACAGCTTAAAGAGCAATTATTATGCAAGGCTAAAGTACAGTATGTTGTATGAACAGTGAAGGCTGTTGCCACCAGTTTTCATAACAGAAAGAAAAGATAAGGAAAGAGAAACATATCCCGCTATCAGCTTCAATACATTCATAAGCCATGGTTTAAGTACCTATTCTAGTGTGACCGCATCCTTGCACCCTTACACCTTGCATCCTTTTCGTTTGTGGCCCACCCCAAATTCTCAGATTAAGCCTGAATATTCTCATCAGCCCTGTGATTCAAGAATTATACATCAAAATTTCTAAAAACCCTTTCATTGCTCTTAAATAGTTTTGTGGGAAGTAGGAGAGATCTGATAGTAGCTTCTAGTACAAAAAATCTAATCAAGTCATTAGTTTAAGACAGTATGGAGAGACTGGAAAGACAAACTAGAAAGCAAATCAATGCAGAATTCTGTGCAAATCTGCAAAACAGACTGAGGAAGAAACTGAAGACCTGCTCATGAAAACACAAAGAAATGTAAGATGTAAACCCTTTAAAAAAAGAAAAAAAGAAAATTCCCCATACTTCTGCTTCTTTCTTATTGGAATTCTGTTAGTTTTAGAACTGACATTTTCCTCTTCTGATCACATCTGAGATAGTGGCATGGGAGTATTTTTTTTACTGCAGTGATGAAAACAGCTCACCATCCTGCACAGAAAAAGCAGGGCCAGTAGAAGGCCTAATCCCTGACCTGTTTTGCCCTCTTTCCTAACTAGCTATTGACATTGAACTTAAGGAGCTGCAGTGCTGAGATGAGATAATGACTTCTGTTTCTTCTCAGTGAAAAATGGAAGTGGACCAGGTTAGGGGGAAGCTTTAAAATGATCTTCTTGAGGAACTGAAGTAGTTTAAATCACCAGATGCTTGGAACCGGCTTACCAAACAAATGGACTTTCAGATAAACTGAAGAGACCCCATAGAAAGAGTGTCTTGGAGGGCAAAGAAATCCTAGCCTGGTCATCAGCATAAAAGCTCACAGTTCTCACACTACTCCAGATGATGACCAGGAGCCAAGTGCATCTCCTGAGGGGATCTCAACGCGCTGAATCCGGCAGACGAGTTCAGGGAAGAGAGGAGAGAGATGTATTTGGAAGGTCTCAACTGAGCCCAGGGCTGGCTCAACTCCTGTTTTCCCTGGTAGCTGTCCCAGGTCCTGAAAGCCTTGAGTCTGACCAACTGCCCCTCACCATCTCTCCACTTCCCACTGCCCCACCTGCCCGCCCGATAGGATTCAAAAGTAACTAGAAGAATCTCAGGAAAGGATCCTGCTTGTGTACCAACCACCCAATTCTGTGAAAAGGACAGAATAACAGGGAGAGCAGTGGTACTAGCTAAGAAAAACCTTGGGTCATTCTTTTTTTATTGGGATTGGCTCCATAGCTACAAACAGCTTTTGCATGTGGATTCCAATAAGGATAGTAACAGTAACAGGAGCATGTGATATTTCTTACATGAACAGTCATTTTAATTGATAGGCATTTGTCACGTTCATCTTTACCCTGACATGTCAGGTCCATTCCTTGCAAAAGAAAGCCAGTCACTGAGATGAAGACTACTCCATCACCAGAACCTTCCCTTCATCCTTCTAATTATCATAATTCATGAAAAAAGAGAAAGGGAGAAGAACCTTTTTCAGTAGATATTTAATCAGTGTTCTATGAGCTTCACAAGCAGCCTCTCTCTAAGACACCAGAAAATGAAACAAGACATATTTCTGGGGCTGTCAGCAGGTAGATCCACAGATTTTGCAGTAAGTAATCTCTCAGGGAGAAAGCTTTTGGCTCTGATGTGTGAGGAGAACATTCTGTGTCTCCCTCCAGCCGCACCCAGGCAGGTCTCTTCACTGGGAGAGGAGGCGGTGATGATATTGCTTCTAACAACCAGACTGAAGTGTAGCCTGAGGCGATCTTCCAAAGCCCCCTCCAAACAGCCTCTAATTAATTTTTATCCTGCTACTCCAATGAGTCCCAGGAGGGCAGCAACCAAAACAAAACAAAACAAAAGCCCCCCTCTCATTTACTCATTCAGAAAAGCTTTGACGGCAGTTCTTCAAGATTTTAGAGCTCCAAAGAGAAAAACAGCACTGAACTTTTGCAGTTGAATTTTCCTACAGTGTCTATCTTAAAGCCGTAAGCTGGTTGTTTCTGGTGAGCAGGCTAGAATGCCTTTCCTTTCAAGTACCCAGTGACGCTGAATACTACTATGTATTATGCTATGCAAATAATTCACTTAGAAATCTGGATCTGGCACCACTGCAATGCCTCCCTCCTGCCCCCCCCCAAGCTTGGGCAAAAGCAGAATCAAATTTACAGCACAGACTGGCTGAATCCTTGTTCATAGAGACAGCAAAAATGGTGGCACTGGTTCTGGGCTGTACCACTTCAGACTGAAGGTATGGGGGCAGCTATCACTCAGTTCTCCAGAGAAATTTCCCCAAGGAGCATCAACTTTCTCCAACATTTCTTATTTGCAGGACTTTCTTCCTAATAGGCAACTGAATTGCTGCAACCCAGATCCATTTCCTCAGTGGTACAGGAGACAAGTTTTCTCCCATAATCTGCCTGGAACTCTTGATTGAAAGCCGTTACCTGTCGTTAATGTTATTGTCTTCCAGGCTGAATGGGCTCTCTTCAGCCCTTTCTTGTATTCTAAGCCACTTCTTATAGTTCTTCTTGACAGATCTGAAGCATCTACACCTTTCTGAGGCACAGTTGTCTCTTTGTGGGGGTTCACTGGGATATTCACACATCATTATTTATTTCTCTATTCTTAAAATATTTATATCCTCCCCTCCATTCAAAGATCTTAGGGAAGCTGGTTTGTGTTAACTATGGTTTCTTGCTTACACTAGAAATGGCATAATGGATGACCTAGCACATCCCTCTTGGGCTAGTTCTTGTTTCAGGGTGGGTAGTTGGGGGAAAAAGGCATGGACACGTCCCAGTTCTGACTCTCACAAGAATCCATGGTTTAAATATTCCAGAGTTCGTGAGCAAACAACAAACCACAGTTTCAGAATGTGATTTGGTGGCAGGTTAATAGCTTGTTAACAGAGGCAGATATGCAAACCACGAGCGATTTCAGCAAACCACATAATGGCCTGTCATGATGTGGTCACATGAGCCGTATTTCCTAGCCTCCTCTGTAGAAGGGCTTAGCAGTGGATGGTTTTAAAAATTAAGGCTGAAAACAGGTCTTAATTTTAATTCTGTACTTTATCCTTCTGTGAATTTACCTTCTAGAAATTCTTCCTAACTGGCTTCTGCAACCAGAACTGCCACCAAGGCCAGGTGGACAGATCTGAACACTGGTGATCCTTCACACTGATCAAGTGTGGTGAAAGAAGGCAGCAGATGCCCAGTCCCAAAATACACGGAGACAGAAATCCATTTCATTACCTCATTACAGAAAAGCAAACGACAAGCCAGTGCAGCATTAAGTGGAGGCTGCTATATTCTTAAGGGAAAGCAAAGAGTTTCATGAGCCCAAGAGAGGCAGCATCACACCTACTTCACACCTTGCCTGTATTTCAATTTCTTCCCTGACCAGTGGGGATAATTTTGTAACATTACACCAGAACATCTTCCTTTCTATTTGACAAAATGAAACCGAGTCTTCGGGATTTTTCCACCCATTGCTCTCTTGGCTACTCTGCTGCAGTACTATTTCATTACTTATTGATTTTTCAACATGCTGTCTGCGTGGCTGTAATTTACACAGGTTCTGATGGCCCTTAGCAATTCTTAACACCTGAAGGTGAGATCATGGAGTTCATCTAAGACAGTAAATGTAGACAACTAGAGTTTCAAGAAAGGATGACAAATAGGTAAACTTGGTAGCCAAAGAGGAGGTCCTGTTAGCCTGAGGCAGGCTGGATACTAAACTGCCACTGAAGCAATGAGCTGAAGTAAGTTGCATCTCAGTCTTAGTGTTATGTATGCTGTCGCATCCTGAAAACAACTGAAAAAAATGGAGGAATAGGTAGAAGATAGGACTATATCTAAAGGGTTTAAGTTATAGAGAGTAGATTTTGGTTGAACGTTGGAATAAACTTCCTGATGAGAAGAACAGTCTGACAATGGAACCGATAGCTCTCATGGAGTAGTCGGCCAAGACCTTGAAGCAGAGGCTGGAAGGCCATCTGGTCAGGAATGCTCAAGCTCTTGTGTCCAAGGGAGGAGCTGAACTGTACCCACTTCATTTCTATAATTCCATAAGTATACGCTCTTCCTGGCAGGAAAACAGCACTTCAGAGGCAGAAAAATAACAAAGATTTTTGTGGCACTTCCATAACTGACAGATATATTGTGGTGTAAGTTTCAGCCTTGTTTTATTTCCTGCTATGGACCTGTGTGGCTGTCCCATGTGTTGGAGGAGAGGAAGCCCAGGAGGCGGAGAAACGGAAAGGATGAGCCAGGCCTGGCAGATCTCATGAGCGCAGGTGACGAGAGACACAAATAATTCCATCACTGAGGGAGCATGGCAAAAGGAATAATGTCGGTGGGCCCATGCGGCAGCTATGAGCAAAGGACAACTACGGCAGAAGAAAGGGGAAAGGGTCTGGTGGGGTCACACCACCTTTGTTGCAGGTTGAAGCCAAGACCACCTTGACTAGTGCTTGCTGGACCAGGACACCTCACTTGGGTGGCTTTTATACATAATAACCGCATCTAAATTATAGTTTCGATGAGCAGTTGCTTTGGCACAAGTCTTCTTTCCTTCCCTTTTAAGCACAGCGTCATTTTTTTCAAAGTTCTAGCTCCCAGAAATTAAATGCAAAAACATGCTACATTTTGCAGTGAAAATGATCCTACTTGTCAAGGAGAGGTGCAAATATGTGTGGTGCATTTCCCTCTAAACCTACAAATACAAGATCAAGGCAGGCTATGACAGATTTGCAGCCCAATCCTATGCATATTTACACGGAAGTTAAGTCTCACTGAGTTCAGTGGGGACTGAACCCATCAAAAATTTACCATTTAATGGTGAATGCATGTTCTAAGTCATGCAAAGCATAACAGTAGTGTTCCTTCAGTGGTTGCCTGAAGAAAGTAAATGTTACCCTTCCCACATTAAAAGGAACTTAATGGTATCTGTCTGTGTTTTTAATTTCACTGAATGTATGGTACTGCCTTTTAGTGTTTCAGTTTAATCACACAGACTTATACAGACTTGTACAGGCTCGACTTCTGGTGCCCTTCTGATATCCTGGAATCCAAACTGTGTTTTCAGTGCTGCACAATTGTCAGAAGGCAACACAAATAGAGTTGCATTGCTTGACATTTTCATTTTTGTTGTGCCACCCAAGCACACTGTTACAGTACTATTTATTTATTTATTTAGACTTGTGATGTTCAAGTTTGTGTGAACAATGCAAGGAAAAGACACTCTTCTAAAAATCAATAAGTTGAAAGTGCTGTTTTAGGGCTGCTGTAGTTGTTTGTTGTGTTCCTGAGTTATTCCTATTGACCTCAGTTCAAAAACAAGGTATTGATTTATAAAGTACTTTCAGTAAATAAATGCACATTCTTTCAGCTAACCCTAATAACCAGTCACAAACCAAACAGGACTTCAGCCTCAGCTTTGCAGCTGTGTCAAGAATCTACTCTAAGCTACCATATTTTGTGAGGAAAAGGAAGGGCAACAATGGTAGTGAGTAAGAATACAGTACAAAGTATGGTGTTTTGGAATTTTGGGGTCACCGGAGTTTTTTTGGAGGGGATGAAAGCTACCAATAGGAACAGGTAGCCTCCAGTCCTGGAGGTCATATGCTACTTTCAGCCTCTGGGACAATTTCATATTTAATCTCCAACCCCTCCTCCCCCTCCAAGTAATTTCTGACTTATGGCAACCTTAAGGCAACCCTATCATGGGGTTTTGTTTGGGACAAAATTTGTTGGGTGCGGGTTGGGGGTTGCCAAGGCCACCCAGTCAATTTCCATGGTCAAGTGAGGACTTGAACCGGGGTCTCCCAAATTCCTAGTTCAAGGCTCAGACCACTGCGCCATGCCGGATTTCCATGTTCTTATGTGCCTTCCAGTAGATTATGACTTATGGTGACTTTTTTGAGTCAATATTTATTCTGAAGAAGTTTACCATTGCATTCCTCTCAGACTGAGGCACTCTGTGGGTTTCCATGGCTGAGTGGGAGGGATGTGAACCCTTCTTTCTAGGAGTCCTGGCCAATGCTCAGACCACTACGCCGTGCTGGCTCACCCGCTCCAACTTACCCATTGGAAATCTCCAAGTTTATTTGAGAAACACCAGGAATTACGAACCTGCTTCTCCTTAGACATCTTCTATACTTTTGAAACCATATCTGAATAAATGCTTAATGGCCAGGCATTTATTTAAATCTTCAGGTCAAGTTCCTACTGAGTGTAATGTTTCAAGACTGAAGCAGTAGTTCTGATTCTGAGCTGGGCATCATATTATCTATGCTGACGGTAGGGGCTATCCAGCCTTAGCTCAGGCATCATCTTGTACTTTGGCAGCAAAAACTGTAGTCGTGCTTCACACAGGAACGTAAACGGCTTGGTTGGTGGTGTGTTCTGGCCTCTCCGCCACCATACTTTCTACCGTTCTTTTTCCCTGTAGACCAGCCAGCACAGTGGCCTGGAGATCAGGGTTCACTTCCCTGCTTGGCCATGGAAAGCCACCGGGTGGATTTCCGGCATGCCCCAAACAGCCCCAGAAAACGCCATGGTCGGCTCACTTTGGGGTTGCCGTAAGTCAGAAACGACTTGAAGGCACGCAACGACAACAAGGACAAGGGACCAGTTTCTGCTGCCCATTTGCCAGTTCCCTAATCCCACACTGACCAGCAGGGTGTGCTCTCAGAGCAAAGCTGCTGCTTCCCGACTCTGGATTACATGGAGCAGGCCCTGTGCGGTTTCAGTGCCCTCCCAAGGGCAAGGAGGGAGGCGGAAGAATTCTCCTCTGCAGCAGATCACTAAAGATGACCAGGAAATAATAAGACTGGTAGGACATAAACAACAATCACAACAGCAAAACAGCAGCAGCAAAATAAAGCTTTTGAATGAGCATCTTTTTCTCTGGAACCACAGGCTTGTTCAGCTGGCGCGCCTAATCTTTTTTCAGCCACCTGGGTGTAGAGTATAGACCTATTTCCCTGGATCAGCACATGAAGCATGTGCCTCTGCTTGGACTACACCTCTTCTGTGCGAAAATCTGGTTTAATAAACCACCATGTAACTGACTGCCTCAACTGACTGTAACCGAATTTCAAATAGCTCCAAATTGAGATGTTTCGAGATTCAGGGCCTGATAAAAATTTACCTTCAAAGACACCTCAGAATCAGCCTTACATTTATTTTATTTGCATCCATTGCCTTTTGAAATTCACTTGCATTTTAGGAGTAGCAGGTTTTGAAGAAAGTTCTCTAGAGCAGGTGCATGTGGGGTACTTACCTGGCTGTGGACTACAACCAGATATTGATTGATGAGGAAAGGCATATAAATGATGCTAATGAACTAAAACTTCACCAGGCCTTGAAAGGGGATCTCAAATCTTTATTCCCAACTGACCTTCCAGATGTTCTCTGCTTTGCCAAAAGCCATCCAAGAAGTTAAAATGAAGGAGGAGGAGGGAGCACAAATGAAGATATCCTTTATCCAAATTCAATCAATTTAGTGATCACAGAATCACGAAATCACGGAGCTGGAAGAGACCCCAAGGGCCATTGAGCCCAACCCCCTGCCATGCAGGAATAAATACACCATCAAAGCATTCCCAACTGATGGCCATCAGCCTCTGTTTAAAAACCCCCAAAGAAGTTTTAAAGGCTTAAAAAAAACCTCCACCACATTCCAAGGCAGTACATTCCATTGTTGAACTGCTGTTACTGTTAGGAAGTTGTTCCTAATATTTAGATGGAATCCCTTTCCTGAAATTTGAAGCCATTGCTCCATATCCTAGTCTTTGGAGCAGCATAAAACAGGCTTGCTCCATCTTCCACATAACATCCCTTCAAATATTTAAACACAGCTATCATGTCACCTTTTAACCTTCTCTTCTCCAGGCTCAACATGCCCAGCTGTCTTCCAGGCCTTCCAGCATTTTGGTCACATGCACCCCTGGACATGTTTCAGTTTGTCAATATCCTTCCTGAATGGTGGCGCCTAGAAGTGGACACAGTATTCCAGGCAGGATCTGACCAAAGCAGAATAGAGTGGTGCTATCAGTTCCCTTGATCTCAACACTATACGCTTATTGATGCAACCGAGAATCGCATTGGCTATTTTAGCTGCTGCATCATACTGCTGACTCATGTTCATCCTCTCTATCTGTTAAGGCAATTTTGAATTCTGATCCTATCTGCTGAGGTGTTAGCTACCCCTCCTAATTGGTGTCATCTGCAAATTTGATAAGAATGCCCTCTATTCCCTCACCCAAGTCATGTTGAATAGCACATCGAATAGCATGCCCAGGACAGAACCCTGTGGCACCCCACTATCACTTCTGTCTAGGATGAAGAGAAAAATGATGAAGTGTGTGTCTGATGTTACAGCCTGTAAGAGGTATTGACAAGATCCGTGCCTCCCTTTGCTAACAGTGGTACTTTGGTAATGAGGCAGGCACTGAAACTCTATTGCATGACCATGTAGCTTTGTGCGCAGAAGCTAGGCTTTAAAGAAGGCATCACGTATGTTGCCAAAGAAAACAGAGGTACTGATGGCATGGAAATTTTGGCCAGCTGACATTTGGCCAACTATCCCTGCTTTTTGTTTGTTTGTCAAACAAGGAATGATGCTTCACAAATTGGAAGGACCTATTTGATTCATTTGATCCGCAGGATGTTTGTCTGTATGTTCTAGCACCCAAATAACTAGAATGTGGAGTTTCCCTTGCCCCTCCTATACATCCTCCACTATAATAGAACTAGATGTTGAGCGCCTAAATAAAAAAGCACAATTGTTTTCATGGACTCTTCAAGGTTCTCTGATTATGGCTATAAGGACAAAGTTTTACCAGGCTGTTTTGCCACATCAAATAAGAATGAAAGGGCTGGGATTGCCACAGGCAGAGAATTTGTCCTTGTGTCATTTAAAGTCACCTCACTCAGTAGAGACTCTCCATTATGGCCCAAAGACATTGCTCTTCTGAAGACATGGTCAACCTACGGACACCTTCAGTAGGTGCAAGCAGTTGCCGATTCTCCGCTAGCATCGCTGGTGATGACAAGGAGATAAACATGGAAATCAAGGAGGAAGAGTCTGAGCCCTCATCTCCTTCGGTAGTGTCTAAATATCAAGCAGAAATGTCTGTGTTTCTGACACTATGATGACAGGCACTTCTGCCGGTGACGGATCAGTCATCACTGCTAAAACTGAAGCGTCAGTATTTGAACTCTTCGTGCTGAAGCTGTCAGTATCAAAGGTGTAACAGAAATGGTCAGGTCCAATGAAGCTTGTGTTCATACTGAAGTGGTCTGGTTCAGAGATGCCATAATGACAGGGAAAGACAAGGCCACTGGATCAGAGAGCGCCAACGATGAAGCCAAAAGGGAACCAAAGCAGCATGCCCTGCCAGAGCACCTATGGCCACCTGGTGCAGCTAATTCTGTTGAGGTGATGTCCTGGGCCAATCTTCATTTCAGTGTGCCCTCGAGATAGGAGATAAGTACGCTTCTGTTGATCTCAGTACTATCAGTGCTTCATATCCATATATGCTCTAGCATGCTTGCCTGGGAGACAGAGGACTGCAAGGCCGACGACACCAGAGATGGCTCCGCTCCCTTTCTGAAGAGGCCACAGTACGAGGGATCTTCCTTAGCTAAGTATGAGCCAAGTTGTTTATGCCATGAACTGGGGCTTCAACAATTCCATATACATGGTTTATGTTTGGAATATCTAGATCTCTGTCACTCTTTCCACAAACAGTCCCAGTATCATCTTTAGGAAAAACCCCAGAACGAGAAGATTCAGGGAAATATTCAGAAGAGAGGGAGTGAAACCTACTTGGAAAATGAAGAATAGAAATAAGAGAATTTGGTGCACACCCAAACAAGCAGGGAATTTCTCAACTATCTTACCTGCAGAACCTCATCTGAGGAATACATTTTCAGTGCCTTTTGGATCCTCACCAGGCAACTGAGGGACTTTGGCATCTCCAGTCAACATTGGTACCAAGCAAAACCACTGGAACTGAAGGTGCTTGAATGGAAGGTGTCAGAACCACAGTAGTAACCGCTCTCAGAGTCAGTGCCAGTACTGACAAATGCATTCCCTGTCCATTTCTCTTTCCTCGTCTTTGCTTCCAACTTCATATGGTTTAGAAAAGTGCGTTCTAATCGAAAGTCCAAATCAGGTTGGAATTAGAGGGCTTCGAAGAAAACAGAAGCTGCTGCTATAGTCAGAACTGAGGCAGTGCTGGCAGCTGGGATTCAAGATTAATTATCATGCCGGGACCCATGTCTCCGTAGTTTGCTGTGTCATAGCTGACACTATCTGGAGCAGGCAGCTAAAGAAATGGCATGGAGTGGACAGGACAGTTTCAGCCACCAAATCTGAGTTCTTTAATGCCTGCTCTCACAACAGAGTTTGGGTTGGGATTCTCTGAGCTGCCTGACGGTTGCTGCAAGTGTCCACAACGTGAGATTTCAATGGAATGTATATCCGTTGGAAGGACTGCCCCCACCACCACATGCAACACACTTTTTGTGTGTTGTATTAGAGTATTGTTAAAAACGTATTAGAGACCAGAGGTCCACGGGCACTGGGAAATGTCATACAGATGCCTTGGTCAAAAATAATACAAGAGAGAGTGAGAAAGAGAGAGAGATGAAGTGAAATGAAATGATGAAGAAGAGAGATGCGACAGAGAAAAGAGGAACAATAAAGATCAACAATATATTGTGTAATATTCAGCTCAGCTGATGGATCGATGGTCGAACTTAAGTGGTTTCAAAGAAACTGCTGCAGCACCAGACAAAAAGAAACAGAAGGAACAGTGGGAGCTGCGCTGGACTCGTTTGAAAGAGTGAAGATCCCACCAAAACACTGCTCAGCTCTGGAAGTGTCTGAACTCTGTCTCTCTGCAGATGCAGGACAACCCAAATATGTGAGTCATAGAGACCATAAAAAAGAATGGACCATTTCTTCCAAATTCATATCTGAATTCCTGGGTGAAATCTGAGGTGTTTGGAATAGTATATCACTCTCTCCTTTAAAAAAAATAAAAAGAGGGAGTAAAGATGACTCAAGGGAAAAGGAGATGACTTAAAGGAATAGTTCTCTCAGCTATATGGGTGGAGTGTGCCCGTATTTATAACTGATGCTAATATAGTTACCCTCCTGTGTTGGAGTTAATAGCGATTAAGTTGTGAACATAACTGTGGCTCAATTAAATGCCATTATTGTTTGCTACGATCCACTTTATATAGTCATGAGGTGTCTATATAAGATGCAAACAATTGATGGAAGAACTTTGGGGAGGTGCGTTAATAAGCCTCGTGAGAGCCACCTCCACGTCAAGGTGAACCTGCCTGGAGTGGCTGTCCGGAGGCACAATCTTGGAGATGCTGAGCACCCCTCAGACGGGGTTGTGCCACTGTTCAGGCGACTGGAGCACAAGCTTGCCGGAGCAGACAGCCTCCTCATGTGGAGATTCAGACAAATCTCCCCCCTCCGCCACCCCTCCAACCCTCGTGGGCACTTAAAAGAAGCCTTATGACCCGAGGAAGGGAAGAAGGAAATGATGAGATGTGATTTTGCTTCAGAATCGCAGGTAATGCTGTAGCTGCCCTCTTCCCTCCCCAGAGGTGTGAGTGGGCCCAGAAGCCCTGGGTTAGATGAGTCCTATCGATCTAAGAGGCTCTGTGTCATTTCCAGGGGATTTGCTAAAGAAGCTACTTATGTCCCTTTTTCATTTTCACCAACTCATTACCAGACGCTTCTGCCTTGTGTGTTTCAGCAACACCTGCAGGAATTAAACCCCTCAGTCCTTTTTATCCAATTTTGCTTCAGACACCCTTAATTAAAAGCAAGAAAACAGTTGGCTTGACTGCTGGTTTGGATGACTGAAATCAGCTCACACTGGCACATGAGACTGGGGAATGCAAGATGGCTGATTTGCAATCTTTGCCTCTCTTGTGAGCACCCAGTTCTAGATTAAGCAACTGATCCCTAGCTTAACATTTAAATTAAGACAATTGTAAATTTTGGAATGGGAGAAGACAGAGCTCCCCCACCCACCCATAAGCCTTTGCAAATGTCAAGTGCCTCTCTGTATTGGTTACTTTCCAAAGGTAGCTAGGCTACAATGCACTATGGGAATGAAAAGACCCTGCCATGTGCACTCTGTAGGGTTTCAGTCAATATACATAATATTATTGAACTCTGACAGGATTAAAGATTGCCTCTTTTGTAGCCTGAGAACATGACAGTCTCAGCGCACACAAGATGCCTCCTTGCCTTCTTTGAATGAACTGGAAAGCCTGAGTGGAGGCTAAGAGACTGAGAAAACCACTTTAGGAGCTTCCCAGCAGTGACTCGATATTTCTACTGAGGGCCTTCAAGCTGCCTGGTTCCAAATAGCTTACAAGCGTTATGCTGATGGATAGTCTTGGAAGTTTTTCCTCTTCCAGCAACTTTTCCGACTCTAGCAGAGATTCCAGCAGCATTCCTGCTGGCGGTCGTCTCCCCTAAAGCCTATTTTAAAAAGCTTTGAAGTCAAAGTCATTCACAGAAAGTATGCATTAAGAGTATTCACATTATTTTGATGGCCCTGAGAAAAGTCAGTTTCTTCTTCTACACACACATACGCCACAGTGCTAAGAAAATGTCTGTGTCTCCAATAAGGAAAGACTGGCCCAACACAGCTTAAGAAACACACAAGGTTGCTGTAAAGGTGGCAGTTGCAGAACATTGTATGTGTGTGTGTGTGAGAGAGAGAGAGAGAGAGAGAGAGAGCGCAACATTTGCACCACAGTGCTGTTCCAGAGGTGATTCCTTTCTGAGAGTTTTATCTGGCAGAAGGGCAGGATAACACCTGCAAAGCATGGTTTTGCCCTTCCTTGCTTGCTGTTTATAGAGACATTCACAGAACCTTAATTAGAGCATTGTCAGTTATAATGCATTTGCCATGAATTCTTTACAATAAAAGGTTATTTAATACCTTTAATTCTTTTTGATTTATATTGTGCTCCATTTAGGGCTCCAAATGAACAGTAGCAAGGCAAGCAGAAATTCAACCATGGGAGAATTAGCAGAGTCACAGTCTCTCTGTTCTTTGTTCTGGTACAGTTCATCCATCAGGACAACTGCGGCAGCGACTGTGAAAACACCAGGTTTGAAACTAGGGCTGAAAAAAGTTGTGCACAACTAAGCCCAGTTTCAGGGGAAGGGGCTTTGAATGAAAGGAGGCTGGAGCCATTTCAGATCAACCAGAATTGTTTTGTGGGAGGCGGGGGTGGGACGGTGGGATTAGCCATATCTTGCCTGCAGTGGTGGGTGATGCTTGTTTTTCCTCCCTTAGTTTAAATGCCACGGAGGGGCTTCCTCTCTTCTTTCTCTCTTCCCCCATCGGTCCCTCCATGGTTTTAAAATTAGAGCCACCGTAGCCACTTGCATATTTCCCAGGTCCCAGAACACCGAAGGGGCTAGGGAAAGGAGAAAGAGGAAAGAAGGTGTCCCCTTGCTGCCCCTCCTCCTGATTTCACAAGGAGTAGCACTTCAATGAGAGGAGGGGGAGAACCATCACTACAGACATCACTGATGTTGATGTCCAAGTAGGGAGCTCCCCAGCCATGCAACCTGGGTGGCAACCACAGTTTTGCGGTGGAGAAGTATTGCTTCTTCATTGCTACAATCGCCACTCAGCAGACTAAGAACAAGCTGTTACCTGTGTTCAGTGGGATCTGTACTGAGATGTCTTCCACCTGTGTTTTTGCTGTCTTCCAGCCTGTTTTGTTTCACTACGGAACAGACTGGAGTCTGCAGAGCAGGAAAGGACACTTAGGAGCAATCAGACTTCCCTCCACTAGCTCTACTTCCCACAGAGCAGCCAGAGCTTCCACGCTAGCACCAGCTCTACCAACTGGAAATTCACCTGGTCAGGAACCCTTTGGATCACCTAAGCCTTTGAGAACAGGCCATCCTAACAGGCCCACCATTGCCAATGGCGGCTTTAAAGTCTAATTCGCAGCCAACCAAAATGTTCAGAAAAGGCAAAACTCTGGAAGGCAAGCAGGGAACTGGACAGGTTTGTGCTCCCTCAACTTCTTCTTCTTCTTCTTTTTTAAAGCTAGTCTTGTTACCTATTGTAACTTGTGGACAAAAATAAGTCCTCACGCTTTAGCCCTGTCTAACCAAATAACTGACAAGAGCTTAGAAGGCACTCAGAGTAAAGCCATCACTAAGATGGGGAAGTAAACTTTTCATTCTGCATGTGAGAACAAAGTTTTTCAAAATCTTTGTACTGGGCAAGATTACAAGAGTATTTATATATTCTCCAAAACTATTTTGCATTTTGAAAGTTTTCTGTGAATTTCTTTGCAAAAAAATTGTATAAAACTCATTTTTTCTGGATAAAGTAGTTTTCTGTGTAATATCTTTGCACAGAAAGTGTTTTTTGCACAAAAGCCATTGAATTTTTACCCAGAATGGTTTCTACATAAAAAACATCTTTAATGGGACAAATGGATTTTTAGCAAGAACAAAAAACAAACAAAACCCCTTGCAGCAGTTGATCATTTTCTTGACAGGGTGTTTCAGTGCATCAGAGCAGGACTGTAGTGCTGTCCTCCCTCCCCTGGGCTATTTACCTAGTTTTGGTGGTCACTTCAAGCTGCCACTGATGTCATCAGGGTAAACATGTGGATCCAGAAAGTTATGTTTGAAATTAACTGCCAAAGAGCTAGGGAAAAAGTTCCAATGGACACAGAGAGACTTGGTTCTGAGTAAACAGCACGGTGTAGGGCAGCATGTTGGACTCGGATGCCAGGAGACCAGAGGCCAGATCCCTGCTCGGCCTCTGAAACCTACTGGGTGACTCCAGTTGAGTCACACTCAGTCTCAGAGGAAGAAAGAGCAAACGTCCTCTGAACAAATTCTGCCAAGAAAACCCTGTGATAATTTTGCCTTAGGGTCACCATAAGTCAGAAATGATTTGAAGGCACACACAACATCTGGGCGACACTACACTGTCAGGCGCCTGTCCTGGCAACAACACGCAGCCTCCCAGAAGGGCAGTGGGACCAGAACAGGGCTGGGTCCTGCGCTGCTCCAGCGAGTGGCCCATTTGTCTTCCAAGAACATCAGGACTATGTTGCAGGCAGAATATTTCAGCAATTCGTGTGGTTTTCTGGGCGTTAAGAGGAGCACAAAAATGTTACTTCTGCAGGATTCTCATGAGGGTTTTATAAACTTAATTAATAGATGATAGATATTTACAGCTTTAATTCCAGTTCAGCTAAAGACCTTTTTTTCTGGGAAATTCCCAGACTCAGCCAACATCAATGCACTGAGAGCTTTTCTGGGCAGCCCGAGGGCAGCAAGGTAGTGGCAGGTGTCTGTTGCTTGGAAATCAATTAACAGCTAACTTGTATTCTGGCCACTAAAACTGCTTCCCTGCTGAATGCTGTGACTGGATTTTAGATTCTGAAATGGAAAGATTCCCACATACAGAAGGTAATAAGGTAAGAAGTGTTCCTGGATCATGTATTACAGTGCCGCAGTTTTGCCAGGAAAAGGATTCCTGATGAAGAAGTCTACAAGACTTTTCAGGATAGGAAAGCCATTTATCACCTATATTTAAAGTTGAATTTGCTGATATTTTATGGTATTCGATATTATTTCTATTAACATTTTATGCTGAAATTACAGAATGATTCGTGAGTGCTGAATTTTTGATTGCTTTTACACTTGCTGGGACACTATTAAAGTTGATTTACGTTAATAGCACTGTAAGAAGATATTAACAATGAAATTTCCAAAAGCACTTAGCATCCCATAATTGGAGTTAAATGACAAAAAGAGAGAGGATAATAAAGTGAGAGGATAGTAGGAAAAGAGGGGGATTTTTTTTGACAATATCCCCCTATATATCCTCTGTTTGTCATTAGACCATGGGAGCTTGCTCCATGAAATAATAAAATCACTGGCCAAGAAGGGGAATTTTGCTCAGTAAACTGTGGGAACTGGAGTGGGATTCAAAGGATGTGCGAGATCTTAACAGGTGGATAATTTCTGACTGTTGGTCTTCCTAGCAATTTTTACATGTCGTGTTTAAAGTTTATGGCTTATTCTGCAGAAGTCCTAGGTGGTCATAGGATGCTTTGGGGAAGCCATCCCAACATACAGAAGGTTTTTGAATACACTGCTGCTGAAACCAGGTATCAGACCTTTTGATTAAAATATGCAGTAGTGTGTTTTGATTTAAAAGAAACCAATGAACAGCAAATTTGCCGCAGAAGTGCTGAGCTGAAGAGAGGTATGGTCTTGCTTCTGCCAGCAGCCAGCAGCCATTTGGGCATAAAAGATCATCAAGCCAAGCGGGAGACCAACCAAGCCCACCCATGGGCCGGAGGTGACAGCTGCAAAGAGGCTACTTTCTCCACTTCCTGCCAGAAAGAGCATGCTGCTCCAACCAACAGCCGACCTGGGACTGGAGAGCTGGAGGGAGCCAGACTCCACTCTGACCTCTGCTACCAACCAGGGACTTTATTGCACAGGCAGGTAAATCACAATTGCAGCAGGACGAGAGCATATTTGGCCAGGACTTATCACATGACTTCTCCTTCTTTGTTCTGCCACAGGAGACCATTTGAAAAGTGTTTCTTTTATTAACACACGCATACCCATTACAGACCTCCTTTGTAAAAGAAACACTTTCCAGACTGTCTCCCACCAGAAGACCAACAGGAGAGGAACAAGGTAACTGTTAAGTCCCAGCCAAAGATGCTGTTACCCTGCTACAATTGCGATGCACTTGCCCAGGGTGATAAAGCCCTAGGAGTCCCAGGTCCCCTCTGAGAAGTTCAACCAGGAGCCCAAGGTCCACTGTACCCACCTACCAAAAGAGAGATAGATTTGGCCCCATCTGTGAGCCAAGCAACTGCTGTTCCAGGGCATGCATTCCTCCTCTCTCCCTGTTCCTTTTCACTCTTGTAACATGTCCCGAAGACCGTAGTAAGAGCATGAGCAGGAACTGGTTATCTTTTAATCCCTCGCAGTTGCTAGAAAATTTTAGTTGTTCTAAGGACTGGTAAATCTCTCCAGTTGCATCTCCAGGCTGTCTCATCAGCCTGAGCACATGATACTACAGCCATGAATGAGAATCACACCCCTTTGACAATGGAACAGACTGTATCACAGGCTGCACGGTCTCCTTTGGGGGAGGTCTTTAACCTGAGGTTGGACACCCATCTCTGAAGGGGTGCTCTAGTTGATGGTTCCTGCACTGGCAAAGAGTTGGGCTACATGACTCCCAGAGTACCTTCCAATTCTATGGTTCAGTGATATCCGCTCCTTGTACTTCCTTACTTAGTTCTTCATGCCTGGGAAAACTATGTGATTTTGCCTCATCTTTAATTGTGATATTCATATGCACCTTCCTTGGAGACCCAGAGGTATAATTAGTCTATGGCCCTTTCCGCACGAGGCTGGTGAATCGGTTCGTGCCATTTCTCACCGGATTTTCTGGGCTCAAAACAAGGTGGACTTTCCCTCATTTCCTTCTGCACAGCTACTGCGTATGTTCCATTCTGATTTGGAGGGGTGCAAGTTCATGAATCCACACTGCCACTCCTGCTACTCCCTTTAACCCGCCCTGTTGGCTGTGATTGGCCCTTTTTTTTGGCATGGTTTAGTACACCATTGTGTATGTGCGTACGTGCATAAGTCCATACTGCCCCCTGGCCCCTCCCATGAGCCCTCCCCTGACCACCAATTCGCACTGGCGCGAATGTATGTGTCTGCACCACTGTGAAAGTAAAGATTGGATTGATCTGGAAAATTGGAAAACCAATTTCTTCCGGTTTTCAAATAGCGCGCTTTACCACCACATGGGGGCACATTTGTCGGAATTACGTGCGGAACGAAGGTAAATAAACCGAACCTAGTTCGCTCCAACTTGCAGAAGACCTCCATGGCAAGACGCATTGACCCGCCTTAATAACTGCATGCGGAAAGGTCCTATGTCACAGGGAAGATGTGGTGTTGGCAGAATTATCACTGGGTTTGAGCAATTGTGATGTGTTGGGGTACCTCGGCCCCTGGTGATATAAATGCCTCTGCTAATTAAATTGCCCGGGCTAATCAGAAGTTGGACTTTAAAAAAAACACACATTCTTCCTGCTGGTGTCAGCTGGTAAAGAGCTTCTGAAGGCTGTGCACAAAGAACACATTTCACAGACATGGGAGGTCATTCTGAGGAACCAGCATTGCTCCCCATCTTGGTGGGATACACACGTGCATGTTCGGTGTCTTACTATCAGTTCTGATGAAAGCAGGGAATAGATGCCTCTCACCAAAAGAGTCCCAGAGCACACAAGAATTCTTTCCCTCTGTGATGTACTTAAGAATGGTCTCCAAGTGACCAGCCAAGGCAACTTTGAAAAGCTAGAAACAGCTCACCTGTTCTCCAGGAGTATCTTACAAAAGACTAGCACGCGGATGTTCTGCTTGCAAAAAGCTTTCGTCTTAAAACATTTTAATTAGGACTGGACCATTTCCCAGAATAAGATAAGATACGAGAAAGAAGAGATTACACACAGGCAAGGTATCGTTCCCCCATACAAGCAACCTTTTCCCAAACTTCTTGTTCATGGAAAGGCACAACGATCTTAGCCTCTTGCCTCAACATCTTAGCTGAAGGATGACCTGAGGGAATGCAGAGGACCCCAGCATCCTAAAAATAAAATACCCCAGGCTGTACCTCTATATTTCTCAGGTGCCTCCTGCCTTCATGCACCTGTCTCCAGCCTTTTCTTATTGTTGGTCTTATTCCTTGGCCCTTCACTTGGAGAAAAAATGTCATTAATGATATTCAAACTGTAAATGCTTTTGTTGAGTAATCATCTCCCATGTTTTGTCTTTGGCAAAGTGAAAATAAACCTTGCTCTGTATTTATGCAAATTGGAAAGCAGCATGTGACAATGGAAACAAAACAGAGTTGGCCTGCAGCCAAGGCATATCTCAGGTGAGGCCTTGCATCCACTTGCCTCCCAGTTCTCTAGAGGAAGTGGCTGTAACAAAACGAAAATCTAGATTACGGTACCCTCCCTGCCTCCTCCTCTTGCTCTTCCCTTTGCTTTTCTGGCCATTTTCAGGCAATCTCTGGACCTCCTGGGCTAGAGCCAGAACAACCTGGGATCCTAATAGGCTTTTGCCTCTGTTACGCGCCACTGCTAGAATCCAGCTGTCGTCCCACACAAGCCCCCCCCCCAGTTCTCTTTTCCCAGTTTTCTTTTCAGGAATTTGCAAACATTTTCCACAGATCAATATCAATATTGATTATGCATTGTGAGTAGCATGTCTTTGGTGATCCAGCCTGGAAGAGTAAGCAGCCAAACGCTGCTGCATTAAAAGTGGGGGGGGGGCAGAGAAAGAAAGAAAGAAAGAAAGAAAGAAAGAAAGAAAGAAAGAAAGAAAGAAAGAAAGACAGACAGACAGACAGACAGCTGGTTTCACTGCTGCTGCTGGCAATGCAGTAATAGAACATGAAGAAGAAAAAAGGAAGAAAAAGGCAAATGTAAGTAAGGATGATGAAAGAAGGAGCAGCAGCCGCAGCCGCAGCAGCAGCAGCAGGAAGAACAACGGTCCCAACGGGCAGTCTGGTTCCCTACAGAGCACCTCGGGAGTCAGGGAGTCCAGCTTCAGCCATTCTCCGCATAGATGCTGTGGGCTTATTGCTCTGAGAAGTGACTCATGGTTTTGGTATCTGCTACGTAAGAACATTGGGAGATTCCTTGGCTTACTGACAGCAAAGAAGGAAAGGAGAAGCAATGAGGTAATACAAGATTTCTTCTTGCTGCCTTCCTAGGAATATGCAATCCTTCCAGATGGTTTGAGCGTCTCACCGCACCCAGACATTTACAAGGGCCAGCATCATTTGTAAAGTGAGTAAAAACAAAGCCTTTCATAATTTACTTGCTGTCTAAAGCTAAACTGTATTTTTTAGATTTATCTGGAAACAGGCAGTGATGGCACTTGGTGTGTGTGTGTGGAATGGCTGAGACTGAGACGGATGGGGAGCAGCTAATTGCCAGTGATGTTTAAAAAGGGATTGTGAGAAAATATGGAGATACAATCACAGGAAAACAGTTTGGATCACAGCCAAAAATAAATAAATAAATAAATAAATAATAAAAGGTGGGGGAGGAAGAAGAAGACTCAGTGAGGAGGAAGCCCAGAGCTCCTGCAACAGCACCCGCTGACAGCTGACCCAACTTGGATGTAAGTTTTTTTGCCATTTTCTAACAATAGACAGCACAGCTCCTGGAACCAGAGGACCAGCCAGAAGGAGCACAGCTTCAAGATCAAGAACACAAAGAGGAAGGCAATGGAGTGGGTGACCACAGGTTGCTGGAAAAGCCCTTACACCGCTTCACATAATTTCGTTCCCAAATGACTGGCAGAGAGGGAGAGAAAGAGAGAGTCTCAGAATTAACGATGCAAAGCTACTCCCATCCCCTGGAGTCATTCTGACTTTCAGCAACAGGAGGCCATATCAGTTAACGTTGTCTTTGTTATAGGATCCAAAAAGCCCTTTCAGCTGTTTTTGGTAGGACTTGAACTGAAATGTACCAATCTTTCCTGGATGGAAGTTTAGGTTCTTATTCTTGCTGTTGCTGTTGTTATTAAACCCTTTATTTACTCAACAAAAGGCCACTGAAAGAATGAGCACTGGTTTTCCTTCTTTTTGCTTCTTGGATTGTCAATCCTCAAGATTTTAGCTTTGGTTTGACTTCATGCTAGCTTAATTTTGGCCCATCAAAGGCACAGATGAAATAGTACTGTCTATGCAAGCTGCTTTTTTCTTTTTTTCTTTTAAGAGAAATGGTTGGGAAAGACAAAGCTGCAGCTTCAGTCAGTACAAGAGACTTTTTGAACATGTCATTCTCAAAGTAGTATTTGCAGAGAGTTGTCTGGGTGGTATGGCGCAGAAAGAGAAGGAGAAAAGGCGAGGTAAGCAAAATGCAGACAGAGGCTGCACGCTTGGGCTTTTATGTAATAAGCTCAGCACCACTTCTCCTAGTCAGAGCCCTGTTTGCAAGCTCAGTGCTATGGAGAGCCGGCACACCCCTGACCGGAATGTTAAGCACAGAGGGCTTCTCTCCGGCATACTAACCAAGTTGCACCAAACTCAGGCAATCAGCAAGCGACCATCTCCTATGGTTGAAGGGGCTTTTTCTTAGTTAGTCCCTTTGGCACAGGGCTTCTCTGGTTTCTTGTTTTTCAATCAGGACTAGAAGGAAAGGTTGTGCTCCCAAGAGCTAGAGTCACATGAGCTGTCTAAAAGGATGGGGCAGGCAAAGCATGACAACAGCATCCAAAAGAAACCACTGCAGAATTGGAAGGGCCAACTTATCTACAAGGATGGAAGACGTGAGGTGAGTTTGACCTATCTGCATTCTTGGCTCCCCTCTTAAAGGAGAAAAAGATGTAAACTCCGCCTTTTTGCTCACACCACCAGTTCTCTAAGAACAGCAAGCTTTTGCCTCCTGGGTAAAAAAATGTGAGGGAATCTTTAACTTTGTGGTGTAGTGGTTTGAGTGTTGACAATGATTCTAGAGACCAGGGTTTGAATATCTGCTCACCTGTGGAAACCCACTGGTGACCTTGGACAAGTCACCCTCCCTCAGCCTCAGAGGAAGACAAGAATGGTAAACCCCTCTGAACAAATCCTGGCAAGAAAACCCTGAGATAGGGTTGCCTTGGGGTGGCTGTAAGTCAGAAACGGCTTGAAGGCACACAACGATAATAGCAGCGTACCCCAGTGAAAAACAGGAAAGGGCTCATGTACAAGAGGGAATTTCAGCAGATGTTGTTGGTGTGACAAGCGGCACCTGTTGACCTTCTCTCTTCTGTGCCATCATCACCCCCCCGTCAAGGCCTATGACCTCTCTGCTTTGTGAAAATGGGTGTTTGAGAGCAGCAGAATGCACAAAAAGCTTAACTGTCCCACAAAACAATAGTCCAAACGTGTAAAAAGTCATGCCTCTATTTGAATAGCAGGGAGGAGTCAGTACCATATATGTGTTACATGGGGGGATGGAGAGAGATAGGCTATAAGTGACTAACAAAAGCAGGCAGGTTTGTAAACATTTCTGTAGACGTGAACTTATTTGTAAAACTGAAGTAGTCTGTTCTGTAACATAATGGGATTTAATACCAGTTTGGCCATTCTGTAAAACATATCCTAGAAAGGAGAGACATAATAAGTTTTGTGGAGCTATGCTGGCAAGGAAGACCAAAGACTAATGCACACAAAGGCAACAATAAACAGACTTCACTGTAGAGGTTTATAAACTTATGAACAGTACAGAGAATATGGAGCAAGACCATCTTGTAGTGGATGAAGTCTGGGACTAGGGCTCTGAGAGTCCAGGATTAAAAACCCCATTCAGTCATGGAAACCCACTGGATGGCCTTGAGTGCATCACACTCTCTTCCCTTGAGACCAAGGCAAGGACAAACCTCCCCTGAAGAAATCTCATCAAGAAAATCCTAAGATTGGGTTGCCATAACAACAAGAAGAACAGAGAATGTGACTAGAAATATATTTTGCTCCTTCCCTTATAAGACCAAAACTCAGGATCAGGGTAGATTCTGCTCCCTTCCCTGCAAACCACTTACCCAACGTGCCTTTAGCGTATTGAACCCCTGGCCACACAAAGGGTGACATTAGCAGGCAAGTCTGGTCCCAACTCCTTTAGAAATGTGTGGATCTGAGAGACCTGGTACTTGGCTGTTTTCAGAAGGAGTAGCAAGGCACAAGGAACAGCTATGCCATTGCACTGCATGAACCGCCCGCCCCACATGGACAAGACCTCTCCATTATGTCCACCAAGGGACATTTCAAGTGTTTACAATGTTATCACCATGGGACCGACCAAGAACATGCTGGGATACAATTACAATTCTGCACAGTGGAGAACAGGGCAGCTGCTGGAGAGCACCAGAGAAATTAATGCACACGAGTCTAAACCAGCAAAAGTTAAGCCCTTTCAAATCCTATTGATTTCAATGTTGTAAAGTTAAGCACGGGCTTAATGTTCTCATTAAAGTCAATTAAACTTACAAGTACTTGCTTTTGCTGCAATTGGACAGCTGTTTTTTCAGAGACTGTTTAATATAATTATTTGATCATTTGTTAAATCTGCATCTTGTTTTTCCACTAAATGGTGCTCACATTGCCTTGTACACTCTGCGTGGTCAACCATCAAAAGGACGGCCAGAATTCTTTGGGCACAGTAACACACAACTTGGGAGAAGGAAATATGCTAAGCTAGATAGATCTGTGGTCCAATTCGGAATAGCTCTTCATTTGCCCTTGGAATATTTTGTAGCCCTGGTCGTTCCAAGGGCATCATCCTCTTGATCCCAGTTAGGCCTCCTGCACACACTGATGATGAAGTGTTTGTAAACTTGATTGTGGGAGCTGGTAAGAACTACCCTAGAGTGATTCTGTACATTTCTGTTATGAAAACCATTGAGAGTGGGAAAGAGCGGCTACTTATCCCCTGTCTCATCTCCCAACTCCAGGGTTTCTGTATAGTCACCTACTCCTGCCTTGTAAACAAAGGTCGCTAGACAAAAGTTTGCAGTGTCATCTGTTTACCTGATGACTACAAACACTGCCTCTTTTTCATCTCACCTAGGTCTTATATCTATCCAGTTTTGTTCCTGATGTACTACCAGCTGCAGCTGAATCAACTATGTAATGCTAACACCAGGGAAAGCAGATGTTGTGGTGCCCGGCTGATCTTGTGACCTGGAAGGGAGAGTTTGCACTATAGTTCTGTTCCTACTCACCAGTTTCTAGATCAGTTATTATCTTCAGTTCAGTTTAGTTATACTTTATTACTGTCATAAACCAGCACAGATTATTATCTTCAAAAATTGCAAAATTATAATTCATGCAATAAATGAAAATATATGTTCCCCTTAGCAACAACAATATGCATATCTTTTGTTTCAAAGCAACATCTTCTGTGTACCATTCTCTAAAAATATTTCTGTCCTGAGTTATGTAGATGGGCTCTTTGTGATCTGGTCCGCAGCATCAAACCAAATCCATTTTTCTCCATCCATCCACATTATGCACAGCCATAGTAGGTGCCTTTCCGTTCCTCACTTTCACAGCCTTGGGGTGCTTCTGGGTCTGTAAGTCTGCTTGGGGGCCCAGGATTCAGCAGTTACCAAATGTTTCTTTCCCATATCCATCTTCGGAAAAAGGCTGCCTGCACCCCTTTCAATCTCTACACGTTGGCTTTTCTTAAGCTTTGAGGCTCCAGATTTCAAAGGAACCTCTGCTGGAAAACAATATGGCTGTTCCACCAGCTCAAATCCCAAAATATCCCAAGCATTTACAAAAACTAAGTGAAACTTACCCACATAACCCGCCCCCCCCAGGCAACAATCCTATGCAGACATACTTGCGAGTCAGCCCCAGTGAACTTGCACAGAATGGCACTGTTGTTACAGAACCCTACCTCATCATGCCACTGAAATGCAGCTGGGGCAGCAACATTGCACTGGTCAAATGCGCGAAGCACCTCTTGCCCTTAGTCAAAAGTGGTGGAAGTTCTTCCCTTTCATCACCTACAAATGCATTTTTCAAAAAAAGGAGTTCAGTGTCAATAACCTGTGAAACTAGAATTTACCTTCAGAACCTGGAATTGTTACTTTTTTGGGAGCTAAAAGTCCCAGAAAGCCCCAGCCAGCTAGGTCATTGGCTCAGCTAGCTAGGGGAAACTGGAAGATGTTGTCCAAAAAAGTAACTTTTCCAAGTATTACCCAGACATCCCTTGGTTTTAGTGACATTCATCTGGACAAACATTTTTCAAATCCTCACATTTCTTCTTACTGGAAAGGCTGCTGGTGGTGACGAGTGAGGGAGGAGCTTTTGGGAGGATGGCTTTTAATGGCAAGAGACAGATGCAGGCCGTTTAAATTAACTTTGTCAAAGCAAAGCAGCAGGAAGGAGAGCAAGGAAGGGCAGTGGTGCCACTGTGGAAGGCTTGTCCTTCCCCTCCCCCTGGACAGCCAATGGAGGGGCCTCTGCCCCACTGTCTTGTAGGGGAAAAGCGGCCATTGGAAGGCCTACCCGTGGAGTGGGGACCAATCCCCCAAAACTCCTCAAGCTGAAGGGAGTCAAGCATCCCTCTTCCCTTCATCTCAGCTCAGCTCAAACTCTTCTGCTGCCACTCTACTCTGCTTCTTTTCACTCCTGCCTCCATACTTTCCAACATTTTGGCTCTTTGGCTCCCTGTCTCTCTGCCAGTCCTCACTCTTTCTTCCCCTGAGCCACACTTCTCTTGCTCTCTCTGTTACCGGGCTACACACCCGTGGGCCTCATGCTCTCGTCATCTGCCTCTTCTCTCCTCATTCATGCAGCCACTGGAATGGATCCTTCTTCCACGTGAAGTGGAAAGGCAGCCAACAAGAGCTGCAGTGGGATCTTCACCATGTAAAAATGGTGGCAGGCAGCAACGGCTATGGAAGGTTCTAGCACAAGTGTTCCAATTTGCTTCTTCATGGCAGCAATATGCTGCCCTGTTAAGTCAAGTTAAGTGTTCACTGGAAACAGATTTTCCACCTGCCATTGTACTTGCTTGCTCTCTGTGTGAAAGGCAGGCGCAAGAGGAGAGGCCTAACAGCATCTTTATAAGACAGAGGCAAAACTTCCAATAATCAGCAAAAGTGCTTCCGTTTCACCCTGAGGCTGCAGTGGGAGACTTTCAGAGTCAGCTGAGAGAACCTGTTTCTCTCCTGCCTTCTTGTTTGTGGGGAGTCTGAAGCTCTTCACACATTCGGGGGAACATATGGGGCAGGAGGCTTCCACCCACGGCCATCGGTCTCTTTCTCAAGCAGCTCGTCTCACAGGGTACAGTAGAAAGCTGTGGCATCTACCTTCGCCTTGCTGCATGCCCACATACTGAGGCTGCCTGTTTGTGCCTCACTGCCATTAGCACATTCAATTCCATGCCCTGTGTTAATTCAAGAAAAAGAGCATGTCTTTCCCTGCCAAGAATGACAGCTAATCACCAAAGGCTTTGGGGCACACCTGTTTTGCCTTTCATTAGGTTTTTGTTTGTAATGGCAAAGCTGGTCGTCTCCCTTTTGTTAGAAATCCCTGGGGCGTCCATGAGAGAGACTAATGCCACCTCCAGTTCCATGTAGCCAGTCGTAGTGCCTGAGGGGATGGAGAGATATGTCCACGCAGCCCCAACACAAGCAGCTAAAGACACATGCGTGCTCCACAAGGGCCAACTCAAAAGTATCACAAGACATAGCTCTGCAACTCATATGAAAGGCAAAGGTGTCTGCACCTATGTTAAAGAGCAAGGAGAGATAGGCAGTGCAGAAATCTATCCCCCCCCCCGCCAAATTCATTCATATAGTTAAGAGTCTAAGGTCCAGATTGCGTGTGCCTGGCTGAACAGAGCGCTTTGTACGTTGGGCAATGCAGGGGAGACAGCGTGTGCGCTCTGAATGACCCTTGCTGTCTGACCTCTCTCCTGGGAGGGGACAGCTTGTTCCTCCTCCCAGGAATTCTGAGTGCAGAGGAGTAATCGCGGGAGGGAGGGAAGGAGGGCCATCTAGTTCCCCGCCTCTCCCATTCGGTCTGAGCCTCTCTAGACAGCGTACGGTTGCCCCTGATATCGTGGCTTGCGATACAGCACTTACCTCAACTAATCACTTTTGAAAACAGGTTTTTGGATGGACTTTTTAAAGCACAGGGGATGTGATGACAGAAGGAACACAACCTGTTAAGGCTTCTGAATAGGAATTCCCATAAATACACCTGGAAGGCACATTAGCAGTGCTAAAGGGACCGCAAAGAGATGGAGGGTTGTTTTATACAAGGAGAATCAGTCAGTAATTTGAAATAATTCCAGGAGATCACTTGGATGACTGAATAAGATTCTTGTTGAAGATATCACCCCACTGTTATAAAAGGCTACCACGCATGCATCACAAAACACAGTTTGCTCATTTATTTACACAGCAGCAATTTCGTCTTAATTATTTATGATAATAATTCATAATGGATTAGTAAATATGCTCTGCTAGAGCTGGCTTTTAAAAGGTGATATCTGTACATCACAAATCTTGTTTTTGGCTTAGACTTTAAGTTTTGCAAACAGCAAAGAGACGCACACAAGCACATGCGTGCCCACGGAAACACACTTAAAGGCTTAGAGCTCAGACAAAATGCTCATGAGGAGAGTCACAGGCCTTCCCAAAGAGCCCGAGGGATTTAGCGCGAATTTGGCTGACTGCCTGACCTCCTGCACCTCCCCACTCTGCTGGCACACAGACACCTCAGAACTAACCCACCCCAAGGGCCAGGGCAAAGGCAGCGCCCACAGGGGCAGGTGGGGGGGCAGGCACTGCCAAAGACCTCCGGAACAAGAGGGCCCTTTTTATGTTCCTGACTCCTCTTCTGTGAGGAATGTCATTTATATTCCCTGACCTGGCGAAAGCAGTTGGTTCTGCAGTCTGATTAAAGGAACCGGGCATTTGATCTGTAATTGTTTTTCAATGGCTGTATCTTCTTCTGTGTTATTGCTTTACATGGCTTGCGTTTGTACAATATTGAAAATCAATAAAAGTACAAAAATGTATTTTTCCTTCCTCTTAAAAGTGAAACGATCTTGTTAGGATTCTGGTGCAGGCGCGTTGCACTGGCAGCCTTCCCCCTGCCTTGCCTTGCATCCCCGAGCAGGCCTGAAACCCAATCCAGCGTGGAAGCAGCCACGCGGGCACACGCGTCCTTAGACTGAGCCAAAGCCCTTCACTATCAACTCCGAGAATAGCTCAAAATGGATTAAAATCAGTGGGACAGATGCAGGTTACATAGTTGGCGTTCCCCCACATCACAGATTTTGAGAATCTACAAGCACTCTCACAAAATGGCTGCCAGAGTGCAGGGTGGCCGGTCACAGTTTACCTGAGCTCCAAGGCACAGAAGCACAAAAACCTGAACCCAGTTTTCTGCTCTGACAGCTCTTTGGCAGAAGGCTGAGAGTCAAATAACGTTGCTGAAATGGTGAGGGCTGAGCCCCAGAGGACGAGGCCCCTCTCTGTTTGGTCTCACAAAGCACAACAAACACCCAAACAGCTGCTGCTCAGAGAATGAGAGGGAGAGAGAGAGAGAGATGCTGGAAAGTTACACACACGCACCCCAGAGGCAAAGAGCCATGTGGGCTTTCCTGGCCCCCCGGGATGGACCCTCCCTCCTTACCTTTCCCTCTTTTCTCCCTTAACCCTGCAGCTCTTCTGAGCACGCCTCAAAATGAATTTGTGGGTTATTCTCTTAAGACGCCCCTCGGGAGCAGAGGGACACCCTTGGAAATGAGGGTCAGGCCCGTGGCTTTGTGGAATGCCGGCCTGCATTAAAAACAAAGACAAAACCCCACCCTATTTAAACGAAAAGGAGGGCCCCATGAGGAGGGGGCCCAGAGCTAAACGGGAGGCTAAATGTCCACCTGGTGGGCCTGGCTACCCCCTCCCCCATTCCTCATGTCAGTTTTTAACACCACCATTCTTACAGTTTTACTCCTTTTGGGGGAAAGACTGGGATGCGCTTCCAGGCTTTGTGACTTCCAGGCCCTGGTGGGTGCAGACACAGAGAGAGAGAGAGAGGGAGAGAGCCTGTGGAGCATTTCTGTTTCTCTCTGGGGGGACTTTTCTGCAAATGTCCACCTGGGGTGCCACGAGGTCCCGCTGCCTGGTCCTGCTACCTTTGCCTGGAAAGAGGATTCCAGAACTTCCCAGTAAGAATCCAGAGACCCCCAGTTCAAAGGTTAATCTCTGGGCAATCATCCTCATGAAGGAAAAATGCATTTTTTCTCAAAATCCTGCTGTTTCCGAGAAATTTTGCTGCACCACATTTCAGTGTTGACTCTTCCTCCCGCTCCCAATCCTGTACCAGGGAAAGGAAGCTGCAAGTCAGCCCCACAGTGATCACACAATTTCATTATTTAAAACATAACTTAGCCATGGAAGGCCGGGGGTTGTGGAAATTTGCCCCCAAAACTCATAATTTGCCTCCCCCCTGCCCAAAAGCAGTTCTCATCAATAGAGTCTGGTTCAGAAGAGCCTAAAGCAAAACAGAGCAACCCTCCAGTCCCCGAGTCCTCCGCCCCCCCCCGTGTCCCTTAAACCCTCTCGGTCTCTTATCCGACCTGAGGGGAAGAAAGCAGGCAGAGGAACTGGGGTGCGGTTTTCCCACAACCTCCCTCACCTTGCCTTTGCCTTGCCTCTGGTACGGCTCATCCTGAAGCCAACCCTGGGAGCATTTAGGGGCTCTTTCCGTGCACCCCGCTTCGCCCTGGCGTGGAAAAGAGCCGCACAAAAGCCTCCCAGGGCCTCCCCCTGCTTCAGCATGGCTGCTGAGGGGACGTTGTGTAGGGAGAGGTGGCAGCGGCCTCTGTGTGGGCACGTTCCCTTGAGATGGAGCCCCAAAACAGACTCTGGGGAGCTCCCTGGCTGTGCTCTGCTGGGCCTGTGAAAAGCCCGGGAGGGGGGAAATCACCTCAGGAGAGCCTCCCTCCCCATCTTTCTCCCCTCACAGCACGGAGGCCAGGCTTTGGAGGGGCGCTCAGCCCCCATTGGCCGTCCCACCTGAACTGGCCTTGCCATTGGCTCTTGGGCATGCCTGTCTTGGGCCCGGCTGCCCAAGAAGGGGCTCAGCGGGCCCTGGGCGGCAGGGGCCAGGTGGCCAGGTTCCCACCACGTTTGCAAGGGAGTCGGGCAGGGGGCCCTGTTTGGGAGCCCGGGTGGCCGGCGGCCGCCAAGCACCTGTGATCACTGGCACCCAAATGACCGTGGCAGAGGACCCCCCCCGGAAGGGTTGCCCCCCTTGCCATTACGTGCTCCTCCTGCCCACACCTCTTGTGCCTCTTCCTCCTGAGCCTCGGGGGGGCTGCCGAGGCCAAGGGTGGGGACGGCTCTCCTCAGACACAAGCAGGAAGGAGAGGCTGGGGGGCCATGTGTGGGCGCCTGCCTCCCTTGAACAGGAGAGCGGCCTCTCTGGGTGGCAGAGAAACCGGCTTGTTTCTGAGGAGACCCCCCTGGGGCGGCTCGGCCTTTGGGTTGGGGGATCCTTTGACGGATTGCCATGAGTTGAGGTTGACTTGACAGCCCAGTGACTCCAAGGGGGTGACTGGCTCCATTTAATTTGCTGTGCCTTTTTCTAGTCTGGGAAAAAGTACTTTTTTAATAAAAGGTTTCTATCTCCTTGGGATGTTTTGCAAATGAGCCGGGGAATCCTTGTGTGGGGTAGGGTGGGGCATCCAAGGCAGGGTGAAGGGAGTTGGGGGGGTCCTTGGGGGAATTCCCAAAACATAGCCCCTTTTTGGCACAGGTGTGGACTATTCTTGGAGTAAAGATGTAGAATTTCCAGAAATTTTGAAGCTATGAGAGGGAGGGGGGAAAACACCCTTTTTTCCCCTTGTAGGTTTATTAAGAAACAAAGACAGGGGAAGAATTGGAAAACATGTGATGCTAACTCCCTCTTTACA
The DNA here is from genome assembly GCA_948474755.1 of Ctenosaura bakeri. Taxonomy (NCBI): domain Eukaryota; kingdom Metazoa; phylum Chordata; class Lepidosauria; order Squamata; family Iguanidae; genus Ctenosaura; species Ctenosaura bakeri. The sequence continues at coordinate 123,075 of CAOLHI010003412.1, forward strand.
GTCTGAAAGTCATTTTGTTACTTTGCTGTTGTTGTTAATTGCCATCAAGTCAGCTTAGGAATATAACATTCATCGTATGTAACTTTGTTTCAAAAAAATCATTTGGCATGTTTAAAGTTTTGTTTATTCAACAAATACTTACAAATTGAACTTACTTTCTAAAAATACTGTCTTTTGCTACAATTGGAGCTACGAGGTCCTAAACTTCAAGGAACGCACGAACTGAGCTGCTTTGAGTCTCATTTGGGACAAAAGCAGCTACACATCAAAATAAATACAGATGCAAACAAACGGCAAGGAACCTTTTTGGTTTTGCCAGTTTGAGAAGCAGATCAAAAGCCCTCAAAAACAGAACAAAATATCAACATTAGTAAAACAGAGAAAGTTATTTTGTCTCCAAACGTTCTCCATAGTGTTAAGCAGACATAACACACTTGTTTCGATAAAAAGAACTAAGAGATGGAAGCCAAAACCAGGAACGGGAAATTTGAGAGATTCTGCACAGGCTACCATAAAAATCTTCTTCTTGAATAGAAATTATTTCAGGGCAATAAATATGTGAACACTTTCTTGTCTTAAACGTTTTATTCATATTTCTAAAAGAAAAATATTCCATAATGCATTTTTCCAGTCAGAATAGGCAAAAGCCAACTGTTACAGCCTCTCCTAACTTGTGTGTTCTTCTTTGCTAATAACTTTTGTCATCTCAGCTACGCTCTGACATGGTTTGCCACACATGTGCCGGTTTTCCTCTGTGAAATATTGCAGGTTTCAGCCATAGAACTCACCGGGTGACCCTGGGCAAGTCACACCCTCTCAGCCTCAGAGGAAGACCATGGCAAACCTCCTCTGAAGAAATCTTGCCAAGAAAACCCTGTGATTAGGTCGCCTTAGGATTGCCATAAGTTGGAAACAACTTGGGGGCACACAATGACAACAACAATGGAAAAAATCAGGGGGAAAGTACTCTAATTTTTTCTTGAGCTTCTCTAGGCCTTCACATCTCTGCCTAAGAGTGATGGCACGGGAACGAAATAAGATAATGGAGAGCAACGCAAAAGTCTTCAAGTACAGGCCCACCTCCAGCCCTGCGACGTCTGTCCCTCACGCAACACCACAGAGCACTTTGGGGCCTCTTTAACTGCCAGTGCGTCACGCGATGGAATATTAGGATTTGCCGTTTAGGGAGCGGCGTTTGGAAGCTGGAGCCAGAGAGCCCTCTTGTGCCTCAGGAAACTATAAATCCTGGAATTCCATGTGTTTTTTTGAAAAGCCACACACGGTTTGGGTCCGGGCTACCTACTGGACTGCCTAGTCTTTTATAATCTGCCCGACACCCTCATGTCCTCGGGAAAAACATCCGCTTCGGTCAGCCAAAACCACACTGCCTGCAGCTACCCAGAGAACATTTTCTCTGGATCCCTCCAGGTTGTGGAAGGGCCTGATGGAAGAGATTTATCGGCTCAAGAGGATGTCTGTATTTAAATTGGCAGTAAGGGCCAATTTCTTCTGGCAGGCCTATCCAGACTATTTTTAAATTACGATTTCTAAAGTATTATTTATTGATGGATTCTGACATGTCTTGGTCTTATACGTTCTTTTATTTGTGTTATTCGTAGTTGTTTCAACAAGAGAGAAAATAATGATACTACCAATAGTGGTGCAGGCAAGCTTGAGTCTCAGGTGCTGGGCAGGGGGAAGGTGGGGTATAAAGAATAGAGCATCTGCCCGGCAAGGTGCTGCTGAACGGTGTCCTCCTCCGGTCCCTGGGAGGGGTGGCCTATTCGGCTCAGAGAGAGAGAGAGAGAGACCCTGCCCGAGCCTTTGCTCTTCTCTCTCTCTCTCCCTCTCCGACCCCCGCCTCCCCCCACCTTCTCTTCTGCAAATAATGCTCGCTTTTTCACATGGGCTATTTGGAATTTCTGATGAAACTGCAGAAATGTCAGTGCGAGCAGGCGGCCAATCAAGAAGCAGCTCTCTGACCTTTGCCCTCCCCTTCTTCAGCACTCCTACGGCCATTATCTTCAATGGGGGGAAGGGGAGGGAGAAGCCCCCCTCCTGTGCCTCTTGTTATACCTTTCTTTTTTAATAGCCTAGAAGATGCTGATAAATAGTGACTCTGCCTCACATAAAAGAGATACACTGAGTTAAGTCCCAAAAGTATGGAGGCAGCCCAAGTCCTCCAAAAAGGGTGTGTGTGTGCGTGTGTGTGTGTGTGTGTGAGAGAGAGAGAGAGAGAGAGAGAGCGCACTCGAAGGAGAGGGGCTTCAGAAGGCTGAGCGAGAGAAGAGAGGCGCTCTCTCCCAGGACCCGCTTCCTCCTTCCATTTGAAATGGGATATTGAAAGGACTCTTCTTCATGCGCTTCATGTCATCAAAGCGAACAAATCCAGTGTGTGATTTGGGGGTGGGCTGGAGCGCTGGAGGTTATTTATTACACATGCACGCTGGAGCCTCAGCTGCTAATGGGAAGGAGAGCAGGGCCTGGGGCCTGGGGCCCTGGCCAGGAGCACCCCCCCATTCACCTTGGCAAATGCCGCCAGCCGGGGAGGCCAGATTGGGCCCTTTTGGCAAAATGACACATCTGTGGCTGTGAAAAGGCAGAGCGTGACTCTTCCTGGAAGTGGTGATCTACTCTCTGGCTGGAAGCAAAGCCGTGCTCTAGTCTCTGGTTGGGAGCAAGCAAACAGGCAGCAAAATACTGAGGCAGGAAGGCAGCCTTTGTCTTGAGCGCATGTGTTCATAAGGCAACCAAAACAGCACAACATTTGCAGAAACTGCTTTCAAAACCCACTTCCAAGGTTTGCATTAGGAGCAGCAAATATGCTTCATTCCTGATCAGACAACACCCCCTCCCCACTGCCCCAGCCCCCAGACTGAGGCCTGGAGTAGCCCTGGGCAAGCGCAGTGCATTTCCCAGGGCAGTTGGCACTTTTTAGGTTTCTTCCCTCTGTCGGCCTGGAGGGAGGATGGAGGCATTCATCTCTCCGGCCCAGAGGTTCCTGGGGCCCCTAGTAGCCCCTTTTGCACTGAGCTGGTGCACAGATGTGTGTGACGGAGCCTGCAAGGCTTTTCCTCCCTCCCATCCTGGGTCAACATGCAGAGTCTGCACTTAGGGCTTGGGACAACCGCCCCCCCAACCCAGAAAGGATGGGATGGGGTGGCAGAGCCCAGCGCCTGGTCCTCAGTATAATCCCAATCTGACAGGGAGTGTGAAACCCTGCCTGCGGGCAATTGTAAAGCTAGAAGAGGAAGGGATCTATTATTAATGGCAGAAAGTGAGGTGAAGTCAGGGCAGGGAAATAATGTTAGCCATGATTAGTGTGCATTACTGAAGAGGCCCCAGCATTATCTTTTGGATGCAGAGAAACCACAAGGAAAGCGCCAGGCTGTGAGATTCAGCACAATTATTCCTATTTCCCAATTAATATGTGTGTGTGTGTGTGTGTTTATGCCATTAATTGAGGGAGGCCTTAAGCGGGGAGATGAGAGCACCTGCTGGGAAACTTTTTGGGTAAATACAGTAAATGACTGAATCCCTTTGAACTTTCCTTAGTAATCATGCAGATTTCCCTACCTTCAGCCTTCAACCTCCTTCCGAAGGACAGGAAAACTACGCCATGCCCAAGGCCTGTGCTTCCCTTGCCGACACCAGCTGCAGGACAAACTCTTACTGAGCAACACTGTCGTGAGTACGGAACCGGAGGCCACCCTAAAGCCACTTGGGAAGAAACTGCACAGAAGCCCAGCGTTAGCCTTGCCAAAATCCCTTGTTTACAGATAGACAGGCGGAGCAGCAACTACAGCTATGGCACTAGAAGACCCCAAAAAAGTTGATGGATGATGGCTTGAATGTTAGGAACTGTAGTACATTTTGGTAACACACAGGCAATATCAGGAGGATCACATTCCAAAATCCAAATCTGAACCACGGATGTGTGGTGGTGGTGGGTTTCCCCTTTCCCATCGAATCTCCAAGAGGATGCAAATACTTTCACAATGCACGGCAGGCAGCAGCTGTGGTCTCAGTTAAAGTCAGATGGGTCAGCGGTTTTTTTAAAAAAAATAAGCAAAGGCATCAACTTAGGGTGTTTTACGCACCAAAACAAGGAAACCTGAGTACGTTGCTTTAGTTATGCACATTGACCGGGAGGCCTTCCCTCCAGATCTGAGACAGGGCTCCTCCCCAGGGACAGGGAAGTCTGGCTTCCTCCCATGTTCCCAAAAGGGTTCTTCCATGCCTATATCCTCTCCCGCTTGGCCACCAAACCCAAGTCCTGATTCCACCTGAGTCCTGTTAAAGGACATTTTCCTTCCTCTCACTCCTCAGTCTCCATAGGCAAGGCTGACCTCCTGAGGTTCCACAACACCCAATGCCCACTCAGAGGAACTGTATGGAGATTGAGAGGGAAAGGCTTGCTGTGTGGTCGCTCAGTAGCCTAGCCCACTTGCCCATGGGTCCTCTTCTTTGCCCTTGGTCCTCCAGGCTCTGCGCGCTGGACGATGCAGGCCTTTCTGTCCCTTGAGCCTTGGGGATGAAGGTGCTTTTTTGATGACTGGGAGGGGTCATCAAAGTCCAGCAGGCTGGCCAAAATCCTTCCTCCAGGGGTCTGTGGGAGGGCAGGGGTGTCTCCCCCCATTCTCTCCCCTGTAATCCTCCCCATTGGCTCGCCCCCTAACCTCACCCGGCCTCCTCCTCTTCCTCCTCTCTCAAGTGCCTCCTATTGAGCTCTGTGCTCCAATTGCCCCCAGAGCCCACTGGATATTCCTTTAGATGTCTAACAAGCGTCGAACACAACTGAGGTTTAGAGAGAGACAGAAATCAATACTGCGGCTTCCACCAGTCACGCTGAGGGATTAGCCGTCCCAAGGAAAAGCGCAGACAGTTGAATAAGGGAATCATGACTCCGAATAACCTAAGAGGTTTATATGAAGCTCGCAAGCAGCCCCTGGCCCTGATAACCTCCACTTGGCCCAGGAAAAAAGGGAGGCTGTGAAAACATTCACTTAGCTTCCTCCCCTCCGCTGTCAATGAGGGCCAGCGGGAGACCTCAGGGGTCAAGAGCAGAGCACCCAGAGGCCGCCAGACCGACCTACCGAAGACAGAGGCTGCCGAGGGATCATTTGTTACCCGATAGACAAGGAAACAGGAAGATTCCCACGCAGGAGAGGCAATTGGATGCACAGGCAACCGCCTGGGGTGGAAGCAGCTCTGATGGACGCTGACCTCAGGACAGGGTGGCAGGTGGGGCTGAGTGAGGAGGGGAACCCCATTGATTCCCAAGGACCACTGGGAAGCTTTAGGTCCCTTCAGCCAAAATAGTAAGACCTCCACCTGCAGGCTCAGTGCCAAGGCAGGTGGGTGCTAGAGTCAGGGTCTTTTCAGTCGGAAAAGCTCTACCCACAGGACATGCACAGGCTCCATACTGACCAACTCTTAAACAGATCCTGAACACTTTTCTGTTTTGGCCTGTTTTTAATGACCGTGCTTGGCAAAGTATTCAAACTGTTGTTGATTTTCACTTCAGTCATTTTAATCTGCTTCACCTGAGTGGCTCTGCTCTGCTCGACAGAGTTTTTCACTGCTGTCTTAGTTTTGCAGTTGTATTGAGACAATATTAAAACATATGTTTTTAAAAGTTACGAGGCACGTATACTCCAGGAGGATGGGTTGGTCAAGCTCACAGGGCAGAGCTTTCTCTGTAGCGGCCCCTACAGAATGGATGACCCTCCTGAGGGGGTCAGGCCAGACCCCCTCCCTCCTGAGCTTCTAGGGCAGCTGAAACTGGACTGTTTTGCATGGCCCTCCATACTTCAAACTGGGGTGTGAATGTGTTTTTTTTAAAAGCTGGGGGGGGGGAATAAAGTATTTTAGTCTGTTTTTAAATAATGTTTTTGATCTGTTTTGTTCGTCTCTCTTGAGTGTTTTAAATAGTGTTTCCTCTGTTGTTGACTGCCTCAGGGGCCCTGGGGGGCTGAGAGACAGTAAACAAATACTTAAAACAAATAAGGAACCAAACAAAAATGTTTGTGCCTGATAGTCCCTGTTGCAGCCCTGGCACCAGGAGCGGCTCTCCTCCTCCTCCTCCTCCTCCTCTGCACGGAAGGCTGCCCGGAAGAGGCTGTGCCCTTCCTAGCTCCCAGCCTCACCGTGGGGTTGCCCAGAACAGCCGGTCCAGAGGCTGGCTGGGAATCCTGGAGGGTCCTCCAGTACCCGTCCTGGCTGTCTTTCACCAGCCATCACCTTGGCTCTCTCTTTTTCTGTCTCTCTGCTGGCCAGACCCCCCCAGTGACACCCTCCTTCTCCCCACTGGACATAGAGGTCCCCACCATTATCCCAGCACCCTCCTGCTTCCTTGTTTTGCGGACCACCTTGTCCCACCTCCGTCCTCTTTCCCTTCTCCACTGCTGCTGTTAAGGGCCAAGGGGGAGCAAAGCGCCTGCCTGCTGCTAAAGTCAGAGAGAGGCATTTGTGGCAAAATAAATGTGAATTCTCAACACATACGCCTTGTACCAAGAGTTTCTCCATTGAGTCTTCTGCATGTGGGCCACAACTCCCCGAGAAACCCTAATATGTCTCTTTCATTCAGCACCCCATGCGCAAGATGCGTTATCTTCATGCACGTGGAACCAAAGACACGCAATGGCAGTCTGCAAGGCGCCCTTCGCAGTAGTTGCAAAGACCAGCTGCCTGGGAGGGGAGGAAAAGGTGCACGTAGGTTTTTGTAGGCTTGTGCTCTGCTCTTTTCCCCACAGCTCTTATTATGGGATGCCTGCAGGTCTATGGCAGGGCACAGGGTTGGACTTAGACTGCCAGGACTGAGATAACTTCCTCTGTCACCCATGGCTTCCTCTGGGTGAGCATGGCCACTCACCTCCAGCAGACTAAGCAGGTTTGCTATGAAGACAAAATGAGGAGAGGGTTGTGGACAACCCATATGCCGTCCTGATATCACCAGAGGGATTTTTTAAAATATAAATGTCTTTCACACCCATGCAAAAAGGCTTTGCCAGGTAGCCCCAAGTCCCCCCCCTTTTCCTCCCTGGCTGGACCACCTCCCTCTCCCCCTCCGTGGTCTGTGTGTGACCGGTTGAAAGCCTCCTTTGAGACAATCAGGCCCCACAAATGCCTGAGCCCAGCTCGGAGCGAGAGCGAGAAAGCGAGCGAGTGAGAGAGAGAGAGAGAGAGAGAGCCCATTGCATTCCCTGCCTCTTCTTCTTGCACCGCCTGACCCCCCTCCACCAGCAGCCTCCATAAATCTGCCTCACCTGATGGGAGATGGGCTTTTTAGGATGTCTCTGGGTGCTTTGAGGTAGCACTTCTATGAACTCCGAACCACCATAAATAACGCTACCTGCAATATGTCTTTGGGAGTGTGTCAGCAGCGGCTGTCCTGCCATGAATTTTTATTCTTTGGCCGTCGGGAAGATGGATTCCAGATACAGCATTTTCCCGCACTTAGTGTCAGATCTCTTTACCCCTTTGCCCCAGCCAAATGACAGGGACCACAAATAAAATAAAATAATAAAAGAACAGTCACCGAGTGGAGGAAGAGCCGAGGGAGAGGCCAGCCAGGGCAGCCTCTTTGCCTCAAGGAGGGGAGGGGAGGGCAGCCCCCCAATCCAGGAGGGATTTCTGAGCCCCCACAGCGTGGAGCCAGTCCCCAGGGGCCGTGGGAGGAAAGGGGCAAGCCAAAGGGATTTCTGGCAACCAGGGCTCAGAGGGCCAGGCCCAAAGCACATAAGCAAAAAGGCCTTCATCACCAAGGCCTTTTCTGCACCTTACCTTCTTCCGGTGCTGAGGTGAGGGGCCCGCAGCACAGCCTGGGACCTTCCCAGGCTGTGCTGGGGCAGGAAGCATGACCAGCACAGCTCCAGAGTCTCTGCACACCAGGTAAGTGTATGCGGGACCCGGGAGCAATGCTCAATTGCACACCATTTTCAGCGTTGCGCAATTGTGAGTGCATCATGCAGATTGCTCCTCACAATCATGCGACGCTCCAGGTGCCCTTTCACATGGAAAATGCCGTGCGAAAAGGGCCAAGTGGGGAGTCTCCCACTTCCCATGCTCACAGCATAGCAGGGTGCATCCCATCTTCGCCTGGCCATAAGCCATGCTACCCGGCTCCCTTGTCCCAAGACAGAGCCCAGAGGTGGCCCAGCCAGAGGCTGCAGGATAAGACCAGAGAGAGCGCCCTGGCCTGCCTCCCCACTGCCTCCCACTTCTCCATGGGGTTTGTAGTAGCTTAACAGAACCCTGGCTGAACAGGCCATGCATCTGGGTGGGGTGGGGCCTGGCTTGCCTTCCTCTGAAAATACTCCTGCCCCTCCACCCCACATGCACCCCAAACTCCCCGCAGCACTGGCTGTGCATTTGCCTCCACAGCTGAGTGGAAGTGGAGGTGATTTACAAGGTCGTTGACAAATGCCTGTATTGATCGGGTATTAAAGTGTCCTGTGATTAATACAGCCTTCGAAGTAATTAGTGCGGAAGATCTCTTATATCTCACCATGTTTAAATAATGTATCTGCGTGCACCTCGGCCCCCTGTCAATCAGGCTGTCTCGGGCCAAACACCCGATCACCTGATAACTCCTCTGGAAACTGGGCTTCCTGCCTGCCTGCCGAGTCACTTTCAGGAACGGAGGCTCCCCTCCCTTTCCTTCCTGCCCAGGGCGTGTGACCTCTGGGGAAATTTAGGAGGGAGCAAGAGGAGGGGGCAGGGGGGGCACATCTTGTGGCCTAGCCCTGGGTCTCAGGGCCTGGGTCTCCTACAGTCCTCGGGAAAAGAGGAGAAAGCTCAGGGTGAGAGCACTGTCTTAGAAAATGGGACTGGCATGGTCCTGACTTGGGAGGTGGCTTGCAAGAGGACCAACCCAAAGGTGACACCCCCTCTCCTCAACTCACCTCCAGTTTGTTCCCGGGGCCGGTTTCTGGCCTGCAAACGCGGCAGTTTTCAGCCTCCTTTCCCCCTCTTGGTGAAGGGGTGCCACCCCGTGCCTGCCTGTCTGCCTGCCTGCCTGGTGTGCCACAACTCCTGGTGCTGGGCATGTAATTTCCTTCCAGTCCGACTTGACCACATTGCTGGTACGGAAGGGCTGCTCAGAGGAGCCCAGTGCTGCTGAGGGAGAATTCATTATCCCCGAATGCCGGCTGGAATGAATTGTGTACCTGACGCCACTCTTAGCGGCACTAGCAGCAGCTTCAGGCAGCATGGAGTGCCAGCTCAGCTGAAAGGAAGAAGAAATGGCAGAGGCTGCCATCCTGCTTCGCAAACACTCTCCTGTGCCAGCCTCCATCCCTGTCTCCATCTCTCCCTCCCTCCTGGCCGGAGCTGGGATCTGTGGCACCGGGGCTGCCGGGCCCTTTGGCCAAATGTTCTCTGCAGCAGAAGACCTGCCTGTGGCCCCTGGGCACAGCGTCCCACCTTTGATTTAAGATTTCCCACATTCCATGAGTTGCCTGGTGCACAAATACTCCAGGACACTGAGGGAAATGCCCAAGCTTCAGGGTGCATGGGAGAGGGCTTCCTCTCGGCCTCACCACCATCAGAGACAACTTTGATGAGGACACAAGGGATGGGCCTTCCCAGAGGCTGCTTCCAGTCTGTGGAACTCCTTCTGCTCTCTTTTGCCTCGGCAGGCAAAGGCCTTTTCTTTGAGAGAGGCCTCTGGCTCCTAACTCCTGTGGCAGAAGGGTCTTTTCATAGTCTGCTGTGCTTTTATCTTTTGTTGCTGTGGTTGTGTGCCTTCAAGTCATTTCTGACTTATGATGACCCTTAGGTGAACCAATCACAGGGGTTTCTGGGGCTGAGAGCATGTGACTCACCCAAGATCAATCAGCGGGTTTCTGGGGCCAAGTGGGAATTGGATCCTGGCCTCCAGGGTCATGGTCCAGCACTCAGACCACTACACCACAATGGCTCTCTTTTATCTTTTCTACCGCATTTTAATTTTGTGTTCCATCAGGCTATGCCTGAAGCTCTACGCTACAACTGCCGTGATGGTTCCAGTGCCACAAGGCACTCTGCTGGGTTTGCTGCAATTGAACGCGTGTGGCCGCGGTTAATTGTGGGGCAGGCTCTTTCCCCTGGCCTTTCCAGAGGCACTTGGGGGCTCCTGGCCCACAGGAGTATGTTGTTTGGGGAGGGGGCCCATGGCTCTCTGCTCCAAATACTGCACAATACAATAGTCAGTACAGACTGATCCTCCCTTATCCAGAAATCTGAAAACCGCCAAACTCTGTTGGCTGCCAGCTGCCCACCTCCGCTTTTGAGGTGGTGGCGGAGGCTGAGGCAGCGTTCCTGTTCATCTGTGTCTCAGATCCTCACTCTCTCTCTCTCTCTCTCTTTCTCTCCCTCTCTCTCCTTTTGCCACCAGAGATACTGAGGATCTGAGAGATGAATGAGCAGGTGGAAGAGGGTGGCTGGTGGCAGAAAGAAAGACCACGGAGGATCTGTGAAATGGCGGGAGGTGTGGATTCGCACTGAGCACTATGCCTGGATTCCCGCCACTTCATAGATCCTCAGTCTCCCTCCAGCCTTGAATCTCATATGCAACACAAGGAGAGAACAAATGGGAAACAAGGCTATTCAAAATGGTACTCTATTCCAAAGCCCTTTTCACACGGCATTTGCCATGTGAAAGGGTCCCAGGAGCATTGTGCAACTGCAAGGAGCGGTCCACACAACACACTCACAATCGGGCAATGCTCCAGGGCCTGGCATTTTTCATTTTCGGCTGCAAGCTGAAAATAGTGTGCAATTGCACATCACTCCTTGTCCCTGTGTGCACTTGCCATGTGTGCGGAGCTCCGGAGCCATGGTGCTTGCAGTTCCTGCCCCAGCGCATCCTGGGAAAATCCCAGGCTGCACTGTGGAAGGAAGAGGAGGGGCTCTCGCGCGAGAAGGCAGCAGCTGCAGATCTGAAGGAACTGGGACGCGAGAGCCTGTCGCTAGAGGCTGCTCACGTGATCTCCGCACCCCAGCTCCACAAAAAGGTGAGTTGCGGAAAGGGCCCCCAAAAACAGAACATTTCTGGTCACGAGCATTTGGAGTAACGGACCCTCAACCTGTAAGCAGTGAACAGATCAGATGCTTTCTCTTCTGGAGCGGACCCTGAGCTGCGGGGGTTGCCTGGGCTCAGGGTGGCTGCTGAGAGGTTCCTCCGGAGGAGCTGTCTGCCTCTGCCTCTGGCCTGGCTCCTCAGCCGAACAGCATGCCCGCCCTTCGAGGTTGGGGCCCCGTCTTCTGTTTCTGCTCATGTCCCTGCTAAGAATACTTCTGAGGTTTGCCTAAGTCTCCAAGAGGAAGGAGAGGTCCTTCAAGACCATCCTGGAGCTGACAATTAAGAAACCTCAAAGTAATTTTTGAAAATGTCAGCGTCTCATTTAGCAGAGGGATAAATAATGAATGACGCGTAATCTCTGTCCTGTGCGGGCAGTACAACTTTGCAGTGTCATTAGTAAACTAACGGTATAATATCTCGGTGTCACAGTTTAATTATATCTTGTAATTAGTTTCAGCAGTGGGTCGTGCCGAGTCAGCCCCCCTGAGCTAAACAAAAGGTAATTGAACTTTCTGAGCCCCCTTCCCCGCCTTTGCCCCTCACCCCCAGAAATCAATTAGGGGGAGGCTGAGGAGGGCAGGCTTCCCCCCGGGTGGGAGGCAAAGGCTGAGGCAAGGCCTGCCACTGGCCACGGCCACAACCTCTTTCCAGGCCCAGCGCCCACTGGGCCGTTCCTCTCCCACTGCGTGCCACAAGAAACCCCGCCTTTCTCCAAGTCTCCCATAAAGGCTCCCAGATGAGGGAGCACAAACCTGGTCACACATGGCCAACTGTAAGGGGAAGGCAGCCAAGTGTGGACAAGCCTCAAATGTGCCACAGCTTTGGGAAAGTTACTTTGCGGGTGGCCTGTGGGTATGTTGGCTGTTCTGGGAGCTCATAGTCCAAGCTCTGCAAGGAGCCGCCACCTGACCCGGACTGGTGGGGGTGGCAGTGGGGCTTGCACTACGGCCGTGTTTCTTCTGGTGGCCACTCGAGGGACTCAGGCGCCTCAGCCAAGAGAGGACATCTGTGAGCAACCCAAGTGGTGATGATGGGGCGGCCGGTGCGGGAGCCCCTCCAGCCCAGCAACCTCCAGCCTCCTGCTGGGCTCCAGGTTCAAAGCATCCTGGCTGAGTCTTCCTTGAAAGGCTGTCTTGTGGCGGGGTGTGCGTGGTTGTGGGGAAGAGACCGGCCTCTCTGCTTATACGGCAGGGTGCAGGTTAAACGAGAAGCAACTTGGGGAGCAGAAGCAGCCCTGGGGAGATTTGGGAGCCCTTCAGCCCCTTTAATGAAAGGGGAGGTGGCGGCAGCAGTGCTGGTTGGGGTGGGGGCCAGGCTGGGGAGGAGGGGGAGAGCCGGCCACTCCTCGGGGCTGGTGTGTGCGAGTGTGTGGCAATCTGGCTGGTTGCCATGGAGACATGATGACTTGTTCACATGGCAACATACCTTAGGCCTGCTATTAACATGAGCAGGAGGAGTGGGGGGGCTGTGCAAGGCAGGGAGGGGGAGCATGCTCACCATCACTCCCCCTGGTACACACGTGTGGGAGCAAGGTTGGGGAGTGGGGAGCCCACGGGACTGGAGTGGGAGAGGTGGTTCTGCCAGGCCTGCTTCCTCCGTGTCCCCGCTTGCTAGGTGCACTGAATGCAGGAGGGGGCAAAAGCACCCAGGAAGAGCCCAAACTTCCCAGGAGACCCTTCTGGGGCTCCCTCAGCCGCCGGCATCCAACACAGGCAGAGGGAGGGCCTCCCATGCACCAGAGGGGCCCCCAGCTCTTCCCGGCAGCTGAAGGCAGCAGAAGGAGTCCTCGTGGCCTCAACAACAGGAGTGGCAGGAAAGTCACCACGGCCAAAGAAGGGGCCACACTGCCAGGGCATTGCAGGCACTGACACGTTCCTGCCGGAGAACAGTGGGGGAACTGAGTGCCAGCCACACAGCCCTGGGGCGTTTGGGCAGGCAAGACCCAGAGATGGCCCCCCACTCCCTGCCCCCTTCCAATGTGCCTTCCACAGCGCAGATAAACAGTTGTGGGTGAGCTGAGCAGGGAGAGCCACTCAGGGGCTGCAGCAAAAGCCCAGGGGCACCCACCCGCCTGCCCGCTCAGTAGTGGCAAATCTGCCCGGGAGCCAAATCAGTTCACTTCCACCTGCAAGAAGGGCCTCACCCCAGTGGTCCTGTAGGTGCGCCTGGGAAAATACCCAGAACATCCAGACGGATAGAGAGCTGCTCAGAAGCCCAGAGCACCTTCCCTTCATCCTCTCTCTTCAGGGGAGGGTGAGACAGGCACACATGTGTCTCGACGTGGAACATGAGTTTGCCAGTCATCCTCACAATGTGTCCTGTCCCCCCCACAAGGCCAGTGCCCTTGGCACAGGTGGCATGGCACCTCTTTCTCCATGCCATCTTTCAGAGAAACCTGGGCAAGGCAACAGGTGCCCGTGCCACTGCTCACGGCTTCCTTCCTTCCTTCCTTCTTTCCTCATGGCACCCAACATGGCTGCTAGCTCTCCGCAGGGACCCTCCTGGCCCTTTAATTAAATCCACCCATGTCCAGCGGCCTTGACCAGTGGAGCCTGGCCCTTTCCTTGCTGTGCCAGCTGCTCTGGGAGGGAGGGAGCCCCCCGCATACTAATTGGGCGAAGGCAGCGATTCATCAACCCCCGATAGGGCTCCAGCATCTACAAGCACTTATGACATGTAATTGGTGGTGCATAAGCAAGCCGGGCCACATTAAAAACCCTACAGATAGTCAGAGATAAAAATTAATGACTTTTGCTTTGTGTAATCCTGCACGCATTGGTGGGGAAAGGAGAAGGTGGCGGTGGGAGGGAGGAAGAGCTGGGATTATGGGCAGATCTAAGCAGACACAAAGGAACAAAGGCTTCCTCTCCCTTGTTTACATCCCAAACAATAAGAAAACCCACAAGTGACAAGTTATGGGAAAGGCGAGCGAGCAGCTCTTGGCCGTTATCCTGACCTAAGCCCACTGCCCCACGAGTGGGTCCTTCTTATGAGGCAGACCAAGAGGGGGCCGTGGGGCTCTTGCATGGCAATGGGAAAGACCAGCAGCCAGGAGCAGGGGGCCGTCTTGAGGGCTCCTCAGAGCAAAGGCAAAGCGAAGGCAGCCCAGGATAACTTTCCTGCCTGTTGGCTCCAGCCAAATTCTGCCTCTTGCTCATGCAGGCTTTGTGGGGGGGGGGGACGGGGCTCATTTACAAGTGAGGCAAGGCGGCCAAATGGGCGAAGTGCCAGCCATCTTCCTCCTTTATTGGTCTCCCATATCCCTGGTAGCTCCCTCTCCCACTTTTGGGACCCAGAACTCAAAAAATGCTGGGAGTGGAAGCCCCTCCCTCCAGCCTCCCCATCTTCCTTCCACTCCAGAGGCTGAGGGCAGCTGGTCAGACACTGCAACATGTGCTCCCTTTTCCAGCTCACCCCTTCTGAACTTGAGGGTGGCACCTTTAAATATGTGGCCAGGGATGAAACCAAGGGCACTGTGCCGCTTTGGATGCTTGCTGGAACTTCCACCAGCAGGAACATTTCTGTGAGGCCCAGGAGCAAGGGGAAAGGCTCTCAAAAAGCAAGACCCTTCCACCCCCTCTGCCCCCACAGTGGCCCCCATTCTTCCAGAAGGCAGCACGTCAAGAAAGGCTTTGACACCATCCCTTCTGGCACCTTTGGCAAGGGATGGAATCCTTCACTACTTTTTTCTCTCAGAGGAAGCAATGAGAAATCTTAGCAATTTTCTTCTCATTGCAGGAAAGATTTTGACAACTGTGTCATTTCAAAGTCTGTTTGCAGTGGGGACATATTCTATACAAAATTCACATGTGGTTGTTTTGCACAGACAGCAGCACTCTCCTGTGCAGAAAAGGCTGGGTTTTTTTTCCTCCCCCCTCCCTGTGGAAAACAGCCACAAGTAAGTTTTGCTTCAAATAAGTCTCATGAAGGTTCTTGTCGATCTTGGGTTCTTCTCATCAGGATTTCTTGACAGTCAAAAAAGCACATTTTCTGGCCTGTTTCAAATATTTTGAATCTTCTTCCCATCTGTATCTCTGACACACTTTTGCAAGACAGACAAGGCCAGAGAGGGAAGACTGTGGCTGCCGGGCAGGTTGCGGGCGGAGGCAACAGCCCCACAGCCCAGCCCCAGGCCGACTCCGAGCCCCAAGCAGCCCCAGTCACTTGGAGGGGCTCTCAGGTCTGCCTGGGTATCGGAGGTGGCCGTTAGGCAGGGCAGGGACTCCAGAAAGAGAAACTCATTGATATTGGCAGGCCGTTAAGCAGAAAGTCAGACCCATCAGTTGTGTTTAAGCCCGACTGCCAACCCCCCCCCACTCACCAAGGCTGCCTATTTGCCTGCCCCCCCCCGCTAGCTCTGACTCCTGTTAATTTCATCTGGGCAGTTGTGGAGGGTGGGGGGGATATTTGCTGAGGGAGGCTGCTGGGAGAGGCGGCCGTGGCTGCAGCCACTGGAACCTGATAGAGTGAGTTCATTGATGACCGACCGGGGCTCCTTCGCGCATCGAGCTAAAAGAGGATTAATTATGCTTTGTAGATTAAGAGGCTGCACACTCAGAAGCCTTTGTATTCCACAGGGGTTTGGGCAGAACTGCCACTGTTCAACAACCCAAAGCAACGCAAAGCCATCCCCTGCACTCACACATGCACAGAGAAACACACACAGCCTGGAATCAAGGCCATCCACCTTTGTGGGCCTGCGTGTGTGTGTGTGTGTGTGCATGCGCACACCCTTGTCAAGCCCTGCAAAGTTCAAGAGACGTGGGGAGGGGGCCAGTCTGGCTCTTCGGCCTGTCCACTGCAAGTCCCGTCCCTGCTTCCTGGCCACCTCCTTTTCTGCTTCCTTCCAGCAGCACCCGGCCTCGGCACAATACCCAGACCAGGCTAGTCTCCATTTCCTGGGGGTAATCAAAGGACTCCAGCCTCTTTTGCAAAAGGGCTGCTACCTAGATCAGTGCTTCTCAGGCTGTTGGGGGGGGGCAGTTTTGCCTGGGACTGGCACCGTATTTGTATCCACTACAACTGTTCCTTTCTTTCTTGCAAACTCCCTGGACTCACACCTGGGGGTTGGGGGATGGCATTGCCCAGGGGCTACCCACTTTGAGTCACACTGGCCTAGATGAAGGACCTAGTCCTAGGGCTGGCACTGTGGGTTTCCTGCCTCTCCAACTTGCCTCATTTACTTCTATGGAAGGTGGATTACATCTGCTGGGTTCCACCACAGGAATCTATCTGGCACCTTCTGCCTACATGGGATTGTGCTCCCCTCCTTCTCTAGTGGGGAGGAAACCTTCCCCATGGCATTGGGTTTGGTGTACCACCGGGGCACCCCCTAACTTGTGAAGGAAACATCCTTGTGATGGGCAAATGCCTCAGGGAAGAGCTGAGGCACCTGGCCGCACCCATCAGCCAAGTGTACGCGTGTCTGAGGCAAAGGGGCAGCCCCGCCGCTCTCTGCTGTGGGGAGGGCAGGGCATGTCCAATGGGGTGCCCATCTTCTCATTCAAACTGTTTGTGACTGGAAGCTCCTCCAAAGCACACCATCCTGTCATTTAGACGGAGGAGAAAGTGATCTTTCAAAAGCAGAGAGAAAATGTAGAGAGGCAAATAAGTTTGCCAGGTTACACACTAGGTCCAGGGGTGGAGTTTCCAGTCTGAATCCGTGTTCTTGATTCATCGGTTCAGTTGTCTGCCCCGCTTTGTCTCCACTAGGGTGTCCAAAAGCCCAGACCAGGCATCCACTGGGACACACAGCTGCAACTTAGAACGCCCTGTGGAGATGGCCAGGGTGTTTATATTGGTGAAGTACGAACGGTGCACAGAGGAAATGGTGGCAGCAGGACAATTGTTGTTGTTCCTGCTACTGTTGTGTGCCTTCAAGTCACTTCCAGTTTATGGCAACCCTCAAGTGAGCCTGGCTTGGAGTTATCTGGGCAAGATTGGTTCAAAGGAGGTTTGCCTGACCTCCTCTTAGAGCTAAGAGAGGTTGTGACCTGCCCCCATTCCCCCAGGAGGTGTCCATGGCTGAGAAGGATTTGAACCTGGTCCTCTTGCAACATTCAGACCACACCCCCATGCTGACTCTGGCTGACAGTTCATACAAATTGCCTTTCCTGACAGACCCCCTCTCTGTGTTCGCGTTCTTGGGTCCTCTCCTGCAGATACCCTTTCAACCCAGCATGATCCTCAGGTCATAATGAGGTCTTCTCCACTAGAAGTAGTTTTCCTCTCCTCCTCGAAAGAGACCAGGAACCACCAGCTCAGCTGAAGGTCCAAAGGAGGACCCACTCTGCGCTTGCTGGCTGAGCAGCTCCTGAGTGTGGAAGCTGACGTTAGTCCACACAACATAGCAGTTGAAAGGGGGCCTCATTAGCCCCCCATCCCTGCAGAGCATTTTTGGTGGCGAGATGCCCCACTTCTGGGCAACTGGCACCCAGCCGCATTTGGAATGCCAAGGGAAGCCCCGGGGCCTTGGTGCTCCATGGGGCTGGCAAAAGCCAGGCTCCCAAAGAGCTCTGCTGATGGAAGCAGTTGCTGTTGCTGGCGGCATTTAAGTGTTAACTGTCCAGGAATAGCTAAAAACAGTGCGCTAAGTGGTAATCACTAGGTAACAGTCTCCGACAGATAGGAAGAGCGAGGGGGAAAGCCCTGGAGTAGCTACCTTTAAAGAGAACAAGCAGATCTGAGTAATCCAATTTAGGGGAGATAAGAGCACGCCGGTAGCCCTGTCCTTTAACTGGACAAACGCCTTCGTTCAAGTGTCAACCCCAATCCTGGAAAGGTCACTGCAATGGGCCGGGAGCCTAATACACTCCAGACTTGGCTGAGTGGATTTCCGAACAAACGCGCTGGCCCAACAGAATTGATTTCCAGCCAGCCACCTCGGTCCCTAACCTAATTATGCTGCAGTTGGTGGCAGGCCCTGCTGCATTTCAAGCTGCTGGCCAGCCAAAAGAAGAGGTTACTGTCACGGCTGCCTCTGCCTCCCACTCCTCCTCCTCCTCTTGGCTGGCTGGAGGAGCGGCTAAGCCTTCCCTCCTCTCAATCCCCCCACCCTGCGTAAGGCAGTGCCCGGCACTGGGACGGGGAGGAAGCCCCACCTGCCTTCTAGGACCCAACGGGCATCTCTTCTGCCTGGTCCCGCTCCCAGTCCTGTTACTTGCAGCTGTGTGCCATGGCAGCAGGCCTTTGCCACGCCTGACTTTCCCACTGAAGCTCAGGGCTCTTCCAGAGCCACAGGCTAAAGAGGCTAAATCCAACATGAGCCACTCTTCCTGTGGCCCCTCTCTGGCTGCCATGAGTGACGTCGGCTCTGCAGCCACCTTGCTGTGGCCAGCGAAAGCTGCTTTCTGGCGGCCAGGAGTTGCTTCCCTTCACCCGCCTTTTCCCCAAAGCTGGAGCAAGTCGGGCCGGATCCCAAGTATATTTTTCAGCCCCCAATTAGCAGGCTCCAATTCATCACCCTGAATATCTCCTGGCATCAGAGCTGGGACTCCATCCTCACACCTAGCAAATCGGTCTTCATTTAAAATCTTCTCTCTTAGCCCTAAATGGAAATCAATTCTGCAAGTTTAGCAAATAGTTAATTACTCCACAAAGAGGATTGATTGGTCTTTGATCACCAGAAAGCTCTGTACTGCTATTAGTCTCTTTCATCTGTGATTAAACCACAGAGAGAAAGAAACAAAAACGAAATTAGGCCTCTTCTGTTGTCCTACAAATATTTAATGACTGGCTAATCTCTGAAAGGTGTGAGAAGGCAGTGCCCGTTCCACCAGGACGGGGTCCCAATTCAGCCTGGAACCTGGGCGGCAACTTCAGGGAGAAGAGACCGAAGCTGGGCCAGAGCCTCGGGATGGCTGTGGAACATGGGGTCCCTCTGGGGTCCCGATTCCTCTTCCCCTTGGGGTACAAGTGATGGACTTCCTGGTGAGCCGTCCCTGCCCTCGTCACTGTCACTACGAAGGAACTGGCCCCACCTTCTCTCCCAGAAGGTTCCAGGCAACATTTCGAGTGGCTTTGAATTCCCAGGAAACTGCCCGGCCTTCCGGTCCTGGGGGAGAACTTGGTTCTGCTCCCACCCATGCTGTGGATGGGTGTGAGTTCCTCTTGACTCAGCTGCTTGGAACTGAGTCTGGCAAACCAAGACAGTTTGTCTAAGAAATATTAAGCCAGGAAAACACTCACTTACACCCCCAGCTCAAAGCTGAGATTTACATGCAGGGTAAGGGTGGTAAAGATGGCGAGGGCCTGTGCTGGAAGTCCTGCGGGCATCAGCCTTGAGTATACTTTCCTTGGAGAACAGAGTGAGAGCAGGTAGAATTGCTGTTTTTAAATGTTGGAAGGGCAATCTCACAAATGATGGAGACTGAACTGGGGACCGTCTTGGGGTGAATGTGTCCTCTGCCACCGAGCTACAGTCCTCTGCAAGCAGTGCCGGGCAGGAATGCATCACCCCCCCCTCCACAGACGCAGGCACACGAGGCTCCACCATCATGCCCAGCGTTAGGAGCTGCCTCACTTCTATCACAAACACAGACACAAAGCAGCAGTGGTGGCTTGTGGCTCCCATTTCATGGGGCGGGAAATCCATTCCAGGATTTCTCTAGCTTTAAAGCTGTCAGATCTACTTAAGAATTAGGTTCAGCACCCGGGAGAGCGCCTTTAGAGCCCAGATGAAAACTCAGGATGGATTCACTGCGCCACACGACAAGGGAGGCAGAAGCCACCACTGGCACAGAAATGGTTGATGGTGCTTCAACACCAGCCAGCTTTCATCATCGGTGACAACACAGGCCTTCCCTCTTTGCCTCCTCCTATATTGGGGTGGGAACAGGGTACCCCCCATACGCTCCTGGACTACACCTTCCGACACTTCATTTTTGGCTATGATGGCTAGGGGGGTGCTGGGAGATACAGTCCAGCACTATCTGGAGAGCTGCATAGTTACCACCCCTGTCCTTGGTCATCCCACATCATCTTCCATAAAAGACTGAGAACAGGGATTTCAAAGAAGTAGCCATGTTAGTCTCTTGCAGCATAAAAAGGAGGAAAAGAAGGGGAGAAAAAAAAAGGAATGTGGCATTACCTTTAAGACTAACTGGCTTTTATTTTAGCATAAGTTTTTGTAGATATAAACCCACTTCTTTGTATATCTTGAACCATCACATTCCTTAGCTCTAACTCCAGACCATTTGTGTACAGCTCAAACAGCTCCAGGCCCAAGACAGAAACTAGAAGATTTAGTCACAGGCACCTAGTGACTGCAATAAAGGGAGCGCCGCCCTTGAATCTTTTGGAGTGAGGTACATGTGCACACACACACACATACACAGGCTGTGTAATTGGCTTCCACCCGATGCAGTGATGGCCACCAACATGGGTCGCTTACAAGGGGAATCAGATACATTCATGAAAGAGGAGGGTCTCTGACATGGCTGCTAGTCCTCAAGACTCTCTGGCACCTTCAATGTCACTGATTTCAATGTCACTGTTCTTAGATTTCAAGTGTGTGTTGTTTTGGATTTTATGATGGCAACTTCATGGCAATTTGAAAGAGTACTGATGGCCGTCTTGGTCCTGGGAAGGGGGAGGAGGAGGAGAGGAGGAGGAGGAGGAGGAGGAGGAGGAGGAGGAGGAGGAGGAGGAGGAGGAGGAGGGGAGAGGCTATTCCTTGGAGCCTTCCTTCCTACAACAAAGTCCATTTCCTGGCACTGGCTGAGCAAAAGGGAGGCCATTAAAAAATGAAAGGCTTTACTCAGCTTTGCTGACCAGGGTGTGTGCGTGGCGGGGGGGGCAGTGGGAGAGGGAGAGGAGATTTGAAATGCTGGGCACGCTCAGAGCTCACTTGAGTGCTGAGCTGGAAGGAAGGAAGAAGATGAGAGAAGCCTCCGTTTATGGATCTTTGCTTAAATCAGTGGCACAAAGCCCTGCCTGGTGCAACAGAGGCCTTGGCCACACACACACACACACACACACACACACACCAAGTGACCCTGTGGCCCCTTGTCTGGGCTCCACCAGGCTTTCCAGTCCAAGGTGGGAGCCTCTTTGCCTTCCTTACTTCCAGTCTTTGCAGGATGCTGGGGGGGAGCAGGAAACAAAAATGATCTGGGGCAGGAAGGGGAGAAGGGAGCCCCAGTTCTGCTGGTGGGAGGGGACAGCCTTGGAATCACAGCATTGGAAGGAACTGCAGCGGCCAAGCTCTTCTGCCATGCAGGAATCTACCATGACAGCACTCCTGAAAGACACCCACCTAATCTCTGTCTGAAGACCCCCAAAGAGTGAGACTTTCCTCCCTCACTCCCAGGCCACCCATCTCATTCTCGGGCGGTTCTTTCTCCAAGAAGGTGAGGTGAGGTGGAATCTCCTTTATTGTAATTTAAATCCATTTTTTCTCCTGGGGCTTGGTTACTTTTAATTGTGCTGAATTCACCCACCTTTGTGACAGTAAACATTTTCATTTGGGTTGCGCTCTCCCTGGCTGGCCTGCCTGCTTTCTCCTGCAGCTGCTCCTGGAAAGTCCAGGCACCAGCCTAGTTGTGGGAAAGATCAAGCCGAGGGCAGCCGGGCATCTGCGGTGACAGCAGGCAGAGGGAGCCCAGCCAAAACGCCTTTCAAAATCTTTCCAGGGGGGATGAAAGGTGGTGCAGGAGGCAAAAGAGCCTGAGAGTCCTAAGGAGTCCTAGATACAGGAATGGTTTTTTGGGGGTCCCTCCTCCTCTGAAAAAGGGAACGCATGAGCTCCCATTTCATCCCAATGACTACAATTGCCCATGATCATCAGCACTGCTGTCGCTGGAGTCCCAGGACCCATGGGACCCCTGTCACTCACCCGGGGGCAACTTCCCCCTTTGCCCCCTCCATGCCCAAAATGCTCTGGCACAGCAATGGGGGGTTCTGTGCCAAACCAGAATCCTGTCCAAAGGGGCATTCTGCTCCTAACAGGGTGCTTTGCTTGGCCCGGCCTGCCCCCGCCAGGGCAAGCCTTTCCTGGCCAGGCAGTCCTTGCTTGCCCCCCGCCAGGCGCTAAGGCTGCTGCCTCTAGGTGGGTACCATGAGCTCTCCCCCACCCTCCCTGGGTGAGAAGACTCAGAGGCATTCCCATTGCCATGTTGGTGCCGCCGATTAAGGGAGCTTAAGGCAGATGGGACTCCTCCCAAGCCAATTAGCTCTTTTGCTGTTAAGCAATTAATCGGCCATCCAGAGGAAACGTGTCCGCATGTTCTCTGATAGTTTTGTGCTCCTGAGTGTCGTGAAGCCTGGCAAATCTCCTTCTCTTCCTCTTGGCCCTGTTTTGTGCCAGAGCCAGAATTTGCCTTTTGAAAAAATGCTGGGGGTGGACCTGGCCTTTTCTTTTGGTAGGGGGTTCAAAAGCCACACCATTCTCCAGGAGATACATCTTTGTGTGGGCATCTGGTGGGAGGACGGGGTGGACTGCTGTCCTGCCAGTGGGGTGGGTACCATGCATGCCCATCTGCCAACACATGCCCTGGCTTCCCTTCCATCCCTCCTGCCCCTCCTCTTCCTCCAACAAGGCCTACACAGAGAGCAAACATGGCTAAACATGTCTGAGCTGCAGAGTAAATGAGCAGCAGCAGAAGAGCATCAATAGATCTGCTGAGATAAGAGATTCTCAAAGTGTGTTTAGTGGCCAGCCCCTTCCCTGGGGATCCCTGGATCCAAATAGGAAGACGAACAAGAGAAACCCCAGAGGAATGGTGCTTGTAGCGGGCGTGGGGAGAGGAGCAGGAGGAAGAGAAAGATGAGGAGGAGCCCAGACTGCTCTTCCCCACGGGGGCTGAGGAGTGGGTGTAGGGAAAAAATAAGTCCACCCCCGCCCCAATCCTCCAAGCAAGAGGGTGGCTGGGTGGCTGAGAGCCAAATTCTAGCCAGGAGGAAATTATCAGGATGCGGTGCTGCTTCCTTCTGCCCAGATATTGCTGGGAAGAGTTGTCTCTGCTGCTGCTCCCTGGCGGGGCGATGGGGGGGTGCTGTGTCCAAGGCACCCCCAGGTGGCACAGCCCACCTGTTGGGAGGAGTGGGGGCAGAGTGAGCCCAGGCCAATCCCCAAGACCCCTTGGCCCACCAGCAGTACTGGCAGCAAGGGGTGAGGCTGGGCAAGGACCCCGGCTGCCCCATTGCCTCCTCTCCTCCTCCTGGTGTGGGCAGGAAAGATTCCTCCGGGCTCAGCCTGACAAGGACTCTCCGACGCCTTCCCCCACCTGCCTCCGCTCTATTTGCATATGCAAAACAACTTGAGACGGATTCCCTCCGGGGATGCTAAGTGGCATTCATATGGCGGCATGCGGCTCCTGCCACATTGGTATTAATCTCCCTCGTTTAGATGGTGTTTTGTGATCATTATCTCATTAATCCCCACAACAGCTCTGCCAGGCAAGTAGGTCAGATCTCTCGTGCCCACTTTACATGGGGGTGGTGGGGGGGTAGAGGAAGTGAGCCGTGGGGGAACAATGACTCATGCCAGGCAAATCATGCCATGGATGGATGCCCCGGACTGTGAACCTGGGGCCTCCATACTCCTTCCCTCTCCCTCTCTCATACAAAGACACACACGGGCAAGATGGGAATCTGTGGCAGCGTGAAGGGGGCTTCCAGCAGGTGGACATGGGCCCCTGCTCATGCTGTGCTCAGTGAGCAATGGGCAACCATAGTGCGTACGGCTGCTGCCGTCTGCGCCACTTCACTTCCAGGCCTGCCAGCAGAACCCATTTGTTGCACTGTGGCAAATCATTTGCTCCACATGGGTAGCATGACTTGCACATGTGCCACTCAAAAACACCCTCTCAACATGAGTGCCAACTGGCGCTCTAAACACTTTCCTTGCCAGTTGTTGTTGCACAAGCCGCAGAGCTTGGCTTTTCTGCCAGGTGAATATCCTAAAGGCACCTGAGCTTGAATGCTAAGCAGGGTCAGTCCTGGTTGTATGTGGATGGGAGACTGCCAACAAGTACCTGGTGCTGTAGGCTACACCTTCATAGGGAGGAACAGGCAAAGCACCTCCTGCCTAAGAAAGCCCTCAGAAATTCATAGAGTCACCATAAGTCGAGAAGCCCTCACACACAACCCCTGTGCAAGTCCACACACCTGAATTACACCCCCCACGCAGATCCCCTAAGGGATGCAGACGCCAAGGGGGCAGGTGCCTCCACACCGAGGCAAGCAGCGCGAGAGCCAGGGCTCCTGCCGAGCAGCAGCGTCCCTGCGTGCCTTGGTGGAGGCTTCCCAAAGAAGGGGGCCGCTCGGTGCTTCTCCCCTAATTGGCCTGTTCGTGGGTTTGGAGTGAGAAGGCTGCTCAGGCAGAAGAGGCCGCTGCCCAGGGAAGTGACGGTGAGGGGCGGAAAGAGCTGACCAGGAGGAGGCGAAGGCCGCATAGTCACCGCTGCAGCCGCTGCTGTTCTCCTGCCTGATGAGTTGGAGAGAAATTGTTAGGAAGCCGGCTGGTCCCTCAGGGGTTCATTAAGTGACTGGTCGTCCACTATCTTCTGTCACTTCTGACCTGGAAACATTAACATGAAAGAGGCCAGGCTGGCGATATGGAGGGGCCTCGAAATCTCCCTCTCATTCTCCCTCACCCACCTCATCTCTCTCTCCCTCTGTCTCACTCAGAGCCTCCCACCCAAGGGCGCACAGCAGCGGCACAGCAACCCCACCCTTCCCCATGCTGCTCCAGGGCTCCATCGCTCATCCTTCTTCAGAGAGTCTTAAAAAGAAAGGAGTGGGACTGAATGGGGGGGCAGGACAGGAGGACAGTGGTGGGGGGCGAGGCAAGGATGCCACACGCTGTTCTGCCCTACGGAGGTTTCCTCTGCCCTTCTCCAAACTCCCCGCTCCCTGGAAAACAATGACTGGAGCTCCGTTAGCAAGCCCAGACTAGAGTAGACCCCTTCCCCCAGATGTTCAATGGCGAGTCACCACGTAAGCAAGCACCAAGGATCCAGTGGTCTAGCTGGGACCAATGACGGGACCAAGGCCGGCCTTTGAGTAGTTCCTACTTTCTATACCTAGAGCAGGGGGAAGTTACTTTTTTTTTTACTACAGCTCTCATTGTTCCCTGCCCAGTGTGGTCAGCACCCAGACTGGCTGGAGGATTCTGGGAGTTGTAGTCCAATTCTCTCCCAAGCTCTATCTCCATACGCATGCAGACTGCTCCACCATTGCCACCTCTTGGGCCTCACGTGGCCTTCCCGGTTGGGCCCTTTGGAGGGGAGACAGTTGAGACTGGGAGGGGGAGGGAGGGAGGGGTCTCCCAGGCCCATGGCAGCCCCTTTCACAGCAGAAGCACCCTTCAGTCCCTGCAGAAGCACCGCCAAGACATGGCTCTCCTGCAACCTCGGGGGAGCTCCCACCGCCCAACTGTCGGGCTCAGCAGGAAGTTCACAGAGCTTTGTGAGGGTTGAGGCTCGGGCAAGGCGGCCCCTGGAATTTGTCCCCTGGCACAAAGGAGTCCCAGCTTGGAAAAGAGAGGTGCTCCTTTGGTGGCTGCACCCAGCGTTGGGGGGCACCATGGGAGAGTCATGGGGGAGCCTCCTGCAGGTGGCCCCGAGAGTGGTGAAGGCACCCTTCCCAGAGTCATCTCTGATATGGTGCCCCACAACCCTCTGGGCAATCGCAGTGCGGGGAGCCCTCTGCCATCATTGCAGCCCCACTCACTCAAAAGCTGCCGCCACACCCAAGCCCCGCGTCCCTTAATCTGCAAGCAGAGCCCGGAGGACCCTCCCAACTGGCGCTTGATGAAAATAATCTCTGGGCTGGAGCACTCGCTAATCCCAGTGGGAAACCAGAATTCTTTATCGGTCAGTGGATTAGGCAGGGTGGGAGCCCCTTCCCGTGTGCCCACAGGGCTCCCTGCCCAAAGCCAATGTCTTTGTCTCCTCCTCCTCTCTACACCCCTCCGTGGGGCCTCCTGGGGGCTCACCCCCTCCTGTCCCACCACTCCCAGGGTAAAATTGCAGCCGAGGGGAGCGGGTCTTTCCTGTGCCCCGGACGCCGATGGCCCATTTCTGCTTTCAACTGGGAACTTTGAGCTCTGGCGTCCTGGTGCAGAAACCCAGTGTTGTTCCTCCAGAACCCGGAGGGTCAGGTTGCCTTGAGGTCCCTGAGATATTTGGCAGGGCTCCCCTGTCCTCCTTTGCTTGTTTCCCTGCCAAGCTACACATATTTAGTGCCTTTAATCTTTTCTCATAAATCAGTCCCTTCGGCCTCTTAATCCCTTTTGTTGCTTCCCTCTAATCTCCCTCCTCTTTATCAATATCTCTTTGGGACCGAGGGGACGGGACTCCCCGGCGGGGGTGGTCGCTCAGCTCCTCCTGGGGGGAGGGGGCAGAAGGGGAGTCCTGTCCGCCCCTCGCCCAGGTGAGGCCCGGTGGGGAGGACACCCGGGGACAAAAGGGCCACTAGGCCAGGTGGCAGGATCAGGTCTTGGGAGCACACCTGAAGCGCCCCCCTCCGCCAGCCCCATCTGCTTTCTGCCCCGCCTCCTCCCCTCTTTCCCAGATGTCCCGGTTTCTCTCTCCACCTCCGACTTCGCCCTTCGCCTTCAGTTCGCTTCAGTGTAGTTTTGCACTCAATTAACTCTGCAGGGTGGGGGGTGAAGGGGAGCAGGGAAGGAGGGCCTTTCCCAGGAGGCCCAGGCAAAAGCGGCCTCTCCTAGCCCCGGTGTTCCTCCTCGTTAGTAGCTTTTGCCACCTGGACGTGGCTCAGCCGGGGCGCTCTGGCTTCCATGGGTGAAATGCTGGAAGGTGTGCAGACAGGCAAGGTAGGGTGGTGTAGTGGTTTGAGGGTGGATGGGGAGTCTGGGGGATCAGGCTTCCGGTCTCCCCTCAGCCATGGAAACTCGCCGGGCGGCCTTGGGTGAGTCACACTCTCTCGGCCTCAGAGGAAGGCAAGGGCAAACCCCCTCTGAGCAAAACACGGCCAAGAAAGCACAGTAGCGAGTTCACCGTGTGTGGCGCGCATGCCTTGAACTCTCCTGCGCCTCTGTGGCGACCCCGTGGGTTTTCTTAGGCGAGAAGTGCTCCGAGGCGGTTCTCCCGCTTCCTTCCTACGGGGTGACCCGACGTCGGGGGCAGAAATAACCGTGCAGACCGGGTCAGGAGACGAGGCACCCGCGGGCCGCCATCCCCCCCGCCCGCCCGCCCTCCAGGGCCAGCCGCCGGCTTCTCATCCGGGACTGGCGGGGCCGTGAGAGGGCTCACCCGCCAAGGCAGCCCGGCTGCCCGCCCGCCCGCCGGCCGAACAGGGACAACCGCCGACAGGAGGAGGGGGAGGCGGGCGAGGAGGGGTGGTGGGGCCGCCTCTGCCCCGCAGCCACCGAGGGCGGCGGCAGCTCAGCCTCGCGGGGCGGAGGAAGGGCCGGGGGCTCCGGGGCCGAGAGCTCCCGCCCGACCTCCCTTTCAAGCGGGGGGGGTACAGCCCAGGGACTGTGAGTAGCGCCCCGCTCGCGCTTCGTCCTCGCCGGGGGCTCCCGGTGGCCCCGAAGGCGCTGCTTTTGCCCGGCCTCCCCCCGCGCCCCGGAGGCGCCGCAGGAGCACAAGAGGGCCGCGTGACAGCCCTCCCCCGGAGCAGCGGGGCGCGGAGAGGCCGAGGGGACGGGGCGCCGCCGCCCCCGCCGAGAAAGGGCCGCGGGCCGGCAGCGGCGGGGCCCCGGAGCCGCCCGCAAAGTGCCGCCGCCGCCGCCGCCGCGCCCTCCTCCGCCCGGACGGCCCGCGGGCCGCCTTGCTCTTTGCCTGCCCTCCCCCGCCCGCGCCCGCCGGGAGAGCTGCGGTCCTCGGGCGGCATCGGGAGCGAGGCGGCCGGGGAGGCACCGGAGCGAGCGCAAAGGCCCCCCGGGTCTCCAAGCGCGGCGGCGGCGGGGGGGGCCCTTCCTAAACGGCGGGCCCGAGGCGCACCGTCCGGGAAGACCCGGCGCCTTGAGCAGGGGGCGAAGGGCGAGTTTCGCCGCGCGTGTGACTCCTCTTCCGTGTCCCAGAGGCCGGGGAGGAGGTCTCGGGAGCCTGCTCGGAAGAGGGCCGCCTTACGGGGAAGCGTCTTCTCGGGGGAGGGCAGCTGGGAGGTCAGAGTACTGCAGCGCACCCTGTGAAGGTCCGGCCCGCGGAGGCGGTCCACAGGCTGTCTCTCCTGGGAGCAGGTTGTGAGCGGAGCCGCCCGCTCCGGACGATGCTGGGCCCGGAGGTTTCAGAGGATCACGGGATCCTAGAGCTGGAGGAGACCCCCGGGCCCCCCAGTCCAACCCCATCCTGCCCTGCAGAAACGCCCCGTCCAGGGGGGCCATCCGGCCTCTCCTTAGAAAACCTCCAACGAAGGACGGAGGCTCCTCCACTCTCCACGGAGGCGGCAGCGGCGGATTCCTCTGCCCAGTCGCCCCTACGGCCAGGAAGCCTTTCCTCCGGGCCCCAGGCGTGGGGGGGCGTGGGGCTCTGAGCGTCCCTCCAAGCCCACGAGCTCCCCGCGTGGGGCCCGGAGAGGGTCAGGAGCCTTCAGGGGCCCTTGGCAGGCGCCTCCCGACCGTAGGCGGCCGTCGCCCAGGGGGGCAAGCCACGGGGCGAGCGGGAGGGCCGCGAGGGGCGCTTTCTGCCTCCCCGCGGGTGCGAGTGGGGGTCGTGCGACCGCTGAGCGCCCGGCACAAACCTTCTGGAGGGGGTGGTGAAAAGGGGAGCCTTGCCCGGCCCCTCCCCTGTTCCATCAGCCCCTGCTGGAGGGGCGCCGAGGAGCCCAGGGAAACCGAGGCCCCCCACCCCGCTCCCCAGCGCCCCCTCCCCTTCCCCGAGGGGCGCCGCCCCCAGCCCCCTCGCGAGCGCTGCCCCGCGGCCGGTGCCGGGGAGGCTTTGAGGTGGATCCCGGCTTGCTCAGAGGGGCTCCAGGGTCGTTCGCACCCGCCCGGCGGAAAGGACGAGGCCTTGGGGAGATCGTCACGTCGGAAGGATGCAACTCGTGTCCCAGCGAGACAAGAGAGGAACGTGGCGGGCCGGGGGAGGAGGGGAGGGAAGGAGGGGGTCCCGCTCCCCCTTTATCGACGGGCTCGTCTGCCTTGCCCGGGGTCCCCGGCGCCTTTGATCCGCCTGAGCCCCGCGCCCCGCTCAGGGCCGGTGGTCAGCGGCCGTCGGTTGTCCAGAGGTGGCAAAAAACCTCTTTATTCCAGCCCGATTTACTGTGATTGATGCAACCCTCGCGGTCGGCGGCGGGGAATGGCGGGCCCGATTCCCCCCCTCCGAGGCCACTTTCGCTTCTTAGAAGCCAGGCAGTGGGGGAGAGGCTCGGCGGTCACCCTCCCAGCCCCCTGCAAGGCAGCGTCCCCCCCGCGCCCCTCCACTGCCCGTTCAGGGGGACCAGTTCCCCAATATTGAGGCCAGGATCCTGCTAACAGACCGCGCTCAGAGAGAGGCAGGGATTGTGCTCGGCCCCCCTTGTTCCGAACGGCCTCCTTGCATGACCTAGAGGAGACCCCCAAAACTGGCCCAGCAGTGCACACTCACGCTCGTCCGTGTGCAGCTGTGCACCTGCAATTCTGCTTCCGCAACGTCCCACTGTCTTTGTAGGAGACTTTACACATGAGTAAGACCCCCAGAGGATCCTGGCCACAGTCACAGGGCTCTTGAAAAAGAGGAGGGGTGGGTACTGGGCGCTTTTAGCTCCCTCCGCTTCAATCCCCTTGCAATGAATTGGGACCCTCCCCCAGGTCCTGAAGCCCTGGGCTCCCACAGCAGTTCTTGAGAGCAGATGGTAGGGCGGGTAGCACTTCCGTGCAGGTCTGTCAAAAGCCCTCTGGGGCCAGGGGCCACTTGGCCAGCTGCAGCTGGGCACAGGGTGGCCAGCAAGGCATGGCTGCAGGTGAAGCCCAGAGGACACAGAGAGGGGTCTCCTGCCCTTTGCTCCCCTGCCCAGTGAGATGGGAGTCCAAGGGTGGGCCACGGGTCACGGGAGCCAGTGGCCGACCAGGCCTCTCCTCCAGCGTGCCTGAGCCAGAGCAGAAGTTGTGGAAAGTGGGGGTGGGGTGGGAGATGAGGCAGGCAAGGCAGGGACCCCCCAAAGAGAGTGCGAGCAAGGCAGGCGGCCTGGTGCAGGTGGCGGCATTGAGAGAGGAATTAATGAGTGGGTGTCTTGTGTGACTGGGTAATTACCACTTTTCTGTATTTATGAAAATGTCATAAACATTGAAGTGTGCCAACTATTATCTCTATAGATACTGATTTAGCATGAATATGGAAATTTGTTAATTATCACTAAAGCTGTTCATTAGATTCCGGAAATTCTTTAATAATAATTAAAAAAAAAGCCTAGTAAATAAGTGTGCCATTTGCTCTCATTCTGTTGCTTCAAACCCAACATTTCCGTATTGACTTGTTTTGCTCATGTCACGATGCAGGTACAAGAATTTCATACATCCTCACCATCGTCACTGCCAGAAGATGGGTCCTCTCTGGCCTCCCCCCTCCCCGTGGTCTGGGCTAACTCTTGCTCCTGTGACAAAAGTTACAAATAGCAAAGGGGCCAATCTGCGGAAGCCCATGGTGCCCAAGATGCCCCTCGGAAGAGCACTGGAACTGGGCTGGACCCAAGGCCCGCCTGACTCTGAGCATCCGGCTCTACCTAAAACCAGCCTAGAGGGTCCGGGAAGCCTACAAACATGAGGGGAGTAACCCCCCACCCCCACCCCTCTGCCACCTCTCCCCAGTCTTAGTCTCAAGGTCAAGGAAGCCAAGCTGCAATCAGGATTTCACCCTCTTAGCTTAGGCAAAGACGAACCACAAAAAGGCCGCAGTGCCATAAGGGGAATGGATTGGGTGGCTGACTGTGGCATAAGAGTCAACAGGAAGGAGGTGCAAGAAGAAAGAAGATGGAAGCCACAAAGGCAAACCTCACAATGCAAGAAGGACGGGGGGTGCTGGGGGAGATTGACATAATCCTAATAATGACAATTGCTCAGTGCTTCTGCAGAGGACCACTGGCAAAGCAAAGGATGCAGAATAAACTGAGCCGGCCTGGCAAAACAGAGGAACAGCTACCACATCAGCCAGTAGAGATTGTTAGTGGAAAATCAGAAGAAAGTCCAGCCCTGCTTCATACAGAGGTGCGAACCCTCCCCCCAACCTTCAACTTCCATCTGCTGAGACCTTCCACGTGCCCGAATCACCTTCTGGAGCTACAGAGATCTGCCAGCCAGACCCTGTGAGGGGGTTGATTTGAATCTGATTTCCCTAGAACTTCCAGGGGGAAACGTCCCCCCAAGCCCTTGAAGGCTTCCTCACTGACATCCCTGCAGCCCCCACAATGTGCTGCGTTGTCTTACCTCATCCTGCCACAGAAACCCAGGTGTCACCTGAGCGTTTCCCCCGGCGCCTCCGTGATTTCATCCTCCGCTGCTGAGCCTGAGGTCCTTCCCACCCAAGGAGGACCCTGCAGCTTCTCTGTCAGCGGAAAGGGGGCACGGAGAGAGACCGTTTTCACTGCAGGCCGACCACTTTGGGGTCCCTGTGGCTGTCCTGAGGTTTGCCCGCTCTAGTGGTCCTCTGGGCCTAGAAGGTCAGATTGGGCGCCTATAGCCAGCCTTCCAAGTTAATAGCCACAGAGAAAAACCTCTTCCACATCGGCACTCTGATGATGTTCCCCCGAAGCTAATGGGCCTCCCGTGACGCAGGATGCATTAAGCTCTTTGTGCACTTGTCTTGTGCGGCAGAACCAAAGCTGGAGGGGCCAGCGGCAGAAGCAGACTCTGGAAACGTTACTCTTTTGGGTTACAACTTCCAGAATCCCCAAGACAATGGGACACAAAAAGTAGCCCAAAGGAGCCATTTTTCCAAATGCTGGAAGTGAAGGCTATTAAACTATTGCTGTACTAAAAACAGGCTGCCTGCAAGACAGGAGACGCAAAAGGAAAGAAAGGTGAAGTTTGGGTCTAATGCAGTGATTCATCTGCAGCCCCAAGAAAAGCAATGTGGGTTTCATTCCTAGGCACACGGTGGCTGCAGTCCCGCTGGTTCGTCCCCATTAGAGTAAACCCACTGAATGAACACATAGGGCAACCCCGCTGATTCAGGGGGCCTGCTCAGGTTGGGACTCTGAATAGGATTCAGGTCTTGACCTGGGAGCAAATCCCAAGCAAAGCCAGGCCTATTTATACCTCTCCTTTCCGCAATCACTGTATTCAAAGTAGGTTCTTGCCAGACACCACCTTATTTATGCCTGTCTTTATCCAATTCATATGCTGACTTTGTCCCCAAAACGAGACTCAGGGCGACTCATGGTAAGATTGAACTGAAATGCAATTAAGCCACAAAACGAACTCACCTAGTAAAGCACAATTAAATTAAAAAACACAGTTTGATAATAAACTCAGCAATCTTCCATAACCAGTTCATTACAGAAATGGATAAATAATGAAAGCAAACAAAACTGTCGAAGAGACAATTTCAATAATCAATACAATAATACTCAAATCCAAACAACAATTCATTATACCAAAATAAACAGCCATAGTATAATGACAGCATTAAATGGCAAGCTACAATTAATTTATTCAAACTAACAAAAGTGCTAACAAACCTCAGCAGCAACAAAAATTAATAAAAACTGATTAAAATGGCAGGGTGACAGGTGTAATAATGCTGTTAAAGTGTGTGATCTCTCCGGAATCAGAGGAACTTATTTTTGAGCAAAGATGCGCAGGACCAAATGCGGGAAAGAGAGGCAGGAGCAGCCGAAGACTGGCAGGAACTCCCAACTGGCAAAGCAGGCACTCAGCCCAAGTGGGGAACTGCCCAGTTCTCTGCCCCCATCTCCCCCAGGGTCAAACTGGGGGTCTGCAAGACAGGGGAGCGCCAAGCAGAGGCAGGGGCTGGGATGGAAGAAAGCCCCCCTCCCACAGCCTCTCGGAGGAAAGCGGCTGAAGGACTCCTCACACCACCCTCTCTGCCCTCCACCCAATAGGCTTCACTCCTGGAAGTCTCCGGGAATGGAGGTAACCGGCAAGCTTGAAGGAATCTTCCAGAAACATTGGGGTAAAACTGATGGGCATCTCCGATGCAGCATCTCTGCAGGGACCACCGCTCTTAAGTCGTGGGGGAGCCAACCACTCAGTCACAGGTGAGGTGTTTTTAAAAAAAGTCACACAAACACACACATGCACCCACAGTTTTGGAATATCTTCTCTTGTTGTGGCTAGCAAATAAGCTTTTAAAATCAGTGTGTAACACCACCACCACAAATGAAAACAGCAGGTGTAATACAAAACAAGGACAACCCAGGAGCTGGCTGAAAGCAGATGTCGGCACTACACTTGGCCAGGCCTGGGGGGCGTTGCCTGGCAGTGGAGGGACAGCTGCCCGAGGCATCTCCCGAGCCGCCCAAGAGAGAAGCTCCCCAGAAAGGACACCTCTGCCACGCGGCCCTCCCTGCTCCCCTTCCAGGGGGCTTCAAGCCCAGGGGCTGGAGGGAAGGAGGGAGGGAGGAAGGGAAGGGTTCCAGTGAAAGCATGGGTATTGCTGGAGGGAATGAATTCTTAATCCCCTAAAAATAATAATTCTGACCCCCCCTGAAATTTTCACTTCTGAAATTTCTTGCATGGCCGTACCCTCAAACTGCAGATGAGCCCTGAGAGTTCAGGCCTGCAAAGAAAAAGGTGATGCAGAGAAGCGGGGAGAGAAGGGGGCAAAGAGAAGAGGAGCTCTGGGTCTCTGTGTGTCACCCTCTGCAGTGCCAGGAGGCACCGGGGAACTGATGGAAAATTTCATTTCAGTTCTTGTTTGCGACTGCAGTGCCCTCCAAATTTTGCCCCCTTTCTTCCCCATGGCTGTGCCCTGAGCGAAGGTTGAGATGCATGAACAGGGTCCAGCCCTCTCCCTCCTGTTTCGGACTGAGCCAGACAGAAATGAGTTGTTTTTTTTCAAAAAAAATTGAAAATATTTGCTTTTGATTACAGCAGATATATAACAATCCCCCACCTGCTTCTCATACAGGAGCAATTCTCGCTTAAAAAGAACATCTAAAGCACAAAGCCTCAAGTGACCTATGTGCTGAAATAACCCGGAATAAACCTTGTAATTATAAATAGTTATAAATAACTACAAATATGAAACCCTTTCCCCCCAGTGCTCTCTACCAGTATTACATTTTTGACTCAAACACTTTGTAAAAAGAGGCATTCCGCAGGGCCTGGGTGTTCCTTTGGAAATGTGCCACCCAAGGGTGCTGGCCAAACAGTGCCCTGCCTCCCCTGCTCTGTGCTGTGTGGGAACGGCGCTCTCTCTCTCTCTCTCTCTCTCTCTCTCTCTCCTCCCTCTCTCTCTCTCTCTCTCTCTCTCTCTCTCTCTCTCTCTCTCTCTCTCTCTCTCGGCATTCGGCTCTGCTTTGGAGACTGGGAGGAGGTGGTGTGTGCGCGCGCATGCATGCGCTCACATCTTTCTCAGGCTCACAGGAGACGATAGCGATGAGTGATATGCAAACGGTTAAACAGCTCACATTTCCATTCCACTTTGCCAGTGGGCATGGCGAATTTGATGTAATTAAGAGCCATTTAGCAGGCAAAGTGTGAATGAATCCAAAGGCACTTCTGCATTTTTAAAGAGGTCCTAAGTGGGGGACCATCAGCAGCCGTGTCTCCAGAACACAAAGAGCTCATGCACACGCAGAGCAGAACCCAGGGAGCAAAGGTAGCGGGACAGAGGAGGAGGATTGCAAAATTCAGTCACATTTGAAAATTTTCTGCTACAATAATTCACTTTATGTAGAATTAATGTGGCTGATTGAACGTTTGTGCTGCAATTTACTTATAATTAACATTTTATGGTGAACAGATTTCACCATTGCCTTCATGCTGGGAACTCCTGAGCCATAGGTCAAAAACAGAGATGAAACAGATAAGCACAAAATACCCTCACTGAAATATTAATGAGATTTTAATTTACTGCTTTAAAAATACATCTTTCATCAAGGCCTGTATATCAAATCATTATTTCAATTTTTCCTCTCAAATGACATTAAAACTGTAATGAACTTTTCTGGCCTTTCAGAAAGCTGCGAAGGAAAGAACGTGCGAGTTTGGTGGAACAGCAAGGCAATGTGCCTTCCCACCTACAAAGACCTACGCGGCTTGGGTACAGGTTATCCAAACGGCCATGTTCTCTCGTGTGAACCTCCCTGTGTCTTGAGATCTTCTGGGGAGACCCTTCTCTCTGTCCCACAGCAACCCTCACAGTTGCTCCTAGTGTGGGAGCACAGGAGGGGGCTTCTCATCTGCACAAACTGGCTTAGAGATGAGTAGGACCAGCACAAGATGAGATGAGTGGAGCTCCCCCAGCAGCCACACGCAGGAGACCCCCGGTGGGTTGACTCTGAAGTGCGGCTGCAAGGGGGACTGGGACCAGGGTTTGATCTGGATTTAGAGTTAAGTGTAAATGGCCCATGTTGTTGTTGTTGTGTGCCTTCAAGTTGCTTTCCACTTATGGTGGCCCTAGGCGGCCCTATCCACTGTGGCCCTCCCTTGAGGGTGAGAAAGGCCTTGCCCAAGGTCACCCAGAGGGTTTCCACAGCCCAGCAGGGAGTCAGTCGTGGGTCACCGGAGCTGTAGGGCAGTGCTCCAACCACAGCACCACCCTGGCTCTCAAGATGGCATATGCTGGAGCAAAAGATCCAGAGCCCATTCTGACATGCAGTTTTAGCGCTGTGATCCCATTTTAACTGCTCATGGAATATTGGGATCTGCAGTTTAGGGAGGGGCATTTAGAATTCTCAGCCTGAGGGGTCTACTGGGTCATGAAAACTACAAATCCCAGGATTTCCCCGGGTGGAACCATGGCAGGTAAAGCGGAATGACAGAAGCATGACTGTGTAGTGTGACTTCATGTGTGTGTTGACTTGGCGGTGACTGGCCAGGAGAGCGGATTGTGGGCTTTGAGAGACACGTGCTCAGAGAAACTGATGTTGGCTTGGTGGGCAGCAACCACAAAAGGCAAAGGCTCTGGACAAAACTATGGGGCAACCTGTAGTGGCAGTGCACTATAGTGGTTTGAGTGTTGGGCGAGCACTCCAGGAGACCAGGATTTGACTCAAACAAATCTCGCCAAGAAACCGTAGGAGAGTATCCCCGTGTGAACAACCACAGCAAACCTCTTGATACCAGTGGCAGAAAGGGAACGTGAATGGGGGCGTCCTTCTGATGGGTTCCTGGGGGCAATGGGGGGTAAATGGAAGTCTCTGTGCACGGACATCGTTGCTCTGTATTTCCTGGTCCGACTGGTAATTTCTTCTGGCTTTGGTTTCCCATTTCAGTCATGAGGTTTTCTGTTCTCCTTCCTGTACTGAAATTTGCACAACTTTTTGAAAATGCACTTTTCCTCTTTTGCACGCTTCCTAGCTCAACTTGCCAAATGTATACAGCTTTCCCCAACTGACTAAAATGTGTTTCTATGCATTTTTCCCTCCCCTGTGATACATATTTTAGCTTATAATGTTTGCATTTCTGAAATGTGCACGTGGTTTTGTAAATGCTTTCTTTGTCCAAAGTGCCCCCTAAGCCTCGCAAGTGCATGAGCGCTCGTGGCCAGATGCCCATCTTCTTAGAAAATGTGCCGCGGCAACACAGCTTCTTGTGGAGGCAGCGTGGGGAGGGGAGCCATCTGAGCTGGCCTCTGGGCTGCTTTGATATTCTTCTCCCATCAACCACATGAGCTGTAACCTCTGCCTCACAATTTCAGGCTCTGAACATAAATCAAGAAGCCACAACCCCAAGTCAAGAGGGAGAGGGCTGAGGCGGGGTGAGTGGGAGAAGGCTGGGCCACGATGCATCATGGCATGTGTGTGTGTGTGTGTGAGTTAAAACAGTAGTACCAGGAAACACATGCTGAGAAGCAGAAACACATGCATGTGTATACACACACAAGTCAAAACGACCTTGCTCGTATTTTCCTTGAATTATCTCCTTCCTGCAGCCAAGTGTCCAGGAGCCCCTCCTATTCCGCCCCTCCAGACATCTTGGGGTATTTATGCACCGAAAAAGAAATGTAAAATGCCTGCACTCACACACTTAGAATAACAATGCTTTCTTGTGCTCAAAAGGCCATGGATTTTGCTCCCAAGTTCCTCCTTTTTTTTTACAACAGAAAAGCCACGAAATATTCCCTGGAAATTATTACTAATTTTTAAACAGCCCTGAAGAATTAGAGCACAAGAGGAAAGGAAGACATGTGGACTGACGGAGTGGGGGGATGAATATGAGAGAGAGAGGGAGAGAGAGGTTAAGCTCAAAGGCAGAGAGAGCGAAATGGACCAGATTATACAAAATTAAAAAGCAAATACGAGCAGACAATTTGTGCCGAGTGATTGCAAGCAATTACAGGCCGGCTTTTCTGGAGGGAAAATGGGTGGTGGGGGGAGTATTTCAGCTTAAAAGGAGACTTTATTCATTCCTGATCAGTTTCTCTGTCTATTCTCTCTTTTATTCTTAGATATCAATTTTATTTTATTTTTTTAAAGGCCGCCCTTGGATGTTACATGTCCAGCCCTGTGAAACCCACCTTGGCTGCCAGGGTGGGATTCAGCTTCTTTCTACAGCCTTGGAAAACCAATTTGCTCATAAAGAATTTTTTTTTTTAAAGGGAGCAGCACAACGAGAGCTTGGCACTTCTCTTGAAGGAGAGCTTCAATTTCACCGTAATTGTCAAGCGAAGGGCTCCTTTGATCTACGGAATCATTATTATCTTTCGAATGTTGGTGCATTAATGTGGCAGCTGCACTCTGGTGGGAGGGCAGCCAGAGGGTGGGGCTGTGGGATAACCCCTGGCTTTCACACACATGCGCACACACACTGCCCTGCCTTTGCTCTTCCCACACGGTACATGCCATACCTTCCTCAAGGCCACTGGCGGGGGAGCCCCGTGGCCATGTGGAGCCCCCTCCTCTTTCTCTCCCATCACGGGGGGAGCCATTCCAGGGCTTGGGAGGAGCCACTGCAGGCAAGTGGGTGAAGCTGCCAAGCAGCCCTTTTCTGACACCACTCCCCTCCCACAGGCCTGGGCGGAAGGGATTTAAGATCATCCATTACAATCGTCTGGCTTCTGATTTCTTTGTAAAAAGCATTTATATGTGTCTCCCATCTCTCCACCTTGGATTGTCCTAAGGGAAGAATTCTATTCCCTTTGCTAAATGCAGGATTAATTCTAGTTCTCACTGCAAGATTTCTTAAGCACAGTTATTGGAATCACTGCCAGAGACCGGCACAGGCTGGTCGGGTGGGTAGAGCTCAGGGGTGGCAGCTTTGTTTGTGTGCCCATCACAGCCCAGGCTGTGCTCTGTGGGACCCAATAGGTGCTCCGAGCCAGGACCCCAGTGACAGCAGCTGAAAGGGATCCAGGGTCTTGGCCTCCAGGGATTCCCCTCCTCGGCCCCACTCCATCCAGGTCACCCTGTAGGTGGAAGACAGAGGAAATCTTGACCCCCAGTGACTTGGGACACAGCGCCTTCACTTCTCTCCGGGAGGTGTGTTGCCTTGGAATGTCTTGGGAAGAGGAAGTTGGGATATTCATTAAATAAAAACAGATAAACAGGCCAGTCCTTCTTCCTTCCACTTGTCAAATTGACAGAGGATTTTATGAATTTTTCTAAGGTCTTTCTAAAAAAAAAGAAAAGAGACCCAAGATGAAGACAATCTCCATGCTCCCAGCTGGCCCAGTTCCTCCCATGGTGCACAGAGCCACAGCTTCACTCCTCCGGCACGGAGCCCTTAGAGATGAGGAGCGGCACAAGTAAGAAAGGAGTGTCAGTCCTAACCGGATGCCCAGTGTGGTGCAGAGGTCTGAGGGTCAGGCTGGGACCCCAT
This sequence comes from Ctenosaura bakeri, assembly GCA_948474755.1. Classification (NCBI taxonomy): domain Eukaryota; kingdom Metazoa; phylum Chordata; class Lepidosauria; order Squamata; family Iguanidae; genus Ctenosaura; species Ctenosaura bakeri. The sequence goes on from CAOLHI010003412.1 coordinate 161,969, forward strand.
GAGACCCGGGTTCCGGTGTCACAGCCCCCCAGGTGACCGTGGGCAAGTCATACTCAGCCTTGAAAGAAGAAGGCAGCGCGACAGTGGGATGTGGAGAAACCCGGTTCAGAAAGTCCCAGGAGAGGATGGCCGTACCCTCGAGCATCTGTGAGGCACAGGAATGCCAGTACTGGACTGGGACTCTGGGAGACCTGGGTTCCAATCCCCATGGCTCAGCCTCAGAAACCCCCGAGTGACCTTCAGCAAGTCATATTCTCTCAGCCTCAGGGGAAGGCAACAGTGGCAAACCTCCTCTGAATAAATAACACTTATTTTTAAGAGCAGCCATGTTTTGGGCCAAAACTGCTGGAAACCAGGGTTTGAATCTCTGCCTGCCCATGGAAACCCCCAGGGTGACCTTGGTCAAGCCCCACTGTCTCAGCCTCAGAGGGAGGCTGGGGCAAGCGAGATCTGAAGACATCTGGCTAAGAAAACTCTAGGAGAGGGGACAGCCAGAAGCTGGAGTCGGCTTGAAGGCATGGAAGAAGAACGGCCCTGATTTGGCAGCACAAACATCCGTTGCCCGTGCTCAGGAATTCCAAATTGGCCACATTTTTTAAAAAGTTCTTTCAGCCAAACTATTTGCAAATTTGGAGGAATGGAACTGAGAGACATTCTTATCAATTCCTGGTTCTGGGATGCCATTATCTGGCTGCTGCTGTAGCCCCCCCCATTCCTCTGCTTATTGATTATCACCTTTTATGCTGCCCCCCAACACCTCAGGTGTCTCGGGGAAGACATTTCTGGGGGAAGGAGGGCATCATTCTGCAAGGGGGAAGGGGCCCCCTCTATTGCCCTGAACTCCTCTGACTCTCCCATTAAATGTGCTTGCTGGGGTAGGAAGGGATATAAGCCCCCTATGCCAATGTCCCTTCCCATAACCCTGACCCTAATTACTGCTCCAGCCCCACAAGGAGCGGTCCACCCATTACCTGTTCCATCCCCCAACAACTAGATTTATGTTCAATTTGTACAAATGGAGAAAATGAGATTTCTGATTTCAGTGCCATTTTTGCAATGAGGTGATTAAAAGAGAGAGAGAGAGAGAGAGAGAGAGAGAGGCAATGGCATTCGACTGTATGGGGTATTGATCCCAGCGCTATTTTCATTTGCAATAACCATTAGCCCAGGATTATTTGCAAACCTCTAATGTGAACCTGGAGGTGCAATTTGCATTTCTGCTTTTCTTATGTGCTTTAACAGAACAATAGTTTTTAAAAAAGGGACATTGGACCTTTCAATCCATCCCTGCTGCCAATAAAATAATCCACAAGAGAATCTTGTTCCTCTCCCCTCCATGGAAATTATGGGGGGCAAAAATCACGTGCATCCTCCAGTGGGCCCAACTGGCCAACCCTCCAGAGGCTGCTGTTCTGCTCCTGTGATGCTTCCTCCGGGAGCCCTCCTCTCCCGGCCCAAAAAGCAGCTGGAAGTCTTGTAGGCAACTCAGGGATGCCGCTCAGCAACGTTCACTCTGTGGCCTCCAACAGGTTCAGCCGCCCCTCCCCTCCCAGGGGTCCCTGGGAACTGCAGTTCGGGGGCGGGGTGGGACAAGGATGTCTCAGGGAAATTCCCAGAGACTTTGGCAGTGACATTTCCCAGGATTCTCTGGGACAAAGACACAGGGGCTCCACTGGAATCGCGGGATACCGTGGAGCAGCCGTCACTTTGCAGTGGTAGTGGCGGCGGCAGTGCCGGCACATTGTCGGGCGCAGTTGGCATCTGCTGGCCAAGTGTACTTAAACTTTGCATCTGATCGAGTTATACGTATTGGATCTGAAACCAGCGAGTCAATTCTTCCAGGTCCCTAAGTGGCGATTTGTGGTAATGTCTCCATCAATACGGAGAGAGTGGTTTCCAAGCTGGTTTACGCAAAGCAAATGTCTGCAGGATGGGGGAGGGCAGGGGAGGGGGAGGGGAGGGACTGCCTCCAAGAATTCTCCTGGCTAATGGTGTGTGTGTGTGTGTGTGTGTGCACGCGCGCACACGTGGCAGGGGGAGCATAAGTCAAGGCTCAGAAAGAGGGGCTGGTTTTCGCAGCCACCTCTAGAGGAGAAGGACTGACCACTGTTGCCGCTGCCGCCGCCGCCTCCTCCATAGAAAAGGTTATTTCATTCCCAAGCTCACCGATGCCCAGCCTTCCTTCACCCAGTTTCACAGCCACGCTTTTGGGTCATGGCACATGCCATATGCCTGGCCCAGAGGTGCAGCCAGCGATGACAGGTGGGCAGAAGATAGTCGGGGGACCGCCGGAAGGCCTCCCAGGCACATGCCAGAGCCCTGATCTGCCATGCCCACCTCCCTCCCATTGAAACTGACCCTCAGACCCTGGAGGTGGTCCCAGGGTTGGGGTAAATGGGCCGAGCCATTGCCCATCTACCTCCTACCGCCCTTTCCAACCCACACTGGCCACAAGGAAGACCTCGCACGGAGGGGGGTTGGCTGGCACATGTGATACACCTGGCACGTCTTCAGGGGAAGAGGAGAAATAACCTGTTTGAGGGGCCAAAAGAAGGGGCTGCCCCGTCCTCATGCCCTGATCTGGCAGAAAGAGATTGCCGGGCTGGAGGGCCGCACACAGTGCCGCTGCTCGTCTTTCATCTAAGACCAAGCCCCTGAGGCTCCTGTGTGCTTCCCCGTGGGAACAGTTCCGAAATCCCCCCAACTGGAGAGGAAGGGGAGAGAGTGAGGGTGTGTCTCTCATGAGAATGTGAGCTCACAGCCTCCGCAGAGCTTAAGACCCTCCTGGAGCCCCCTTCTTCCCAGCTGCCTCTCTGTGAGTCTCAGCCTCTTTGGGGAGTGTCACTCTTCATTAATTTTCTTCTCAAAGGAAGTAACAAGTAATTTTAGCAATTTTTGTCTTAAGCTGTAAGAAGGACTTTGGAAACTGTGTGGTTTTTGAAGAGAATTCAGAGTTTGAGACTTATTCTGCACAAAATTCGCAAACAGCTGTATTGCATAGAAAAGAGCACTTTCTCTGCAGGAATGCCATCTTCAGCGCAGAAAATAATATTTCTGCAGAAAAATATTAACGTGGTGCACAAAACAACCATGTGCGAATTTTGCACAGAATAAATCTCAAACAGCAAAGATTTTCATCAGTCCAGGATTTTTCTCATCGGGTTCTCTTGACAGTCAAGAAACATAATTTTCAACCATTTGTTGAATATGTTCTTCCCATTCCTGCCCTCTCCCTCTTTGGGCTGGACAGAAGAAGTCCAAAGTTGGAGGAGCGCACCACAAAGGACTCCCCCCACTGCAGGAGGGCCAGTCACAGGTTCAGTGTCCCCAGGGGACAGCAGGTGGCAGAGAGGCCCCTACTTCGCTGTTCAGCCCTTCCAACGCTGGGTCTCCTTAAGTGCCTCCCCTTCCCTGGGAGGGAGGGGGACTCTCTTCTGACAGTTTTTCATACATTTTTTGTTTTGTGATTGTATGCTTCTGTCCCTCTGATGCTGATGCTTCTCCTTGTGGTGACACCGGAAGCTCAATTTATGGAAAATTTCCATAAACATGATGCCGCTTGCAAGATATTAGTTTAGAGCTTGCAGGCTACTGCAGGCTGAGCAGACACACGGCTGATTTATGGCACTCCGTAAATCCAGAGGCAAGGCTGGTGCCACACTCACAAGCTGCAAAGGAGCCAGCCTGGGTGTTTCTCTTGGCTGTGGCAGATTATTGAGCCCCCGCCCACCAAAGGGTGGTCCCACTAGCTCAGCATTTGGGCTGACCTGGGCAGCTACGGCCCCCAAGAACAGCCAGATTGGCTCCCCTAGGTGTTTCCTCCTCCTCCTTTTCTCCCCGCATCCCAAATCTCGTACTGTCCTTGCCGTCCACATTTCTGCTCCCTGACTATCCCCTCTGCCACCCCCCTTCCTTGGCTCACGCCCGGTGGTGAGAGGGGGAGGAATCAGAGAAGGAGGCAGAAATGCCTTTGAGTCTCAACCTTGGCACCTTGTCTTCAAAAGCAGGTTTTCCTGGGTCAGGTGGGGGGAGAGCAATGGGAGAAAGGACGTCCCTTTGGGGATTTTTGTAGCTGCAACTGTCTCTATTCGTTCTGCAACCTGGCAGCTCACAAATCTTGGAAAGCGGCCAGGAGGAAACCATGCCATTCATTCTCCAGTGGCAACTGCTGGTTCTCCTAGAGGGCCAGATCCTGCTGGATCTCTGCTTCTTACCCGCAGGCGTCCCTGTATCTTCTGGCCATCAGTTCTACACACTGTTGAACTATATCCAATGGAAAGGAGCATTCCTTCTTGCCTGCCAAAGATCTCCTGCCAAGTTCACTGGATGGCCCCGCTGGGTTACACGGCAGGGAGCAAAGCCTCTCCTTATTGCCACACCTTGTTTAATTTTATGAACTTTTATCATGCTGCCCCATAAGGCCAAACTGCCCCTTATGTCAATAATGCTTGCTTTTATTTGCGTGGTCAAGAAAGAAAAAGCAGCCCCAGGATCTCCATATATCTTCCTTCAACCTGGTGGCCAGTTTTAAGAGTCAGATAGGTTGAGCCCGAGTCCTCTTTCGTCCTAAATGAATTGTGTCGCTAATACTTTCACCCTTCTGGGCAAGGAAAGCACGCCAACCCCTTTCCCCTTTATTTCCTTTTTTGCTGCTGTGTTTTCCCTGGTTCTGCTGTTTCCCTTTTGGGTATGGGCATTCAGAATTTCATGCAGGATCCTAAACTTGGCTGCAAGAGAGAAGCACATAAAAACTCTGCAACATTCACACAGTTTCATTTTTTAACCATTTAACACAGAATCTGCATTTTATCCCAGCAGCTGCAAGCGTGCTGCACGTCGCTTTCCTCCTGTTCCCTCTCAGCCCCCTGCCCCACCCCAGCCTCCTTCTCACTTCTCCCCCCACCCCAGCTCCAACCTGTGTCAAAAAACCCCTTGAAAGAGCAGGTACCCAGGTCCTTGAAGTCATTCTCAGAGTACCCTGAAGAGAAAAGAATCTCCAAAAGTTGTTGCAGGAACAAAGTTGACTTTATAGACCAAGGAGGACAAACAGCTCAAAATTCCCTTGCCATTCCCCCTGGGTTGGGGGGGCAAGGCATCCAGAAAAAGCGGTGATTTCCCTAGCCAATCCTCCTGGGTTCTCCTCCAAGCTCACCCCCACCCGCTTCCTTGGGATGCATCGGCTGTGGGTTCTCCAAGGAGAAGATGGCTGGCTGGCTGGCTGGCTGGCTGGGCGAAGAAAGAAGCTCTCCCTCTCTCTAACCAGCTGTGCCCCCGAGGGTGCCAAGGGTGGGAGTAAGAGTGAGGGCTCCACAAACACAAACCAAAGGACCACCTCTCCCTTGTGACTCCCCTCCACACCTCTAGGAAGAAGCTCTTGCAGAAATCAGCGTGCAGGCCCACTGCCAACCTTTCTACAGATCTCACCAGCCATTTCTCTCCAAAAAGAATGTCAGGACATGTGGTCCCGCAAAGGGTGACCCAAGGCAGTGCCTCTTAGCCTCCAGTTCCAAATTCTACAAGATAGGAAGAAGAGCAACCCCCGTGGCTTACAGGGATGAATCGTGTCCGTCCTGAGCCAGCCCTGCGCAGTGTTGCCTGCCCTGCGGGAAAGAGCAGGCAGCCAGAGGGCCTGGAGTGCCCCACAACAGGTGCTGGAAAATCAGGTTTATCACGTTTAAGAGCATCAAGAGCGGGTACCCAGCTAGAAACAAGGCTGCACACAAGTGAGTTTTGTGCTAGAAAGAAACTTAGGTGCATGATGCCAACCTGACACAAGCTATGGTAAGATATTTAACTGGTTCAAATCTCTCTCTCTCTTTGTCTCTCTCTTCCTGGCTGTTTCTCTCTTTTTCTCCCTCTCTCAGAGGCCCTTCTGAGTGTCTGCAATTCATAGCTATCAGTCGATAATCAAGCCAATATCATGGATAACACTGACAATCAGAGCAAGCATCTAAATGAAACAGAATTGGAGTTGCTTTCACAGGATCTATTAAAGTAAAGAATTCCACTGAAGATTCTATGACGGTACTTAGGAGAAACACCTCAGAGCAAGAATCAAACTGTGAGCAGAATGGAAAATCTCAACAAGCACTGATCAGAATTAATTAGGAAAAGTTTGGAAGAAGGATCTCCTCGAAAGGGAGAGGGGAAAGGGGGCAACCGGGGCTGCCATAACCGATTTTTGGCTGACAACTGCAAGTGGACATCTCCCTTTATTTGATTTATCTTATAAAAATATTTCTACCCCTCTCTCCATCATGAGATGTCACACAATTAAAAGATAGACAATTTAAATCAAATGATAAAAACAATAGCATAATCTAGATTGGTTGATAAAACATAATAACCAGATCACCAAGATGAAACCACAGAAAAAAGTTAAAACAGTTCAAACTCTGTGAGATTGTGCCCCGAAGGCTTGAACAAAAAGCCACGTTGAAACTTGGTGAGCAAAAGCAACCAGTGCTGGCACCAGCTGAGACAGTGAGGACTGTTCTGCCTGGGATTTCAGGGCTTTTTTGGGGGAGGGTCTGAGCTGGGCTGGTGATGGAGCAGCAAACTGTTCAGTTACTTTTCACCCACAAGGGCTGTACAGTGGCTCAAAGTTGCTGCAAAAAGAGGCCACAGGCCACTCGTAGACCTAGGGCCACCATTTCCTACCCCTGGCCTGGCACTTGCCTCTAGTCTGGGGTCAGAGCCCCTGGATTGCTCCTCTGGCTATGCACTCCCTCCCTTGGCACTAGCCTATCCCCCAGGCAGCCCCCATTCTTGGCTAATTAGCAATTTGATTGATCGACTTAATCGCTGCTGTCCTGTGCTGTCCCATCCTGGCTTTGCCCCACCTCCCAGCCCCTCCTCCATCTCTGTGCCTGCCCAGTTTTGCATTTGGATGAAGGATGCTTCTTGGCCCAGGAGACTTTGAACGTCTGACTCTGGCAAGTTCGCCCGCCTCCACCCACGTGCCACCTTCCCCTTCACACACAGACACAAACATCTAGGGAAGCAGGAGTGGCTGGGATCCCCCCCCCCCAGGGAGGGCTCTCTAGTTCCTCGGAAGCCTCTGGCCCCAGGCTGCCTCCTGCCTTTAGGGAGTGGCCTCAAGGGGCCTCCACAGAAGCCGCAGGGAAATGCGCCCACAAAGGTACACATGGAGACCAGCCCTGGCCGCAGGGGACTCCATCAGCTCTCTGAAACAGATGCAGAACCAGTTCGGATCTACAGACAGGAACCGAGGGCAGGTCTGGCCTTGCGTGTTCAGACTGGAGATGCCTCAGTGGCTCATACAGGGTCTCCCAAAACCCAGTGGCCATAAAGACAGGTGGAGCCTGGCACAGGCAGTGGCTGCGAGCCAGCATTGAGGTCGGGTAGCATGCAGCTTTGCATGCAGCTATGCATTAATGGTGCTACGCAAAAATACACAACCGCACCAAGACAGCACATGTGGTACTGAAGTCACAACTGAACATGCAACGCACCTCTATGTGTATAATGTGCACCCATATTCAATGGCACCACATGTCCCACTTTCTTAGCTTTGAACTGAATGCAGACATTCTGCACCAGGCCAGAAATGTCCAGTTGCTTCCAGAGAGGAACTTGCACAGGTGGAAGACACTGACAGGGTTCCAGCCAATGACATACAGACAGACACACAAGCCCAGCAACAATGGGTTTGTGTGAGCATGTCCTGCCGGAACCTGGGCCAAAAAAGCCCTCCTTGGCCATCCCTTCTTTAGGGGCTTTGTCCAAAGGAGGCTTTCTGATCCCACTTCCAGCCTGATCTTGCCCAGGGTCCTTGGGGGTGGTCCTTCTGGGGTGGGTCTGTCAGGCCTAGAAGCCTGGATCTGGAGAGCTTTAAAGCACCCCATTGCCTGACCTCTGGTCAGGCCAACTTGCCCAATGAATGTGGCTGGTGGGAGGTCATCCCAAATGCTTTATGAAGACTTTGCTGCTGTGGCGGCCAACTTGGAAGGATGGCAAGACATAGCGTGTGCCTACTCCCCAGCCTCACCCCACAGAAACATCAGGAATTTCCTGGATGAGACACTGCAGCCCCTGACAATCTTCCGGTGCCTCTCTTTGCCCAAGATGCCAAATAGCCTGCGAGGGCCTGAAGGACACCCAGCAACTGAGCCAGCCAAGAGGAAAGGAAATTTCTAAAGACCCCAAAGAGCGTGCAAGGGCCCATGCACAGAGACACAACAGCAGTGCCATTACCACCACCACCATGGCTTCTTTGCCATCAGTAGGCAAAGATGGCAAATATCACTGCTTTGCCATCTTTAATTCCAAGGCAGCAAAAGATGGTGGAAGACACGACCACCCTGTTCACCTGCCTCTGGGAACTCACAAGTGTCCCATGAAAGCGGCCATAAAAGACGAGCTCTCCCCACGCAGGGTGCTGCCCTGAAGCCCACCTGCTCATCCGCCCAGGCCCCAGCGGCCGCCTCTCCCACTTCCCCGAGACCGTGGCCATTGGGCAGGTCAGGCTCAATTTCTCTCATTCCCTCTCCAAAACATGGCATCTCCAACAAGAGCAATAAAAAGGAACCTCAAATAGAAGGGGGAAACAGAAGAGCAACAAATACAGGAGAAATAAACGGCTATGTGTGGGGGGAGGCACAAAGCAAGGTGCTTGACCCACCTGGAGAACCAAAGGGGGCATCGTGTCCATCTCGGCCAATCAGGCGACGGGCTTGGCGACGGGTAGGAAAATCCACATGGATTCATTTGGCCGAAGGAAGGCGTTGTGGCTCATCAACGGACGGCGCAGGGAGGAAAAGGCTCCGCACCTTCCCCCGTTTCCCCCTTGTCATTCCATGGAGATTGGCTGCGGGAGTGGGGGCGGCGGTGGCAGGGGACGGGCGGGACAGCAGGGCGGGAGGTATGGAAGGAAGGAAGGAAGGAAGGAAGGAAGGAAGGAAGGAAGGAAGGAAGGAAGGAAGGAAGGATAAAGGAAGTAAGAAAGGAGGAAGGGGGACCAGGCTGGTGAGCTGGTGGTGGTGGCGGTGGCGGTGGAGATCGCCCGGGATGGGTGGGTGGGTGGGTGGGTGAGTGGGTGGGAAGGGAGAAAGCAGGAGAGGCCAGAATACATACATACGTACGTACGTACCTGTGTGTGTGTGTGTATGTGTGTGCGGTGAGCGTTTATTTAAAGATGTGTATAGCGCATGAAGAAAACAGTTTATACCTGGGGGTCATGTGAGGGAGCCACTGGCAAAGATATATGCGAGACAACAGAGGGAAGAAAGAAGGAGAAGGAGAAGAAGGAGAGGGAGGGAGGGAGAGAGGGAGAGAGGGGAGGGAGGGAGGGGGCCGCAGGAGCGCGGAGGAGAGAGGCAAAAGCTTTCTATTATTCGGGACATTGGTGATGCACACGGAGGCAGTTGGAAGATTAAATTAAGTATTATATCTGCTGACCCAATTGCCATGGTTACCGGACAGCGGAAAATATTAATCAAGCCAAGCCTTTTCTGCTGAACGTACCAGGGCGGGAGGGAGGGAGGGAGGGTGGTGGCGGCGGTAGCGGCAGTGGTGGGGAGGGCGGAGGGCAGGGGAGAATATGACATATATATATATATATACACACACACACACACATACATGCATACATACACATACATCTAGGCTTTGCTCTGTCACATACACCAACAGAAAACTGCTAAGGATGCCGCTTGAGACCATCAAGAAGATATTATTATTATTATTATTATTATTATTATTATTATTATTATTATTATTGCCACAAAGATGTGGCAATCAAGGGCAACCTTTCTTCCTGCATCTTGTTCTTCTCGCTCTCTCAGAAAAGTACGTATTAATGACAGCAAACTATGCCCTTTGGCTGACTGCAGAGCCAACGGCATCTCCAAAGCCCACGGGAGGCCCCCGCATTGCTTTTTCAACACGAGGAGGAGCGATGGTGCCAGTAGACCATGAGCAGAGTTATGGGGCGAGGTGGGCGCCTAGCCAGGTCTCGGGCCTCTCTGTGCAGCCCCATCCATGCCTGCCCCTCTCTTCATGGCTGCTGCCACCATGGCGGTCACACTGTAGAACCTGGGGTGCAACCACCCTTTCTAAGGATCTCTTGCAGCGTCAAAAAGCCAGCGTGGGCCAGTGGCCCATGCCACTTGGCCAATTTCCTACACGGAAAGAGGAGGAGCCGCCTGGCCGGGAGCCCATCAACATGCACTGACGGGAGAGGATGGGATGGAAGCACTTGGCCAGTGAGATCGGTCACTTGCTGGAGAGAAGCCACCATTTTGCTGCCACTCCCTGCCAGCAGGTGGCGCTGCAGGCTCATCAGCTTCCACTACCAATTGGTCAGGCCAAAACAGGAACTCCCTCCTGATTGGCTCATTCATGTAATATAACTTCCTGGGTCATGGCTGGCCTGGAGGGGGATAATGGCTGTTATTTATTTTTACTTGGTTCACTTTCTCCAAAATCATGTCCTCTCTCTTTCAGGAGAGGGGTTGCTCCTGGCTTACTGGCGGACCCATGACTGGAGGACAGACCTCCCAACCAGGGGAAGAATCCGTGTACAGAAGAGAAAGCCCGTCCCCCTGCCACCACCACCTGGCTGCACCCAGTGGGCAGCAGGAGAGGACGCTGACCCCCCACTGGGTCCTTGAGGTCCTTCTAGCTCAGGACGGGCAGCTCTGGCTCTCCAGGTTCTTTTGGGCAGGACTCTCTCCCAGTCCTCCCTAAAGAGGGGGAGGTTCTTCTGTCCAAGGGCTAGCCAGTCTCTGACCCTGCTTAGCTTCTCAGATCAGATGAGTCAGGTGAGGTCAGATGATGCTGGGAGGAGGAGGAGGGTCTGAAAGACCACCTTCTCCGTGGCAGACTCATGTGGCCCCCGAAGGAGCCTTCCTGGAGGTATTTCATGTTCCTGTGGGGTGCTGGGTGTTGCCAAGAGGGGGGTTCTTCATGTAATGGCACCCACTCCAAACAATACTGTTCCCACAGAAAATTCGGTATTCTACAAAATCTCTTAATTTCAGAAAATGCTGAGATTGTACACATTTTTGCAAGCCATCCCAATGTAATCCTGTCCACTGTCTGTTTCATGAACAATGTAAATAATGTACTTTAATTTTGTATATTGTGTTATCTTTTATTATTGTTATACAATGACTTTGAAATTTTCGGATCTAAGTATTACAAGAGTATTTGTACATAAAGAACTCTGGTACTCCAGGGCTAGAATACTGGAATTTAATTAAAATGATTAATGATTGTGATTTCAGTTAAAATATCACATTTTATTTTTGTGCATTATGTTTATTTTATCTTTTATTACTGTCACACAATAGCTTTGAAATCTTCAGATCTGAGTCATGCATGAGTATCTGTACATAATAAATTCTGGTGCTCAAAGAATTAAAATATTGTAATTAAATTAAAATTATTAATGAATGTAATTAAGTAAATTGCTGCATTTCATTTTAGTGCATTGTGTTGACCTTTTGTCATTTTTGTGCAACTATTTTGAAATCTCTAGATCTGAATGGTACATGAGCATTTGTACAAGAAGTATGCTGTTTTGGATTCCTTTTAGATTCTGTGGTTTATTGCAAAGTGTACATGCACATGATTTTGAATTGTTGCAACGTTTTAAATCTAACTTTTAATTATTTGACAACAAATTATTGTTACTGTTTTAAATCTTACAAATTGTTTTAAAATGCTTAAATTGGGTTTCTTTGTATGCCCTGTGGAAATCCCTCATATAGGGCAGCATATTGATATTTTAATAAGGAAAATAAGTGAAGTGGTTCTTTGCCGTTCATGGCTCCATCCACCATGATTTTGGTGACAGGTAACCAAAACTGCAGCATGAAGTACTTTAAGGTCCTTCATGGGTGTTTCCGCCCTACACTGTAGTGCTATTATTCCACTGTCAACACCCTTAGGGGAATTCCGGACTTTGTAGTTTCCTGTGGGCAAAGAGTTCTCTGGCTGAGAGTTCTAAAGGCCCCTCCCTAAGTTGGAAGCCCCGGGAGCCCACGGGATGTTGAAAGTGGAACAATAGCAGTATAACAGTGTAGGGCGGAAAGGCCTAAAGACCCCAGAAGCACAGTTGGCACCCTCTCAGTGAAAGAGGTCGGCGGGTGGGAGGCCCCTGAAACGCCCACTGAAAGGAGTGGGTTCCCCGCAAGCCCGAGGGCAGCGGCTCATTCGTAGATGCTGTTGCTATTTCTCTTGCTACACATTTATTTACATCCCGCCTTTTCCCCCAGTGTGAGATTCAAGGCAACTTCTGAGAGTTAAAACAAACACAACTAAAAATTTGCAACATGCAAAAGTAAAAATAGACCCTGAACCTCCCTCCCTAGAGAGGCCAGGAGGGCCCCGTCCCTGCTCTCCTTCCGACGGCAGCTCAGAACATTTTTGTGCAGTCAGGTTTTTACCAACTGACAAGGGTTGGGCTTTTAATGCTGTGCGGTTCTGTCTTTAAGGTCTGTATAGGCTTTTGATGTATTTTGATATGTGATGTTATAACCTCATGAATTGTTTGTTTTTTAAATCTTATATTTTTACTTTTATGAATGTTTTGTATTGTTTTTTATTTGTATTGTTTTAATGTTCTTAGTTACGTTGAGACCCATTATCAGGAGACAGGCAGAATATAAATGATGATTATAATGATAATGCTATTAAATGATCAAGAAATTAAAAACCAGTGAAAAACCCGGATCACGACAAACAGTCAGCCCAGCGCCTTGTGTGGTGCCCACTTCCTCTAAGCAGCCCTGCAGAAGCAAAATGGTCTCCACCTGCTTGCAGAAAGAGAGCAAGCCCGGCCTCTGTGGGATGGCCAGAGGCCCAGTGGCTAGTGTTCACTCAGCGGCCCATCATCCCTTTCCTGCCTGGCAAGGAATTACCCCACCCTGGCCAGTGCGGATGGCTTAGGGCAGCTGCATCATATAAATTGTTAGCAATGACCATAAGCACTCCGAGAAACAATTTAATTCTTCACTCCCGCCAGGGTGGGCTGATATATTCTTTCAAGGTCATTACCCAAGGCTAGGAGGGTCGCGTGATAAACGACTGACAGGCCCAATGAGGGACCCTGCGCCTGAGCGGCCGTACATTAATTAGACAGACGCACCAGAGAGGAAAGGTGGCCGGGCGGGGTGGGTGCAGGCGGGGGTGGAGGTGGGGGTGGGCCAGGTCCACCAGCTCCCTGTGCCCTCCTTTCACCTCTGGCAGACTGATGCAGTTGGCTTCCTCCTCCCCCTGCCATCCCTCCCGTATCCGGCCTCTATTTGCCCCTCTCTTCATTCTCCCGGGCATCCTGCTTGCCACCTTGGGCTGGATGGGGCTCAGGGAAGCACTAAAGACCCACTTGTGATGAATAGCACAGCCCAAAAGGAGCAAATAAGAGGTTGCCACAAAGCTGAGAGAGGAATGGAGGGGGGCTATAGGTTGTGGCCCAGACCCACAGACCTTTTTCATAGCCTTTGCCATTGATCCGGTTCTCCCTGAAGAACGCCAGAGCCAGCTTCCTTGTCTAGCTGCCAGAGAAGGCCAAAACCATGGAAGACTCACACGCTGGTGCTCAGCAGGTCCCCCAACTCATCAGCTGCCCTCTCCCATGAGGAACCTTGCATCTCCAAGTGGGGCTCTTGCCACCCACTGTCTCCCACCCACCAAAGCACTGCCTCCCCAGAGCAAGGCTGTTTCGCTGAGTACCCTCACCAATCCTGCTGCCGCGCATGACCACGGACTGAAGGAGAGCACTATGATGAGAAAGTCCAGTGAGGTTGCCAAATGCTGCCAGAGCGTCAGAGACCTACTGCCTGGGCACCCCAAGCCCCTCAGGTCCACCTGAACCCTGAACCTCCATCTTGGGTTGCAGAAGATGCGAAAGTTTTCAGAAGCAGAGCCAAGTCCCAGGCAGTTCCCCTGGCAGCAGGCCTCCCATGGGGCTCTGCCTCTCTCTCCCACCCCCTCTTGCTACAAAATCAGCAACACTGGGCCAAGGGTGGTCGAATGGACAACCAGCTCGATCCAAGCACCAGCCTTACGCCTGTTGCACCAAGCAAGGCAGCCGGGCTTTCCTTGCCAGGACAGAGGTATGCACACGCTTGATTTCTGCACCCCTCAAGACCCCAGCGCAGGTAAGCAGGGGGAGAACTGCCTGGCCCATGCCTTCATGGGTATGCTAAAGACGGCCCTGCCCCGCTCTCTCTTTCTGTCTCTTTGTTTTTCTGATTTTCCTGCAAAAAAAGAATGCCCCCTTCCCCCCCAGTGTCTCCAAGCCACAAGGCAGCGTGCAAACAGTGGCAGGGGTCAAAATACCAATCTGGCTTAACACAGAGCACAAAAGGAGGTACCAGCTACACAGACGGAGTGCCAGCCTCCTCTGGCAAAAAAGATGCCATCAGTTGGTTGGTCATGAGACGCTTTCAGGGCTGCTGTTGCTCTCTCCCATTTGTCCTGCTCTAGTGCCACTGAGGGCAAGGAGGCAGAGGCAGAAGAGGAGGCAGGAGGTCTCCCCATCTATCAGGGCCCCCTTTCCTTTGGGACACAACTTTGCATGCATTCTGGAACAACCAGCCTGCTCTGAGCACTCTGGCTTGGCCTCAGGGCCTTCTGGGGACAATTGTGCTGCCCTCTCACCATGCTCTTGCTTCCCTGCCATTTGTAGCTAAGCGCATGCATGTGCCCTGAGAATACTGCAGTTTGTATTCCAGCCTAGCAGTTTTAGCAAGTGTACAATGGGGCAGAAGGCCTGGAGCATGTGCCATGTGCTGAAACAAAACCAGAAACAATCCAGCATTGCACAGAGAGTCTCCAGGCAAGCTGAGCAGCGGCCCACAGTTCTCCGCAAAGGTCGGCCTGGAGTGCTTTCACCAATTGCTTGCGCTCACTTGGGGTCCTTTCAGTAGCCAAGGAGGCCCATTCCAGAGACACAGCTAGGCCAGGTGGGATGCCAGCCCCACAAAGCGCAGAAGACACTAAGGCACTGCCCAACATGCAGCACTGGCTCACACAGCTGAGTCCCTCCCTTGGGACGTTTCACCCCTCCGTAACGTGCACATGTGAGTGGAGGAATGCTAAGGCTAGACATGGAGCATGCATGGAGCTGAGTTAGGCTTCAGAGGGGGCAGCTGCAGGCCCCAGTTCAGGAGGAGGGGCTCATACGCAGCAGGTTAAAAAGTGGGAGGGGGATGCCATTTTGAAGAGCATCTTTCCTCTGATGCCACCTTCCCCAAATGCCATTGCTGCGTCAGACAAGAAGTCATGTCCCAAAGACCTCTCTCTTCCCCATACACACCAAAGGGGCTGGCCGTCCCTCCCTCCTCCCTCACACACAGATGGCAGCAGGAGAGGACAGAGGCAGCAATGCACTGAGGGCAGCTGGATCTTTCCCCCCTCCCCGACTCAGCTATGTCCTGCCCAAGGTTTATTTGCAGGTGGTTGCACAGGGCATCTCTCATGTACACTCCCCCAAACATGGACAGCGCACTGGAATGGGGGTGGGGTGGAGAGCACATTGTCTCTGGTTATGCCTCCTTTTCTCTGGGGTGTTGGGAGGAGGGAGATATATATATCTATGTGCCTATATTTCTCCCTATACATCTATATCTACTTTATATGCACAAGCCGAACAGTTAGTCAAACACACACATAAACAGCATTGCCACAGTCCCATTTGTTTGGTAGACCACAGAAAGGCTAAGAAATGAAAAATGCACTCACACGCCCTCTGACACCCCCGGCCCCGTGCGCGCGTGCGGGAGCGCTCTCCCCGTGGCTGGCTTCTGGCTCCCTCGCCTGCCCGCCTGCCTCCCTCGCTGACTCGTGGCCGTTAAGGAGATACTTAGAGCGCGGGGATTGCTGCTCACAATCTGGTTGTGTGATCCACATCCAGGAGTTGTAATATGCCTGCTCCTATTTCGCTGCCTCCCCTCCTGCCTCTCCCCCACCCCCACCCCCACCGCCAGCCCATCGCTCTTGTTCTCATGTTCAGTGGTTATTTCAGCTTAATGCAATGACATCACGCGGCTCCCTTCGTTAGGCAGAGCCCTCGTTCGTCCGTCCGTCCGTCCGCCCTGCCCCCCTGCCTCCCCCCACCATCACTTCCAAAGGATGGGAACTGTGAGAGGCCATATATGTCTTGCTCGTCCGTCCAAAGCCAGACCCAAGGCCGGGTCAGAGCTCCGGGTGGCACGCTGCTCAGGCCGCTCAAGGTGTGGGCGTGGGGAAGTCCTGGTACCAGGGGGTGGCAGCTCTGTGGTGGCCATTAGCGTGAGTGGGACTGAAATTGGAGGGGAGGAGAGGCGTCCGCAGCAGCAGAAGAGGGTGAAATGGTGGAGGGAGTGCATCTGTACTGCACATGTTTGTTTTTATACAACGGTCTTGAACAGCCAGTGGCTCCGACCCACAGCTCCTGCCGCCTGATCAGAGGGCTTTGCTCTGCAGGCCTGAATGGAAGAAGCACCAGCAAAGCCCTAGGAGGGGGCTGGGGTGGTTCTTGCAAAGGGGAGCATGACAGATCATTTTTCAGCATCACACAACAGCCAAGGAACATATCTGTATTTGAAACACAGCCAAGCAGCTGATGTACTCCGATAGTACCAGGGCTATTATTTGGGGATCCAGCATTTTTTCTGTGATTCCTCCCCCATCGCACATGATATACACATCCTCTGACTTGTTGGGTTCACAAAACACAGAGGCTTCCGGGCATCTCCATGTCTGGATCAGAAACGACAAGGAAGCGGAAGGAAGCGGAGGTGTAGCTGGAGCACCAAGGAGGAGGAGGAGGAGGAGGAGGAGGAGGAGGATGACTTTGGCTTCATGTAAAGGTTCCCCTTCAACACTGAGCAGGCACCAGGACCACCAGCAGCAGCAGCAGCAGCAGCAGCAGCCCACAGAAGACTGGAATTAAAGCATGCCTGGAATTAGGACAGGCCTTTTTTTGAGCATTTTAATTGTTCCTAACAAGCAAGTACAAGTGAGGCACATTTTGTTTTGTGTCTGCATTTGCTGGGCCCTGAAATTTCTTCCTGTGCTGAAAGGCCATCTCTCTGAGCCCAGTGTCCGCATTGCCATCATTGCCACCACCACCGTGGCATTTTTTGCATTTTGGTTGCCTGTTTCCCTGCTGCCTGCCTGGCGTGGAGGGTCTCCCCTGTGGGCCCTGGACAGCTCCTTCCTTTTCCTCCTCCTCCTTGGAGAGCCACACGGCCAGGAGGGAATGCCTGACCACAGCCCCCTTGCTGGTGCCACGACTGGCCCAGCACGGAGAGCCCCAAGGAGCTGGAGGCAGGCGGGCACATGGGCAGCAACGGGCAGAAGCAGCCTGGCAGCCGACAGGAGCCACTGGGTAGCTCCGCAGCAGCAGCAGCAGCAGCAGCAGCAATTTCTGGACTTGAACCCTGCCCTCTCACCTCAGGGCCCTAGACATCCCTCTCCCCCGCCTTCAGAGTCACAAACATGTACGCTCGCACCCTTCCCTACGCCCCCCTCCCCACTCTGCTCTTCTGGCTCCTCTATCAAGCAGAGAGGGGCTCAGGCTGGCTGTGAATAAATGCGAGTGACCCCCATCCACCCGCCCGCCCGCCTGCCCGCCCACCCGCCCCCACTACTCTGAGCCTTCTGCTGCTTCAGAAAGAGAGGGAGGGAAAGAGAGAGGGGGAAGGAGAGAGAGGGAAGAAAGTAGGGGAGAGCAAGAGAGAGAGAGACCAAGCGCCTGGCCCTGGCTACTTCTTCCCAGGTAATTAAAGGGTCTCTTTTCAAGGTTGCGTGGGTAAAAGACAATTTGGCCTAATGAAGCATTGATCGGCCAGCAGGAAAGGTAGGCAAGAGCAGCTGGCACTCTTTCCTTTGCTTGCTCGCTTGTTCACTCAGTCACTCCTTCCTTCCTTCCTTCCTTCCTTCCTTCCTTCCTTCCTTCCTTCCTTCCCTCCTTCCCTTCTTCGTCCCTTGGAAAGGTACCTTCCATTGCCGGTCGCACACAGACGAAAGGCGGCACTGCTGGGGATTGTTCAGGCTCAGCTGTCATTGCCTGTGTGACCTGCTTTTGGGGGGTGGGGGGAGAAGATGGGAATTTGCTTTAAATTTATT
>CAOLHI010003413.1:0-179263 GCA_948474755.1 Ctenosaura bakeri
CTTAGTGGCTGGGCAGGTGAGGAAACAAAGGAAGGTTTCAGTGGGAAGAGGAAGTAGTTTGAAGACAATCAATTGCTCTGTTGGGGTAGTTGGGATGCTATTCTTTCTAAAGCAGTGGTTCTCAACCTTCCTAATGCCGCAACCTTTTAATACAGTTCCTCATGTTCTGGTGACCCCCAACCATAAAATTATTTATTTATTATTTACAATGCCTCCCACAGGTTGAGAACCGCTATAAAGGTTGAGCCATTGAGGGACATGTGCAAGCTCATTAACACCGCAACTTCCTTGACTATGACCTGACCATGCCCTGAGGTCCCATCTGACCTACTTTCACACATGTTCAGCCAGTCCTCTTAGCCAGCACAACTCCTCATCCATAGCAGTGTATAATTTATATTTCATGCCAATTAAATGATATTTGTCAATTATATCCTATCATGGAGATGTCAAAGTAACAACTGTGGTGCTTCTGTTCATTCGTCTCTGAGATCCTTAGACTCTCTCTCTCTTTTTGCTGCCAGCTGGCCACTTCTGCCTTCAAGGCGGTGGTGGCAGTACTCCTCAGATCTGAGAGATGAAGGAGCAGGCATTCCACAGCTGCTGCTTTGAAGGCTGGAGAGGATAGCTGGTGGCAAAAATAGAGAGCCTGAGGAGCAAAGAGATGAACAAGCAGGAACACTGTAGCCACCACAGCCACCATCTCAAAGTCAGAAGCAGGAAGCTGGTGTCAAAAAGTTTGGATTTGGGGAGATTTTTGGATTTTGGATTTCCAAATAAGGGAAACTCGACCTGCAGTTATACACTATCCATGTGTGGCTGGAATCCTGCTGATTAATCTTTCTTAGAGCAGACTTTTTCAATCAGTTCTTGACTGGTGAGTAGAGCTGATTCAATGCTTCTACTAACAAGAAGATTCAGGCCCATGTGAAAGGGTTAACTGCAATTATGCAACCATGAAATGAATAAGGCCATTTCACAACAGCCAAAAAAGTGCAACTTTGTGATCAAGAGAACTCATACATGTGGGTGACACCAATGGGGTTCCATCTGGACAAAGCAGTCAGCAAAATAGTGCTACAACAGGCACATCAACTGAATACAGTTTAAGGCAATACAATATATTTTCCTTGTATTACATTGCAAGCATTCTGCAGTGCTATTTCTGTACAATTCCCTACCTTCACTTAAATGTCCTCCTATAAGTCCTTTGGTCACCTTCAGTTGTATATAGGATTCCTAACTAATCTCCTCATTCTGTTGCCAAAACCCTGACATACCTCTCTATGCCAGTGTTGCTGATACTGTCATCTTTCTGTATTTCAAAGACAACCACCAGTGGGATCATATCTGATCCCTCAAGTTCTTTCTCCTTTCACGGCTCTCTACCAGCCCTGCTGCTTTTCTTTCAGTGCATGAGACATCTGCGTTTTCTTCCTGATGGCATCAGATGGAATGCTTTTCTGCTTGATTGTGCCCTAGAGCATTCTAACCTTCCCTTTGTTGGCTTTCCTTCCTGCCTCATCCCATGGCATTCCTCCAAAGGCCTTTTCTAAATGCACCTGCATTTTTTTCTATTCTATTTGCCTCCCCTTTCTACTTTACATCAGCTCCTACTATCAACTTCAAAGTTCCCTAAAAGCTCTCCACATCCCTCCCCGATTACTGCTCTGTAATGAGACCTTCTCCTGCCATCTTTTCAAGCTTCCTTTGTAATGCATCAGTTCACTGACTATCAACTCCTCTCGATTCTTCCTCTTGCTTCCATTTCATGCCATCTTCAGAACTTCTATCTACTCTGACAATTGTGAATGAGCAGCACTAAAGATGGGAGATACCAGTTGCATTCCCTGTGTCCAGTTTTCAGGGGCATTGGATGGATCTGTTGCTGTTGGAATGCTGAGTCCACTTTCCTGTTTACACTTGCTGCTCCCAGCACTATTCCCAGTTGTACAGGAGCGCTCCAGATATCACACACTATCCCAACAGAGATTCTTCATTGGGAGCGCCCCTATACAACTCAGCTGTGGGAGAGCAGCCATAAAACTGAGAGTGGATTTACCACCCCCACAAGGCATAGGTCTATTGTCTGCCCCTGATTTTATTTTCCAAAAGTGGTAGAAGAAAACCTGTTGTTTAGCATTTCAAGGACTTTGCCATTGTGTTTCTGACTTACAGAGACACTAATGCAAACTTAACATGGGGTTTTCTTGGCAAGATTTGTTCAGAAGGAGCTTTGTTTTTGCCTCCCTCTGAAGCTGAGAGTGTGTAACTTTGCCTAAGGTCAACTAGTGGGTTTCCATGCCCAAGCAGGGATTCAAACCCTGGTCTCCAGAGTCCTAGTCCAATGCTCAATCCACTATACTACACTGACTCTTATGGACTTCTCTGACCATATTCCTGCACAAAATATCACATGGGAGTCAAAACAAGCCTTCCAAAAAAAGATCTTTGTTTTGGTTGACTCTAGTTGTCCTGCCACAGTTCAGACACTGTTTTTTGCTGATGATGGTGGAAACCCACTGGCACCCACTCACCAATCCAACTAAAGTTTCTGAGGAAATTGTAACCAATGTTGGTGTCAGGGAGACTCTTCATTATTATGCATTGCTAGAACTGAGCATCAATGAAGGGTGCTTCAGGGCACTTTAGATCTAATAGGTGAGTCATCTATTGGAAAAGCCTCCCCAAGATCCAAAACCTCACTTGTGCAATTGACTGCTTCCAGCTGAGCAAATATGGATGCCACCTCATTGCCCCTTGTCCATAAACCTAATGAGTAGCTCATCATAGCCAAGCTGACCTGTTGACTTTCTTGTTCCTTGCATGGAATCTACCTCTGCTTCTGTGTCATGAGTCTCTTTCCTCCCAGTCCCAACCCTCATGTGACATCTCTGTTGACTTTTTGGTTGGGCTGGGTTCTCTTGTCCCCACCCCGTGCTTGTCCTTAAGTCAATTTTATTAATGTCATGTTGCAAAGGGTGACTTTTCTGTTAAGCAATGTCATCTGATGAATTGAGGAAATAGGAAGTGGGGGACATGCCACAATTCAGAAGTGGTGGTAGATGGTGGGATTGCATTTGGGTTTTGTACAGTTTTTTTTAAAAAATGGATTGATAATCTGGTTGAAAAATTGTAATGCTTTTTCACATCCTGCTCTGTCAGTCTGAAGATTTTGCATGTCTTTTGAAAAGTCTTATCTTAAAAAATAGATCATGCTCTTTGAACTGGTTGTTAATGTGAATGTTACCAGGGAAGGACTCCCTTCAGTGCTCTTTTGCTGGCTTTCATCTGCCATTGGGAGACATTTTCCATAAAATGTGTGTGAAGAATACAGAAATGCAAATACAGAAATACAAAATAACAAAATACAGGATACAGATATAAATCACCAGGTTCTAACCATTCCCTGAAAATGAATGCTGTTTTCCATGCTAATCCAGGCAAGGTTATGAGTTAATTTCAGCCATTCCAGAGTAGAAAATCGTACTTCTAGAAGAATATCCTAAGAGCCCATTATGGATTGGCATTGATTCATACAAAGGATTTACATGACATGCAGTGTTAGATTAGAGTTGTCACTTAAGAATTAGCTGTAACTTCCATCAGTTGATTACGATTTCTTTCTGATAATTTAATCACTAAGAGTCACTTATTTTCTTTAGAATTCACACAAAACTTGGCTTAGAATTGTGACTCATTTTCACCTGAACAGCCATAAACAATTTTCACTCTTACATTCCTTGGATCCCTCCCTGGACAAAGGAGGGATATAAACTCAATCAATCAATCAATCAATCAATTATTCAAATATTTATTTATGTATGTATGTGCAATTGGAGTACTGCCAGTGGATTAAAACCACATGGAGAAAATGAAAATTTCTTGCATTTTGGGGACATTGGAATTAAATGAGTTCAGGAATTACTCCGCAGTACAAGAAGTTTGTGTTTTCTTTTACTCTATCTGCTGTTATTTTACTTCTGTTCCACCTTGTTGTTGTTGTTTTCTGGCCTGTTTGGGTGGAACACATGAGATCCTACACACAGAAACTTTCTTTTGGCCATGGGGAATTTGTATACACTGTCATATTTTACAATTCTTCCTGGGATCAGAAAACACAACTCATACAATGCATGCATACCTATATTGATATATGTCTATCTGGGTCTATATCTCTTTGTAGAGCGAGATGGATAGATAGATATTCCAGTATTCCAGTGTATTAGGATTATATTAGAAACCATCTATACAAAATGTATCTGTATGTCCACCTCCCTCCCTCCACAAGTATATTCATCTACGCCACCATTAATCTTTTGGTACACCTGGGTTCTAAGTAGCTATTATTCATTCAATAATATGCACACCCTCTTCAAAATGGATCACAGCTTCGAACACATGGGTAGGGAGGAGGAAAACTAGCATTACAGCATGGGTTCTCAACCTTTGGTCCTCCAGGCGGCTTGAAGTTCAACTCCCAGAAGTTCCAGCCACTATAGCCAGTACACAAGAATTCTGGGAGCTTAAGTCCCAATCTTTTGGAGGACCAAAGCCTGAGAACCGTTGCGTTAGATTGTTCTGTTTGTCAGAGCTTTCAGTCATTGCTCTCGGGAAATCTTGCAATGGAATTGCTCTACCTTGTTCTTCATTTGGACTCTCCACTGGCGCAACAATGCAACAGTGCCATTTATGTGTTACCAAGTGCCTAACTTGCATGGTGTCACTCTCAAGGATAAAAGAAGATATACTGCATGGATTTTAACTCAGGATGATGTTAAATCAGTTACAAGGAGGAACATTTTTTCAATTTCAAGAGCCTGCTGCAACCAAGAAAGGAAGAGCAGAGACAAACAGAGTTTTCTTGAAGCTCAAAGAGAGATCTACACAGGATTTTTTTAAAAAAAAGTTGTTGCAACACATAGTCTGCAAAGTTTGCAAATTTTTTGTTCTCACAAAATTACCTTATGCACATCCTTTTTTTTTTCCTTTGACCTGGCCCACAAGGATGTGAGTGGGTTAGCCAAGGTCTACATGAGAGAATAGTCCAAGCTGTATTTTTATTTTATTGGCCTCTGGGAAGCCATTTCAGAGAATTAGCCCTGTACCAAAAGTTCATCCCTCTGCAACACTTTGGGATCAAGAGGCTTGCAGGATTCACTCAGTTGAGCGGCCGCAATATGTCAAGCCGAAGAAGCTCAATGCTGTTCTCTTCTCTTTCTTCTCACAGGGCATCCCTTTGGAGCTCCTGTGTGGTCCTCCCTCTCCTTGCTCTGACCTGGATGTCGGCAGTGCTGGCTATCACTGACCGCAGATCCGCCCTCTTCCAGATTCTCTTTGCCGTCTTTGACTCCTTGGAGGGCTTTGTCATTGTCATGGTCCACTGCATCCTGAGAAGAGAAGTAAGTATATATACTCCCACCTGGACAAGGTCTGAGGTCTGTGGCCTCCTTCGTGTCACATCAGTGAGAGTAATAAGTTCTGGGAGGATAGAAGAGAGTTCTAGCACCCTGGTTGTGGAATACCTTCCCTTTGAAGCCTAATTGGGCCAACACTGGTGTCATTCTAGTACTGTGTCAAAACAGGGCTTTCTTAAAAAAAAAAAAAAATCTTTTTTTTTTTAATTTTCTTTTTATTGTATGCATACAAATAATAAAATCCGTATTAGAAAGCTATACATTTCTGATTCAATTGTTCATATATACAATACTATAGATGACAAGGATATAAAAAAATATTTTCAATCATTTTTAAGTATTACTGATTTTATTCAAACCCGTGTACATTTTGTGGTTTCAAATTGTTTTAATTGTTTTAACTGGCTTTTAATTCTGTTGTTTTGTTCTGTCAAGTTATTTAATATGATCTAAGTCTGTTTTTTGGTGTACTATATTAACTGAATTTGTTAAACTGATTTTACTGTATGCCACCTGAGGTCATTTGATATAGAGTGTTGTTGTTGTGTGCCTTCAAGTTTGTTGTGACTTATGGAGATCCTAAGGCAAGCCCATCTGAGGATTTTCTGGGGCCAAGAGTGTGTGCCATGGCCAAGGTGACCCAGTGGGTTTCCATGGCTGAGTGAGGAATCAAACCCTGGTCTCCAGGGTTATACTCCAATACTCAAAACGCTACGCCACTCTGGCTCTCTTGGTATAGAATATGTAAATATTTCAATGCACAAACAAAATTAGAGCTGGGGAAAGTTCCCTTTTATAGGAACTAAAACACCCCAAATATCCCAGTCAGTTACATAATTTTTTCACACTTGCTGTAAATTCAAATAAATTCGCATCTTAACAAGTCTTTAAGAAGGCCAAATTTTAATTCTACCTAAGCATAATATTATTGAATGGAAAAGTGTCATTTAAGTGACACTGGCAGCTATATTTCTGAATGATTGCATCCCATGTGACAGGATTAGAGCGATAAGCTAAGGGGAGCAGTGGTTTAGCCAAATATGTCTCTTTGTAGCCTTACCTTTCTTAATGAGAACACCATAAAATTCAGGGAATTTTGGCCATCATAGTTAGAGTACAGCTGTCCAAGCTTTAGTGATCCAATGAAAACTAAGATGTTTCAGATTTCTGTCTAAAATAGCCAAAGAAATTTCAGTGAGCTTTGAGTTCTCAAGGAAAATAAATGTTCACACCTCCTGAGGCTGGTTGTAAGGTAACATGTACCCATATTTGCTGGCATATAAGATGCACCTGTGTATAAGATGCACCCCATTTATACACTGGCAAATGCTATTTGCTGACTTATAAGACACACCAGCATATAAGACGCACCCCATTTTCAAACAGTATTTTTTGGGGGGAAAGTGAGTCTTCTATGCCAGCAAGTACAGTACCCTCATGTTTGCAGGGTGTTTCTGAATGATCAAGTGTGCACAAAACAGTGCATGCATTTTAAACATGTGAGCAACTCAACTATACATATTGAAAAAATAATACGTAAAAACAAATATTACTCCATGGGGAAAAGTTGGGTACAATTGCTAAATTGCACAGATAAAGATGCAAATTAAGAAAAAAATATGCTAAGGTCCTACATTTTGCTAGTGTAGTGTAAATTTGCACAAACTTAGGCCATTTCCACACAACATTGTTATGGTGCTATTATTCCACTTTCAACATCCTATGGAATCCAAGAGTTTGCAGTTTAAGGAGGGGTATTTAGAATTCTTAGCCAGAGAGCTCTTTGACCTCAGGAAACTACAAACCCCAGAATTCCACAGGAGGTTGAAAGTGGAATAAAAGCACTACAACAGTGTAGTGCAGAAGTGGCCCAGTTAAATTATGGTTGTGGTCAGCAGAATAGTGACATTGTGCAACCAAGTGTCTCCTGAGGTGCTTATTGGTTGACCTATGGTGCAATGGAGTATGCAAAGTGGCTATTACTGCAATCTCAGTAAATCAGTGGATACATTGAAGACACTGAAAAATAGTTTTGCATATTTCAAGAATACAGCACTGCATGTGCAACAGTTACACCTGCATAACTCAACTTCTGCAGCTGTGGACTGAATACATTTCTGTACTTTTTTTTTCTGACTGTTCTTGGGTCCTAGTACTGGAGTCACTTACTTCCCAGACCCATAATTCATGTAATTGGAAGCTTTCTCCTGACTGTTATCCAATACTCTGTTTTAGGTGCAGGATGCTGTGAAATGTCGCGTGGTGGACCGTCAAGAAGAAGGGAATGGAGATTCTGGGGGATCGTTTCAGAACGGACATGCTCAGCTCATGGTAGGATAAAGTGCCTCTCGCTCTGATGGGGCCTTCTAGGATTGATGGAGCTGATGTAGCTCCACAGAGCCGAGGACCGTCCCAATCATGGGAGTTCTGTCTTGGGCCATTTCTGCACTAGACTGTTATAGCAGTATGATTCCACTTTCAACATCCTATGGAATCCTGGGGTTTGGAGTTTCGGGAGGGGCCACCTGGCCCCTCCCGAAACTCCAAACCCCAGGATTCCATAGGATGTTGAAAGTGGAATCATACTGCTATAACAGTCTAGTGCAGAAATGGCTTCTCTCCCACATGTCCCTGAAGGGTGAATCCCATACGGAAAGTCACGCCATGGCAACAAAGCACCGCACCAAATGCATAGCATGTTCTTTCATTGGTGTGTCCAGCACTACATTCAAACATTTTGTTCTTTGTCATCATGTAAGCCCCTTCATCTCCTGTGCCTTCTCTCTTCTGGGAAAACCAGTTCTCTCCTGAACTTCCAGTAGCTGCAATCAGCTAAGTAAGGTTCTCACTTAGGCTTCATTGCCATTAACCGGGATGAGTCAAAGAGATTTAAATGATATTACAGACCAGCCTTTTCTCCATACTCACTGAAAAAGATACTTCTCTTTATGCAGTGTACATTGGAGGTCCATCTTATGCTGACACAATGGGGTGACTTTTCTGGGATGGCCCCCATTACTGTGGAATGATCTCCTCTTAGATTTCTACGCATGCACTTTATAACTTTTCCATCTTCCAGAATTCATGGTGGCACTGATTCATAATAGGAATAGAAATGATTGCCTATTTCATTCTCACATAAAATTGTTTTGTTTTCCGCAGTAGATGGTTATACAGCTATTATTCCTCTTGCAACATCCTATGGGAGCCTGGGGTTTGCAGTTTAGAGAGGGGCTTCAAAGGCCCCGCGCTACACTGCAAACCTTGGGATTCTATAGGATGTTGAAAGTGGAATAATAGCGCTATAACTGTGTACTGCAGAAATGGAATAAGGTTTCTCCCTGCTAGATGATAATATAATTTTATATGATTAATTAAATAACCATATATATATATATATATATATGATTTTAGTGCATTTTTCTTCAATTTTTGGAATTGGAGTTTTCTGCAAAAAATTATTTTGCACTAAGAAAAACTCTTAATTTGTGTAAAAATGGTTCCTATGCAAATAATAACAATGATGATGATGATGATTCCAATACTCAAAACTGAACCAGCTTGAATTACTATTGCATCCAACAGTAAATGGCCTGGAACTTTGTCCTATATGCTTTTATTCATTCTTGGAATTGTTGTTGCTTCCTTGCTTTGCATTATTGGCATTTTTGGCTTTCAGGTCCCCCACCCTTTCCTGTCCCTTGCCCACCCGCTCCTTCCCACCCCACTGACCACACCCCTCCTTTGTTTTCTCTGTCTTTCAGACTGATTTCGAGAAGGACGTGGACATGGCTTGTAGATCAGGTGAGCACATTACAGGTGAGACATCAACAAGTGACCTGGTTTGGGGATTGAACTTGACTTTTCTTTTTCAATATATATATGTGTGTGTGTGTGTATATGTACGTCCTTGGTCTCTCTATGTGTGAAATTGTGTGGTCTGCAGCCTGTGTGTCTGAGCTATCCCTTGCTCAACCCGCCTTGTCCTGCCAAAGAACTACCAATTCACCCAAACCTTGAATGCCTATTTTCCTTTTGATGTTCTCAAAAATTGATGTTCTTAAAATTTTGCCGAAGTAGAGCAAGAGTAAGAGGAGTTGATGTAGGCCCAATGGGAACCTGAAAACTTTGCTTTTGGGACTACAAATCCCATGCTGTTTAAGAGATTCTGGGAATCATAGTGGATGATGGGATCTCAGCCCTTCCCATGCCTCTTTTCTTCAGGCACTTTCTAAGCTCGGTTGGGAAGAAACTGGCTGAACTTAATTAGGACAGGAGGTGTATGTGGGGGTCATACTCCCTTACCTCTGTGGTCCCTTTTGATGTAGAAAGTTGACCACTTCACCTCCCCCTTTATGAAGCAAGGGATGGACCTTTAGTACATCATCTTCCTTTGCACATTTCCATTTTGAGCCTGCCGGCGGGGGCAAAATGAGGGCGTTTCCTCTCCAAATTAAAATCCTCCCCTCCCAATGAAATTTTCCTTCAGTCACCAAATTTCTAGCATTTAACAAAAAAACATAAAACTTGAGTCAGAAATGCAATTTAGGCATCCAAAGAAAAGGGACCAGCAAAGTGACCCAGGGAATGTGAATACAACAAATAAGTTCTAGATATGAACAAATCTCATTGTCTACTGCAACCATTTTGATAGATGTTAAAGTCCTAATTAATTTACTTTAGTGCAGAGGAAGACTGGATAGCATGAACAGCCAGACCAGTAAGGGCTTTGTCATGTGTCCCAAAAAAAGTCCAACCATATCATGGAAAATGTTTCAGACAGGTTGGAAGGCCTTACAGCGAAAGCTGACATGGTCTCCCCATTGAAGGTTCATTATATCAGAAGGTCAACTGACATTGACCTAGCCGTAGAAGGAAAGGATACCTCTGTTAGGACTTTGAGGGTTCCCCACATGTTTCTTTTCTCCCTCTGGACCTTGCTTGTGCTTGGAGATATGACAGGTGAACTCCACCCTCTGTTTCTTTTGCTTCCCATTTGCTCTGTTGCAGCCTGTGCCCTTTCAGTATTCTTTCCAGCCCTGCAGACTTGCCTGGGCCGTCACTCTCTCCCTTTGCTTAAGTGCACCCAGCATTGTGCCTGCTGACAGTGACAACTCTTTCAAAAGTGTCCCCATGGTGCCCAACCCATAAATGCCCCGCCTCCTTCTATCCCTTGTTCGCCTGAAGAAAACTTGTGATGCTTTTTGGAATTTCCTGAGTTGCTTCTTAAAAATTCCCCAGCAAACTTAGAACCTGCATAGAACTCCAATCTTCCAAACCAGGATCTGTTTAAGGCTAACAATTATTTCTCTATGCTCCTCTTCCAAAAATATTTTTTTACTTTATTTTTCATCCTTGATATTTCCTTTCTCTTCTTTCCAATCCAATCCCCTCCTCTCATTCTTTATATATGAAATTTTGTCATGGTCTCTTAGTCAAGCATACATCACCCAATGGCCTGAATCTTACTTGGTAGTCCCAACTAGAGCAGATCCATTGAATTGATTGATTTACATAACTGTTGACTAGCAATTCAACAATGGATTGAGTTGATCTACTTTAAGTGGATTCAGGTCAGACAGTGAGCAATAAATGCTTGCTTTCCAGTGTATAATGAATTTCCAGGAAAGAGGGAGACACAACCTCGTTTCCTTTCTGAGCATACACATAGACTGAACCCATACATCATGCTTGGTTTTTTCCAAACAAATTAGATCAACAGAATCAGTTGTTCAGTGGTAGGTCAACATGTAGTTAAATCTAATTAATTCAATGGCTCTGTTTTGGCCAAGACTAACGAGACAATTTAGGTCTACAGTCATAAAATATTGTGTGCTCAAGATACCATGCCAACTTGTCTTTACTCTCAGTGTTTAATTGATCCTTCTCTTCTATCTATCCACCCATCCATGCACTTCCTTTATTATTTTTATCATTTCTAGGTGTCTATCCACTTATCTTACCATATGTTTCTTGATTCTGGAGAAGCTAGTCCCTACAGAGCAGATGTGGGCAGCATATGGGGAGAGCAATTTTGGTCTTCAAAGACTATGGCCAACATCTTATTCGTGGAATGATTTTTCTTTTTTTCACACTGCAGAGCAGTCATATCCCAGTGATGGCATCATAAGTGGAATTGAACATGTGGACAATTGTACATGCAACAGCACATTAAAGTAGTATTTGAGTGCACATTGCCTTTATGCACTGCCTTGGTGTCTTGTGCATTGCAGTTGCTCAATGGGTTTACAGTCACGTGCCTTGACCATTGGTCCATCTATTATGGCCTTTTCCGCAGTTTGATTTAGCGACGGGGCAGAGCGTCCTCCGGCGAGGACGTTTGCACTTAGGGGCAGACTAGGTCCAGACTACTTTATGTATGTCCGGACTTCAGCCCACTCCAGAACGACCAGAGCTGGTGGTTCACCGTGCTATTGAAACACCGCTTAAAAGAGGTCTTTCAATAGCACAGTGCGCCCCAGTCCGTCACTGCACTAATGTGTAGATTTGCAGGCTCGCACCAGCGTGAGGCTGCAAATCTTCCTGGGGTGGGCTTTAGGCTGGCGAGCTTCTCCGGTTGGTGGAGAGCCTCCACCAGCCGGAAAGCGCCATTTTCATCCCCGGAGAAGTGTGTAGCACGGGCATGCACTGGTCCGGATCAGCACAGACCAGTAAGTATCAGAACGCCCCGTTTTCCCCCCAAAGTGCGAAAAAGCCCTATGTTGCATTATGTACATATTCAATATAGGAGTTGAGCAATGAGGCTTCTCTGGTGGATATTTACAATAGGATCTTGGTTCTCTGTGCTGCACTTTCAAAACAGCTTGAAAAAAAAATACCACCTGCAAGTGGCTGGAAGTCTATCCTTGTTTTCAGCATTTAGGTCTTGGGCTGATTACAGCTGCCTGCAGGACCTGGGGGAGCAGGGGATGTTTCAACATAAATTCCCATTCCTGGATTGTCATTTGATTCCTGGGGGACATTTTTCACTTTGACGTAGGGGATTTGGAAAGGAAGTCACTGAGTGGAGGGGTCACTCTCTCTCTAGTCTTTCTGTAGGGTATTGTAACATGTATCTAGAAAGACAAGTATAGGCTAGGGTAAGATATATAGATGATTCAGTATATTTGTGACCTACATCAATTTTACATATATTCAGTCATCCATCTGCTGTGTCCCGTTTAATCTCCAATATAGTTTTATTTTTATTTATTTTTTTTAAAAAAGCATTAAAATAGATTTTTTCCGTGTAGTTTTACTCACATTTTCCCAACATGGGCCATTTCTGTACTAGCCTGTTTTAGTGCGATGATTCCTCTTTCAGCATCCTCTGGAATCCTGGGGTTTGCAGTTTCAGGAGGGGCCAGCTGGCCCCTCCCGAAACTGCAAACTCCAGGATTCCAGAGGATGCTGAAAGTGGAATCATCGCACTATAACAGGCTAGTGTGGAAATGGCCATAGATATATTTGCATGCAACCTTTTCCAATAGGTTCACTTCTAATACAACATTCCTCAACATACACTTCTATATATTTACATTTTTGAACCCAGGATCAAGGCAAGATTCAGAGATGTACATGGTCTGAATGTTGTCATGATCTGATGTGCATATTAGTCCAGCAGGCACAATTCAAAAGGAGTTTACTCTAGCAAGTGGACCAAATGGAATTTTCCTGATTCCTAACTCCCATCCAATGTGTGTGTGTGTATGCAATCACTTCCGTGTTTCAGTTTTTCAAATCCTCTGGGTGAATCTTGTGGCACATTGTGCTCCTCATCAGCCTTGGAGATTGGCAAGAGCTGTCCCTGAATCAATTTCTGGATGATGGGGAATGAGCAAGCCACATCGCTGCTTGAGATCTGTACATTTGTTTAATCTAGAATTGACTTAAAATCCTATCTCTACTGGATGAAATCTACATACAATTTGCTTTGTATCGCTTTTTCAAGCCAACTCATGTAGGATTGCCAGGTTAGAATCCTGGCCTTTGCAGTTTAGGGAGGGGCCTTTAGAATTCCCAGCCAGAGAGCTCGTTGGCATCAGGAAACTGCAAAGCCCAGAATTCCACAGGATGTTGAAAGTGGAATAATAGCACTATCACAGTGTAGTGCAGAAAGGCCCTGGATTTGCTTCTCTCTAACACTTTCTTTTTAGTGCCTTTGTTCCCACTCCACTCATGGTCACTCTCATGTTGTGTGGACCAAATGATTCCTCTTCAACCCTCTCTTCCATAACATCTCATAGGGGGAAAAATCAGCAAGGGGGGGTGAACTCCAACACAATCAACAATGCAAACTTTGGATTTTGTTCTACAGGCCCCATGGCTACCCCTGCAATTCTTTTTTTTAAATATAACCAATCTTGAGTAGTTTTGCTTGGACCCTAAGTAGATGCCTAATGGTTTCTTGTAAGCAATGATGTTCTTTAATTTGGGCCTGGAAAAAACAACATTAACTACCCCACCCCCCAAAAAAGCATCTGTTCAATTGTCTAAATGCATTGACAACCTTGCAAAATAGAAGCCAGGCATTGACTATACATCCTCCTCTGTTTCCCTGTAAAGCATTTACAAAATACTGTTCTATAAAAACATGGGACGTAAAATAGGCAAAGTGGGGGATTCAAACAGCTCTGATACTTCTATCCAAAATTTCAGATATGCAAAAACTTTATGTTCATCTCCAATGGAGATCATAGACTATAAGTCAGGGGAGAGCAAAGTGTGGCCTGTGGGTGACACTTTTTTGCTGTTTTGCTCTCCCCAGGGTCCCCCTAGGGTTCAAAATTAGTTTTTACAAAATGATTTTTCCCCCAAACAAAACCTTGCTCCAAAATGGCCCCAAAAATGATCTTTGGGTGTCTTGGGAGGTGTTTCCACAATGTCTGGAGGTCTCCTGAGTCTTCCAGGAGGCAAAAGAAAAAAAAAATCCCCCCAAATCCTTTCTAGGAGTAGAGGGGATTCCACCACGTTTCCGGAGTGGCCATTTTTGAAATGGGAAGTGAACAGGAATTGACCTTCAATCATTTCCTCTTGTGACTTTCTTGGACCTCAGTGGCCCAGGAAACATGATAAATGTACCCTCATGACCCAGGGAGGGTGTTTGGGGGCATTTGAGGCAAAAAAAAAATAGTTTTTACGAAAAATAAATGTCATGGGCATGACTCTTCGAGGTTTTGAGGGGAGCTAATGTAGCACCTGGTCTTCAACAGTTGCCCACCCTTTCTATAGGTCAAGTTTTTGCAACTGCTAGTGATTCTGATCCACCGCTGTGATTTTGATACCTTATCCTTAGATGGCTGGTACTGAATTTGATCCAACCCAGATTGCCAGGCTGTCTGAGATTTTGATTTTGTCATTCTTTGATTGTGTCTTCTCGCTTGCTGATTTCACTGGCCAAGGCAGCCTTTTATAAGATCCTTTTTTCCCCCGGGGGCGGGGGGATGGGTTAGTAAAGCCCCTTATGCAGAAATTTTGGTAAGTAGTCAATGGATCCATTGGTTCATCTCTTGAGATTGGCTGCCTTCATCCAATGGCATTGCGTTTGAAAGGACAAGTAGATGGTGATGTGGAGCTCACATCTGTACAAAGGCAGAAAACAACGTCCTAAAATTGACACACCTGGGACACAAATCCACAATGTCTCTTTTCCTGAGAAATGCCACTGAAAATAGGTTTAGAATCCCTTTCTACTTCACATCTATAGCAAAGTTAATTCTCTAGAACAAGGATGGACAACTGGAGAAGGATTGAGGGCCTGTCACTGTCCAGGGGCCACACAGACTGCCATAAAAGACCCAAAAGGAAGGTGGGATCCAGAAATGATCTATCAACTTATGTCAACGTGTGTGTCCGTGTGTGTGTGTGTGTTGGGTCCTATCAGAAAGTTTCTATTTAATTCACAAATTTCATTTCATAGGTAAATTCCTTTCTTGAAAGCTTCCAAGGGGACCAATTCATCAATCAGTTTTTGGGGTGCCAGGAAAAGGGCCGTCTAGGGACACTGGAAAGAGGGCAACAAAACAGCTTCAGGAGCCATGTGCAACCCCAGGGCCATACTTTGTCCACCCCTGCTCTATGCATATTGAAAAGATGAGCATCAAGAGAAATCTTGCCAGTTTCATCATGGAGCTTTGCAGCTTTTTTGTACACATCTTAAAGACTGTGCAAAGCATTGCTCATGCAGGCAAATGTGTTCCCCCCACCACTCAAAGCAATATGTGTAAAGGTTTGCCCGTCCAGATGTTGCTGGGTTTTTTCCTTTTTTTTTTCTGATTGGAATTAAATTGGATAGAACTAAATATTGTCCCTTCCAGCAGAAGTACAATATTTGTCTTGCAAAACTAATCTGGGTGGATTACCGTGGCTTCCCTAGATAATACATGAATTATTTCAAATCTTTATTAAAATTTGCAATCCCACCTGGGAGGCTTTGGGAATATGAGATTCATTTGAACCATATTATGTCAAGGAAACACATTTATGCCAGGTAAATTAAAAATCAGATAATTTCCCCCTCCCTGCTCTGATTCACTGGATTTATGGGAGGCTAAATTGGACATTACTTCAAAGCATAGCCACTAACTTTGGAACAAGAATTGAGATTTTGGTAGTGTCGTGGGCTACAGGGTCATTGATTGAAACAATTATCCCGTCTGGAATCTCTGCTCTGGAGAACAGAGTGGACATGTCTGGTAGTGTCATGATACAAGTCTTTGCTGTTGTGTTGCAAGATGTTTTCCATTGTATTTGCTGACAGCATGACTTTCCCCCTAACTTGTTAGTGCTCAATAAAGACATCAGCACTTGCCGCACCATGACCATCACGGGGACTCTGAAGCGCCCTTCACTGCAGGATGAGGAGAAGCTGAAGCTGAATCAGCAGAAGGGTTCATCAAACTTTAACAGTCTTCCAGCCAACGTCTCCAAGATGCACCTCCAAGGATCTCCACATTATCTGGGGGCCATCAACCTTAATGACTTCAGCAACCACACCCTTACTTTGAAGAAGGACAAGAGCCAGCCTCCCAAGTCCATCTACATCTGTGATGGAGATATCTTCAAAAAGCTGGACTCAGAGCTTTCCCGGGCACAGGATCAAGCCATAGATACCAGCTATGTTATCCTGCCCACCAACACTTCCACCTTGCGGCCTAAGCCACCACCACCGCCACCGCCACCCAAGGACGATACAAAATACAGCATCAACATTGACCAGATGCCACAAACAAGGCTCATCCATCTCAGCATGGCCACAGACCCAGGATTTGTTGTCAAGAGCCCACCAAGGGAACCTGTGGGAATGAGCTGTGGAGAAGTTCAGGCTTCCCCAATGATGCAGCAGCAGCAACAACAGTTGTCACCTCCTCTGGTTAACAAGTCTGGTGACTCAAAAATGCCAAACAGCTTGTGTGACACAGGCGAGTCTGGTAATTCTGGAGTAGTATCCAAGAGTGAGACCATCTCTACCCTCTCCATGAGCTCTCTTGAGGTAAGTGCCAGACAGCTTGGTGGTAACGCTTGTTCTTTAATGAATTGTGTCCTAGTTATACCTACAGCTTTTTGTGTTCCAAATGATCTCAGGTACCAGCAATGGTGTAGCTATAGCAGCTGGGGGAGGAATGTGGACATTGCCTCCCAAATTAAAAAAAATCTGCCTCCCCCAATGAAATTATCTTCATTCTCTCAATGTCTAGCATTGCAATTGCTGAAAAGTTCAGTTGAGAATTTAGAACATTTAGAAAAAGCACTTAACCATTGGAAGAAAAAAAATGAGCAAAGTTATCAAGGGAATTTGAACACAGCAAATGTAAGAGTTCTAATTATGAATGGTTTTGAGACTCTCAATGTCTGTAATGGGGAAACTGAAGGAAATTTTCATTTGGAGGAGCAGAATTCATATTTTGGGACAATGGCCTCCTTTTGTTCCTGTTACCCTTTTTACTGGAGGTCCCGGGAGGGACACCTAAATAACC
Source organism: Ctenosaura bakeri (assembly GCA_948474755.1). Classification (NCBI taxonomy): domain Eukaryota; kingdom Metazoa; phylum Chordata; class Lepidosauria; order Squamata; family Iguanidae; genus Ctenosaura; species Ctenosaura bakeri. The sequence goes on from CAOLHI010003413.1 coordinate 17,393, forward strand.
TTACAATTACAAAAGATGGGGAAATTAGTCAAGAGTACTGGTTGGCACTGCGAGAGGCAGGGTAATGCAGCAGGATCTTGTAACCCAATGTTTACGGGGTCAGGCCAAGTCAAGAAGCAAACCGTGTTGGAAATAATGAATGATCTTTATTAAATACAGGCACACAATGTAAGCAACACGCGCACACAGATAACTAAGGAAAATAAAGGTGTGAGTAGGATAGCGGGATTTTCAGAGGGATAGTTGATTCGGGTGATACGGAACCTGTTCCTGGAGCCCAGAAAGAAGATAGAGAGCAAAGCTGGGGTTCGATGTATCTCAGCACGTGGGGCTGAGGGAAAGCTCGCCAAGCAAAGCAGCAGCAAGACGGTCAGGAACTCGGGAGCGATCCGAAGATGGTCTCGGAATCAGGGGTTTTTATTGAGGGAAATGTAACTGCAGGCTATGCCATACTTGGGGAAAACAATGTGATTTAGGAGTGGGACAAAGCCTTGGAAAGGTCAGAATTTAGCATGATTAAGTCCAAATTGACAAAGAGTTAGCCAGTATGCAAATGCAGGGTGCTTGGCATTTGAGTATTCAGCTTGCCAGGGTGCCTGCTCGGGGCAGGGAGTCCTTTGTAAACAGCATGCATACATAATGAGGGTGTTTGCAGAGAGGTCTCCTAAAGCAAGGATCTGGCTATTTCTGGCCTGCCTGGGTGGAGAATGGAATGTTCAGCAATTCGTGGCCAAGCCTAGTTCTGTGCTTGTCCGGGGGCCTCACAAACATGTGGAGAGGGGTGGTGGAAGAGAGCCAAATTATTGATATCAAAATGATATCTAGTAGTATCTCCAAGTAGGCCTAAACTTCAGTAACATCCCCCCCCACAATAGTTATACTTTTGGAGGACAATCTCTAGGGTAGGGATGGACAACTGTGCAGGAGGTGAACTGAACTAATTTCTCCCCTATGCCTGCCCCATGGACTGTAGCAATGTCTTTTGATGGAACATCACTTGTAGCCATCATTTGTGTAGATTTATTCTTGTTTGGGGAGGTTTGGGGGCTCTGGGAGGATAGGGAAGAAAACCACTACATTTTCAGGTGGCTTTGGCAGCTTTGGGGTGGTTTGCAGGCCTGAAAATCACCCCTTAAAAAAATTTAATGGAGGAGTTCTGTGGTCTTTGGGAGGCTTCTCATGGGCTACTGGGTCCACACTTAGGGCTCCCAAGGGTTGGCTGTAGCCCATAGGCCACACTTTGGCCACCCCTTTTCTAGAGTCTTGGAGAATTCAAAAGATCCCTCCAGGACCCAATTTCAAGATAAAGTACAAGGCAAAATGGACCAGTGGTCTGACTCAGAATGTCCTTTGGTATATTTTAGGTAAAAAATGTATCAAACACATTTCCACAAAGAAAGGACAGAAAGAACTTGATTTCTTTAAAAACATGAATGCAGGAGAAAGAAAGAAAAATGTCATCCAACAAGGCAGAATTTCTTGTATTTTATTCCTAAATGTCTGTCTATTCCTTCCTATGAGTTTAAACGTGCTTGTGGCACTGAATTCAGGTTGTTTAATTCATGATTTGATAAGAACATGCCATATTTGCCAAATTCCTCCATAAATAAAAAGAAAGACATTTGATATTTCAAAAAAAGAAAAAGTGGGAGAAAGGAATTTGACAGATTTGTCCATCCAACTTTGGGGGAAGGCATTTTGTTGTACTCAACTATATCAGAATATCTCTTCATCTAGACATAGTAATCCTTCTTATCTAAGGCCATTTCCGCATTAGACTGTTATAGTGCTATCATTCCACTTTCAACATCCTATGGACCTGGGGTTTGCAGTTCAAGGAGGGGCCAGCTGGCCCCTCCCTGAACTGCAAACCCCAGGATTCCATAGGATGTTGAAAGTGGAATGATAGTGCTATAACAGTCTAGTGTGGAAATGGCCTAAGACTTGAATCTATTGGTAATTCCAACTGGACCAGACCCATTGAATCAGTGGTATTTACATAGGAGTTAACTCACCACTCAACAATTGATTCTAGTTGGGATTAGCAATAGGATTCAAATCCGAGACTCTTATGTCTCGGTCATCAGAGTTATCAGTGAAAAGTTTGCTTCAGGCCTCACATGGAATCCTGTGTCCAGTTCTGGGCACCTCAGTTCAGGAAGGATAGTGACAAGCTGGAATGTGTCCAGAGGAGGGCAACCAAAATGGTAGAAGGCCTGGAAACCATGAAGCCCTATGAGGAGCAGCTTAGGAATCTGGATGAGTTTAGCCAGGGGAAGAGAAGGTTAAGAAGCAACATGATAGCTATATTTAAAAACTTGAAGGGATGTTATATGGAGTATGGAGCAAGGCTGTTTTCTCCTGCTCCGGAGACTAGGGCATGAAGCAATGGTTTCAAACTATACGAAAAGAGATCCCATCTAAACATTAGGAAAAGCTTCTTGACAGTCAGAGCAGTTTGGCAGTGTAATAGGCTGCTGCTTCAGGGGAGTGTGGTGGAGACTTCGTCTTTGGAGGTTTTTAAACAAAGGCTGGATGGCCGTCTGTCAGGAGAACTTTGGTTGTTTCTTCCTAGATGGCAGAATGGGGTTGGACTGGATGGCCATTGTGATCAGTTCCAGCTCTACGATTCTATGAGTCTATGATTCTATTCCTGAATCCAGGCATTTGAGGAATAGGTTGCTTGGACCTCACATCTAGTCATTGCTACTACCACCTCCCTCTCTCTGCTTCACTGCACAGGGAGTGGGGGATCAGAACTTAGATATGTTCTACTGCACAAAGAGTGTGCCCCCTCCTTGGGATCCTGTCTCTTATTTACAAATTTTTCACAAATACAGCCTGCCTATTATTCAAGGTTCTCAAAATGGCTGCCTAACTTTATCCTCCCAAGAATTAACATAATTTCAAATCTTTCCAATCCTTTCCAACCTCAAACATTTGAGATGGACCATACCTCTAAAACCTAATGTACCCCTCAATCACTTTTTATGCAAGTCCTCCCCTGTTCCCCCTTGACTGTTGTCAAATTCACTGTTGTGGCAGCAACCAAGCTGCAGTTTTCATTTGTATCAACAAGGTGTGTTTCTGCCAAGCTCATTCTCCTAGAAAAGGCTCTAGAGATGCTCTAAACACTGTCATCAAAGGAGTGTCCACCACCTTCTGAGATAGCTTGTTCCATTTTTGAACAGTGGTAGATCTACTCTACAGTAGTTGAAACTAACAATTGAATTTAGGACAATAACTGAAAAATATAGTTCAGCTCTATCTCCCATCAACTTCCAGCACACAATCTTACTAGCTATCTTGTTTATATCCTACTAGCTAATGTTAGCTTTGCTAATTTAGTCCACGGGGATATATTAAGTCCATCTTTCGTTGGCTGCACCGAGGAGGTCCACAGTTCTGTACCTTTGATGAGATTTTGGCCCTTTTTGCACCTTATCTTCATCGCGGCAGTGGGGAGCAGCGCTCACGCAAGCAGCCGTTTGCTTGAGCCACTCACAGCAGCCCTTCTGCCTCCCGCAGCAGCTTGCCGGTTGTGCGACCGTCGCGCTAGCGCCCCGCCCCTTCCTTTCGCAGCGCAGCCTGGGAACTGTAGGCTGCGCTGGGGGAGGAAGCGCGATCCGGCTGGCTTGTTGGACGCACCGCATGCAGGTAAGTGCGCAAGGTCCCCACGAGCATTGTGCGACTGTGCAGTATTTGCGGCTTAGAGCCGAAAATAAAAAAAAATGCACGCACAGCCCGCTTTAACCTCATGAGTGTCGCGTGAGTCATACGGACCGATGCTCCTATTCACACGACGTTCAAGGGGCCCTCGTGCAAAAAAAAAACAAAACTGCATGCGAAAAGGGCCATGGTTATAGCTGCTCCTGCACTACAGCTCAGTGGTAGAGTATGGGGTTTGTTTGTAGAAGATTCAAGATCAAGTAGCAAGGCCTTGCTTTGAAATGGCTCACCTTTATTCATCACGTGGAGAAGGAACGGCACAGGGAAAACATGCCTTCCGTTCAGTGAATTTGGCATGCATGTGAAGAAACACAAGCATGAACCAAATGGTCCAGTGAATGTCCTGTTCGCTCATGTTCAAACTTCAGGAAAAGCAATTCCATCTAAACATGAGGACAAACTTCCTGATGGTAAGAGCTGTTTAACAGTGGAACACGCTGCTGCTTGAGAGAGTGGTGGAGTCTCTCTCTTTGGAGACTTTTAAACAGAAGCTGGATGGTCGTCTGTCAGGAATACTTTGATGGTGTCTTCCAACATGGCAGAATGGGGTTGGACTCAATGTCCCATCTGGTCTCTTCCAACTCTGTGATTCTGCGATCATTTCTGCACTAGCCTGTTATAGTGCGATGATTCCACTTTCAACATCCTCTGGAATCCTGGGGTTTGCAGTTTCATGGTCCCTCCCGAAACTGCAAACCCGGGATTCCAGAGGATGTTGAAAGTGGAATCATCGTGCTATAACAGGCTAGCGTGGAAATGGCCTAGGATTCTATCTCTGCAGATTTTTTAAAAAACATTTTTTATTAAACACAAAAAGTATATATGTATATGTGACATATATGTATATATGAGGTATATACAACACATAGGAGCTTATTACAAAAAGAACTATGTCAATAAACAAACATTCAACAAGACAACAACATACCACACACACATAGGAAAAATACACACAAAATCAACTACAAAACTAAATTATGACCAAACACAAAACTGGGGAGAACAATTTTAACTTCCAATCCCACATCTGATGGTTGAAATTTAAAATTTCAAACCAATTTTCCTAAGTTAAAAATATGGTTATTAACGAAAATAGAGAAAAGACTATCCGGTCACTTAATGGTGCATTGTATTTTTAAAATATATACTTCTTCTAATCATTTCTAAGATTTTACCTTTATGATTGATTAATATTTGAAGGAATGTCATGTCATGTTACCTGTAGCAGTTCCTCCAGAAATGGTCCCAAAGAGTCTTGTCGAAGAGGGAACAGGCTTGTTTTCTGCTGCTCCAGAAACCAGGACAAGGAGCAATGGATTCAAGCTGCAAAAAGGAGCGTCCACCTGAACCTCAGGAAGAACTTCTTGAAAGTCAGAGCCGTGGAATCTGCTGCCTCCATGGAGTGTGGTGGAGTCTCCTTCTTAGGAGATTGTTTAAAAATGGCTGGATGGCCATCTGTTGGGAATGCTTTGGTATGTGTTCCTGCACGGCAGGGGCTTGGACTCGATAGCCATTGTGGTCTCTTCCAATTCTATGTTTCTATGATTCTATGCCTTATCTCTATTTAATTAAATTAAATGATGATTCTGAAAAAGCCTCCAGAAAATTTTTAAGAAAAGTTTTTAAAAAATCCCAGTTTGTTCTGTATTCAGACATCAGACCATCTTTTAACATTATAGTTAGGTTATCCATTTCCAATAAATCCAAGTGCTTCATCATCCAATGTCTGCAGATGTTGACCCTGCTGCAATGTATACACACAGTGTGCTTCTTTGCATGGTACTCTCTTCCTATAAATATACCCATGGGAGAAAATTGTATGGAGAAAATAAATTGAGTTGGTCCATTATTTCCCTTCTCTCAGGCCATTTCTGCACTGCACTGTTACAATATTATTATTCCACTTTCAACATCCTATGGAATTCTGGGATTTGTAGTTTCCTGAGACCTCTCTGGCTGGGAATTCTCAAGGCCCCTCCCTAAGCTGCAAACCCCAGGATTCCATAGGAGGTTGAAAGTGGAATAATAGGACTATAACAGTGTAGTGTGGAAATGGCTTCATTGGAAAGTGGGAATCATGCATCCCATCATATTTACGACTTGCAATTCCACAGTATCTGCAGGACATATGTTTCCCATCCATGGAGTAGTGAAAGAGCTCTGTGCATAGAAGGGACTTAATTTGAAAGGCCGGGATCCATTAATAGAACAACCTAGGAGCTGTTGGTTTTGATTATAATATATATATAATAATAATATATGATAAAATTAGCAAAGAAATTATTTTAAAGAGGATATTTGTGTTCATAGAAGTTGATATGTTAATTATGACTTCTGGTCTGCTTTGGGGAGTCAGAAACCAATTTTTGGTATTACATGTAGATATAATTGTGTTTCTTTTGTGGATTATTGTTAGAGGGCATAGTTGAGTAGTCGCAGTTATGTAGCTGTGTAGTTCTGCAGTGTTATCTTCTGTAGCATTATAAGTAAAAATAAATAATAAAAATAAAATAAAAGGTAAAAATAAAAAAGCAAAATAAAATAAAAGGCAAAAAGAGAAAGTGCCTAATTGGGAGGTATTCTCCCCTTATCCACATACCCTGTAAATCATATACCCATTCAACAAGTTCTCATAGAATCATAGAATCATAGAGTTGGAAGAGACCCCAGGGGCCATCCAGTCCAACCCCCTGCCATGCAGGAACACCCATCAAAGCATTCCCAACAAATGGCCATCCAGCCTCTCCTTAAAAAACTCCAAAGAAGAAGACTCCACCACACTCCTTTAAGGCAGCAGATTCCACTGCCGCACAGCCCTGACCACCAGAAAGTTCTTCCTGAGGTTCAGGTGGAATCTCCTTTCCTGCAGCTTGAATCCATTGCTCCTTGTCCTGGTCTCTGGAGCAGCAGAAAACAAGCCTGTTCCCTCCTCGACATGACTCTCTGGGACCATTTCTGGAGGAACTGCTACAGGTAACAGTGGGTGATTTTCACTTCTGACAGCCCACGAGAATGTCTCTAAGTCTGGATCCAGTCTGCTGGCAAGAGATGAACCATTTCGTAGCACATGATCGGTCTGCTTTATCAGCTGATAGTAATCTTTGTTTCTCTTTCAATCTTCAGAGACGGAAATCCCGGTATGCAGAACTAGATTTTGAGGTGAGTATCTTCTGCTTCCTACTTTTATTTTATTTCCACAGGGAAGGACAAAGAGGGATGAAAATAAAGCTTCTTGCCTCCCCTGTCCCTGGCCAAAGTTAACTTCATACGGAGGTGCTTGGTGATTTTGTTCAGCTCATATTTCAGTGTAAACCAGTGGGATCCACACTCCAGAGATAATGTGTCCTTGAGAGAAGACTTTGATTACTGATAGTGTATTCTTCTCTGAATTTTGCATTGCAGTCTAAGCTCCCAGTCCTCGATGCACAAACACATGCTAAAACTGACATGCATGGCCATTTCCACACTAGCCAGTTAAAATGTTATTATTCCGCTTCAACATCTTATGGAATCCTGGGGTTTGCAGCTTAGGGAGGGACCTTTGAGGATGGCCTTTGAGGCCCCTCCCTAAACTGCAAACCCCAGAATTCCATAGGACGCTGAAAGCGGAATATAACAGGTTAGTGCAGAAATGGCCATGGTTCCATCCTATGGAATCCTGGGATTTGTAGTTTTGCACAGTAGCCTTCTTTGTCAAATTTTGCCTTTTCTGTCAAAGAGCTCTAGTACCTCAACAAACTACATATCCTAGAATTCTTTAAGATGAAGCCATAGAAGTTAAAGCAGTGTCAAACTGCTACAGCTTTGCAACATGGATACACAAGTAATATGCTTTTTTGGGGACAAAATACTTTTAGAGATGTGTACTGAAATAACACATTCAGGAAAAAGTACATTTAGTAATGCATATTTAAACATGGAATAACATTTTTAAATAAAATCAGATTAATGAAGAAACAAGATTACTGTTTAAAGATCAGGAAGATAACTCATTCTTAAAAATCCCGGATTTTATTTTAAAAAGGAAATCAGTGTAGTAAAAAAGTAGGTGGTACAGAGGTATGAATGAATACATGTGAAAGCGATATGGATCAGAAATAAACCAATTCACACATTCCTTGTTTGATATGCACCTAATTAACTTGACTGTGGCCCTTTTCACACCTTACCTTCGTCGCGGCAGTGGGGAGCCACGCTCATGCGAGCACCCATTTGCGCGAGCCACTCACTGCAACCCTTCTGCCTCCCACAGCGGTTTGCCAGTTGTGCGACCACCGCGCTAGTGCCCTGCCCTTCCTTTTGCAGTGCAGCCTGGGAGCTGTAGGCTGCGCTGGGGGAGGAAGCACAACTAGGCCGGCTTGTTCGGCACACCGCACACAGGTAAGTGTGCGAGGGCCCCGCAAACATTGTGCGACCATGCGGTATTTTCGGCTTAGAGCCAAAAATAAAAAAATGTGTGTGCAGCCCGCTTTAGGCTCATGAGTGTCACGTGAGTGGGAGTGTGTCGTACGGACCGACGCTCCCATTCACGAGACGCTCAAGGGGTCCTCGCGCAAAAAAAACTGCATGCAAAAAGGGCCTGTGTCTTTCCTAGACACAGTTGGAACCAGTGTATGCATTTCAGTAGCTCAAGGTAGAGAATCACATGTAAATTCCCCTATGGGAGAGGTTGGACATTTTGTCCCATGAATAATGTATTTATTCTGTTCAGGTTGTCAGGAGGAGATTTGCACATGATCTCTCTTTTCTTGCCTCCTACAGAAAATCATGCATACGAGAAAACGTCACCAAGACATGTTCCAGGACTTGAACCGGAAACTGCAGCATGCAGAGAAAGATAAAGAATCTCCAACAACAGACAGCAAGGTGAATCCTGAATCTCCTCCTTTAGAAGTCTATCTTTTGGAACAATGATGGCTCATGGCTTTCTTTTCAGTGAAGTTGTGAATCCATTCTAGGTTTTAAACTTAAATTTAAAATAGCTATCCATTTTGCTGAATAGATCCGCACAAATAGGTTAAGAACTTTAGTTCCTTTAATGTTCAGACAGAAAAACAGGAGTAGATTTCCCAGACCAATGAAATGGGAGCTGCTTTCAGGGCTTAATCACTGACATTAGGCAAGTAAATTTTCATAAATTTCATTCTCGGAGGCAAGAACAAATTGCTTTGCCATTTTCCTCTTTGCTGTGAAAAAAAAAAGTCAGATATGCATGCACAATTTCCAAAGGCTATTTGCAGTGTGTGACTTATTTTATACCAAAGAAAGAAAGAAAAGAATATGAGCTTTGTTTTTTTCCCTGCACAGAAATTGGTATTTTCCCTACAGCAAATAACATTTCTGCACTGAACATCCTGCTTTCTGTGCTGGAAACCTGCTCCCCATTTTCTGGGGGAAAGCACATCTTACAAGCATTTCTCACACCGAATCAATCCAAACTGCAGAGATTCTCATGCACCTAGCATTCTCATCAAGGTTTGCTTGAAAAACTCATTTTATGACCATTTTCCCAATCTTTTTGAGCATTCTTTTCACTTTTAGGTGATATGCATACACAGGAAGAATCAAAAAAATTGCAGAAGCTATATTTTGACATCTTTGGGCAAAAGGCCACGGACTTTAGTTCTTTATCTATGGAAGGAGACATATGTACCAGTAGAAATATTTTTTTTCACAATGCATTTTTCTTATGAAGGGAGGCATGCCTCAAGCAACAGTCTTCATTGTCAATGTCAGGCAGAGGCTAAGCAGTCACAGAGGCAGCAACTGGGGTTTTATTGCTTTTAGTAATTAGGCAGTAAAATAATCAAGGGGTTACGGCACCCAAAGCAAACAGAGGCAGTAAATAAAGCTATAAAGTAATTATGGGGTTACATTGCCCAAAACGAACAAAGACAGTGGAACTCAGCAGCGAGGATTAACCAGGAACGGAAAGCCCATGGAACAGGAAACAGAATCACAGGTGGTAGACAGTTGTTGCTCCATACCCAACTCCCCCATCATCTGTCTTAAATAGTCTTTAGCCCAGCTGGGGCTGATCAAATGTCCGTTGGCCTGGCCCACAGCTGGAGGCCCTCAGACATCAGGCGCTTCCCTTGTAGCCCTTTGATCTGTGAACCCCCTCCTTCTCCTGCTGCCTCTGGAGGAAGGGAGGAGGGTCGGCTGCAAACTCCGGGCTGGAGTCAGAAACAGCAGCTTCTGTTGGACCAGAAGCACTGGCCTCATCTACTGCAGGTACTGGCTCAGGAACCGGCTCTGAGGCGGCTGTGGAGTCGCTGGCAGGCCCCTCCCTTGACTCTGCAGGAGCCCCCTCTCCCTCCAAGGGATCCTCCCCCGGCTGGGAGTCCCAGTCCAACTCAGAATCCCCATCTGAATTGGCAGCCTGCTCAGCCTGGCTCATGACATTCATTTCCCCAGCTTGCTACTGGAGATGTAATTCTTCATTGAGTCCATTAAGGAAGTTCATTGATTATGGCCCTTTCCAGACGTGGGGGGGGGAATGGCCGAAAATGGAACTCACTGGCTTTCTTTAGTACCACTCTATTCTGCTTTGGTTAGACCCCATCTTGAATACTGTGTCCAGTTCTGGGCACCCCAATTCAAGAGGGATATTGACAAGCTGGAGCAAGTCCAGAGAAGGGCGACCAAAATGGTGAGAGGCCTGGAAGCCATGCCCTATGAGGATAGACTTAGAGCTGGGGATGTTTAGTCTGCAGAAGAGGAGGTTAAGAGGGGACATGATAGCCATGCTTAAATATTTGAAGGGATGCCACATAGAGGAAGGAGAGGGCTTGTTTTCTGCTGCTCCAGAGACCAGGACAAGGAGCAATGGATTCAAGCTGCAGGAAAGGAGATTCCACCTGAACCTCAGGAAGAACTTCCTGACAGTCAGGGTTGTCCGGCAGTGGAATCTGCTGCCTCGGACTGTAGTGGAGTCTCCTTCCTTGGAGGTTTTTAAGCAGAGGCTGGATGACCATCTGTCGGGAATGCTTTGAGGGCGTTCCTGCATGGCAGGGGGTTGGACTGGATGGCCTGTGTGGTCTCTTCCAACTCTACATTTCTATGATTCTATGATTCTATGATTCTTGAGTGTCCAGGTGAGTCCGTCGGGATGAGGAGGAGTGCGAGCTCGTCGCTCCACACTGCTCCGGCATCCCAAATGGCGGCTTCCGGTTGGTGGAGGCTCTCCACCAACTGGAGAAGGTCACCAGCCGAAAGCCCACCCCCGGAAGATCTGCAGGCACACACTTGTGCGTGCCTGCAAATCTGCTCCAAAGCACAGCGACGGGGAGAGATGGAGTCGTGCACTCCATGCTTTTTAAAAACCTCTAAAAAGAGATTTTTAAAAACCACGCTGCACGACCAGTTCTGGTTGCACAGAACTGGACTGAGGTTCAGAACTACAAAAAGTAGTCCACCCCAGTCCACTCTATGGCGCAGAAGACCTCCATTGGAGGTTGCTCTGTACCATTTTAAAAGCCTGGTGCGGAAATGGCCTAAGTCCTTCATCAAAGGAAACAACAAGCAATTTTAACAGTTTTCTTCCTGCTGCACAGAAATCTTCAAAAACCATACAGTTTTCAAAGCCTTTTCACAGTTCGGATGTTATTCTGTTGCAACTGTTTTTTTTTGCACAGAAAACAGCATTTTCACTGCAGGAAGCAACATTTTCTCTGTGAAAAATAATGTTCCTAGGTGTAAATGTTATTTTTTGAAGTGGAAAATGCTGTTTCCTGCTCAGAAAATGCCGTTTTCTATACAAATGCAAATTTTACACTTGATAAGTCCCCAGTTACAGCATTTTCAGCACAGTAAACAGTTCTTTTTTTCTTCTCTGTGGGAAATAATATTTCTGCATATAATTACCATTTTCTATGTTTAAAATGCTGTTTCTTTTGCAAACAGTGTTGTTTTCTGCCAGTTTGCTGCAGAATAAGCCCTGAACTAGGGAAATTCTTGTCAGCCCGGGGGTTCTTATCCTCAAGACTTCCCTACACTCAAAAACATGTTTTTGACAATGTTTCAAATATTTTGGAATGTTTTCGATTTTAAATTTTTTTTTTGAATATTCTTTGCATCCATGGCCATTTCCGCACTAGCCTGTTATAACGCGATGATTCCGCTTTCAACATCCTCTGGATCCTGGGGTTTGCAGTTTCGGGAGGGGCCAGCCAGCTGGCCCCTCCCAAAACTGCAAACCCCAGGATTCCAGAGGATGTTGAAAGTGGAATCATCGCACTATAACAGGCTAGTACAGAAATGGCCCATACTCTTTGCAACAAGGACTGTTTCTTTTGGATTGTTGTAAAGAGTAAGACCCACCAGCATACTTCTTCAGGTCCTGCCATGACTATATATGGCCATTTCCATACCACGCTGTTATAGTGCTACTATTCCACTTTCAGCCTCCTGTAGAATTCTGAGTTTGTAGTTTACTAAGTCCAAAGAGCTCTCTGGCTGAGAATTCTCAAGGCCTCCAATCTAAACTGCAAACCCCAGGATTCCACAGGAGGTTGAAAGTGGAATAACACCACTACAACAGTGGCCATTTCTGCACTACACTGTTATAGTGCTATTATTCCACTTTCAACATCCTATGGAATCCTGGGGATTGCAGTTTAGGGAAAAGGGCGTTTAGAATCTCAGCCAGACAGTTCTTTGGCCTCAGTAAACTACAAACCCCAGAATTCCACAGAACCAGCCGGCCCCTCCCGAAACTACAAACCCCAGGATTCCATAGGAGGTTGAAAGTGGAATCATAGCGCTATGACACTCTAGTGCGGAAATGGCCTAAGATCTGGTACTCATGCCTCAAAATCATGTCTGTATTGGACAAGTGGCTATGTTGATCTGTGGGTTCAGTGTATAGTAAAAGGTGAAGAGTAATTATTAAATTTAAACATTCAGACATGAGGTTTTGAAAATAAGCACAGTGAAGATTTTTATATGACAATTAAAATAAACACCAAGACTTATGTCAATTCCACATACATAGTACCTCTTTCACTTCAACTAAGTAACACTTTTCCTTGAATTCTCCCCGTATTCTCAGCCCCCCTCAAAAAAAAATAGTTCAGATCTTCCCAGTTTCTTTTTTCCTAACTGGTTTTCCCACTGTCTTTGACTGCCCTTAAGTTTTTACAAAAAAGCCTCTGAGTTATAGCCTTTTCTCCAGTAAGTCCCTGTTATCCTAAAACATGGGAGACTTTGGAGTCCACCTGCAATGCCAGCATCTCCTTGGAATTTGGGGAATTATAGCTCAGAAGAGGCCTGTGAGAGGAGGGTAACGGCAGGGTCTTTTCACCTGTGTATACCTGTACTAACTATAGAGAGGACTCAAGTTAAAAGTTAAGTGGGGCATTTTATTGGAAATTAGCAATCACACAGGAAACCAGGCACTTCCAAGAACCACACAAGGCTATCAGAAAATGAGGCAAGAAAGCTTGGATGCAGAAAGAGATTGGGTGGTTGGCTCAGGGTGGAAAGGCTGATAGTTACCAGTCCTGAAGCAGAAGAAACTGAAGGGAGGTACTGGTACCACTCTACTCTGCTTTGGTTAGACCCCATCTTGAATAGTGTGTCCAGTTCTGGGCACCCCAATTCAAGAGGGATATTGTCAAGCTGGAGCAAGTCCAGAGGAGGGCGACCAAAATGGTGAGAGGCCTGGAAATCATGCCCTATGAGGATAGACTTGGAGAGCTGGGTATGTTTAGCCTGCAAAAGAGAAGGTTAAGAGGGGACATGATAGCCATGTTTAAATATTTGAAGGGATACCACATAGAGGAGGGAAAGGGCTTGTTTTCTGCTGCTCCAGAGACCAGGACAAGGAGCAATGGATTCAAGCTGCAGGAAAGGAGATTCCACCTGAACCTCAGGAAGAACTTCCTGACAGTCAGGGCTGTCCAGCAGTGGAATCTGCTGCCTCCATGGAGTGTAGTGGCGTCTCCTTCCTTGGAGGTTTTTAAGCAGAGGCTTGATGGTCATCTGTCAGGAGTGCTTTGAGGGTGTTCCTGCATGGCAGGGGGTTGGACTGGATGGCCCATGCGGTCTCTTCCAACTCTACATTTCTATGATTCTATGATTCTAAGTGTCTCAGATAATGAGTCTGAGGGTTACACAGAGGAACATAGGTCTGGTTCCCACATAGTATGTCCAAAGTACTACAGTTTACTGAGGCCAGAGCTGGGATTTAAATGCCCTATTTCTTGCCCTGAAGGAGGGTGCATGGCCCAAGTGGCAATGGCTCTCTCACAGGGTTGATAAAGGTGTGTGGAATGGGCTGGTTGTCTTTACTCTAGCTAGCAAAACATTGATGGGAGTCTTGAATCTTTTAGTACTTTTGCTAGGTAAGGTGAATAGGGAAGGTTCTCCATCAGATATGCTCACAGTAGGGTTCCTGATTGCTTCACCTGGGCAGTTTTACCTGCTATTGTTCTCAGGAGTGCTCGCAACTTACTGGTTTATCCCAAGCCCATCAGCACCAGGCTTTCCCACCTAATCTTCTCTGAACTGATAATCTGATCATGTCTGAGATCCTGACTTGGCATATGTGTACAACCAGTGCACCTTCAAACACATGTCCCAGCCATGAAATATATCCCATTATGAAAACAGCACATCCTGAATAGAGGGGGTGTACAGTGTGGTAACCTCCCCCTTCACAACATTCCATGAGCTGTGATTAGTTTATTCTACCTAGGCTTGTCCAGGTCATCACTTCACAGACCCTATTCTCCACAATGTGTTCAGCATCTTGAGTAGTTCCTTTAAAGTTCACACGGACAACTAGAGTGGATTCACTGCTTCACTGGTAGAGGAGCCACCAGAAACCACTGAATTTTTCCTAGAGATGAATGAGAGTGGGTGGACATTATAGTCCACAAAAGTTTATATACCACTGTACTATGTCAAGAAAATGAAATCTGGACGTATGCCTAGATCCTCAAAATGAATATTGCTCAGTTGCAACATACTGTCCTTGGAAGGTCATTACTTTATGGTGTCCCTGAGCCAACCAGTTTTTTTCTGGTTTATGAGTGTGGACCATCCCATCTATGTTGATAGAAAGGAGGAAAACATCCTGTTCTTTCTTGTATGTTTAGGCTATAAAACGGTGGAGTGTTTCTTCGGGTGGAAGTGATAAAACTAATGCTAGCGTAAGTTTTACTGCCTGTGTTTCCTTACAGAACCTTCTCTGCTCCAGACCTTGCCATGATGCATGTCCCCAAATGCATTCTCTCTCCAGTATGAACATCTGGCCCTCCCTGTTTATAAGCCAAGCAACCCTTGAATGCTTCCTTGACCCTTCCACACCTGACATCCCTCAGCATAGAAGACCCAGGCAGGTCTTCCCATCCATCAGCCTGCATAGGAAGAGCTTTGATTGCATTTCCTCAAAGCCATTCCTAACTGACAATGAACTTCTTTTGCCTTGCCAATATCCAAAGGGGGCACCCACCTCCATCTTTATCATTAGCATGTTTTACTGCCACAAACCCTCTCCTAATCCTATAATCAGTTCACTAATGTTGAAGAAGTGAAAAAAAATATATGAAATGCTCTCCAAATCATTCACCCAGTTGGTATTTCTTTCACAAAAGTATGTTTTGGTATAGTTTCTTTGGATTTCTTCTCATCTGCTTTCATTGCTACAATTTATCGCTATTATTTTCAGATTCCAGATATTACTACCATGTTCCTGTCAACCTGACTTGCTTTCTCTTTGAGAGAATGATTGTTGGATTGTCCATATGAGTATCTTTGCCTATCTCAACTGTGATCTGAATCCTATTGTTAACATCAATTAGACTTATTGAATCAGTGGGGTTGACCTACATGTTTGCTTCCCATTCAACAGTTATAGCTATAGCAATAGCAGTTACATTTCTGTACCACTTATCTGTGTTAAAGCGCTCCCTAAGCTGTTTACAATGTGTTTAGCTAATTTCCCCCCAAAAGCCGGGTACTCATTTTACCGACTTATGGAAGGATGGAAGGCTGAGTCATCCTGGAGCCCTGCAGGATTGAACTCACAACTTTGTGGCTGCAGTACTGGTATTTAACCACTGTGCCACCAGACCTCTTCATTCAATGGGTCTACTTTAGTTGGAATGAACCAGTAGAATTCAGACCTATGTCTTCCCATAGACAGATGTAGTGGTACATCAGTGTGGTGGTCATTGATGTGGATTGCAGGAACTTCTGATTACTTCTTATTTTTTCCAGATACTGTGGCCATGAAGAATTAATACTTAGCTAAATGTTGTTTTGTGTCATGAATTTGACTTTCAACGTATAGTAACTTTATGAATGAAAGATCTCCGAGAGACTGGCAGGAATCCTCTAACATGTCTATGTCCTGTAACTTTATGCACGCTTAAACTAGACAGAAGTGAACTGTAAATGTGCATGAGAGGATACCAGAAAGAATGTTTCAGTGTTCATTGGACACTACTGATATATATCAGCAATCTCTAGCTGGTGTTCTAATGCACAACAGGACAAAGTTCATTGGGACCCATGTGTGTCAGTCCCAATGCATATCAGACCCATTGTGTATCAGTTCCAAAGTGCATAAGTCCTTGTTTTGCATTGACCGGAATGTGCATTGGTCATTTTGCTGGCTCCCCTCCATAATAAATTAACAGCAGCCCCTTGTTGGACAATGGGCATTGTAGAAGTGCCCAACTGTAATTTCTGCAGATGTAGGTCCATTTATGAAGACATAAGTCCACAGCAAGACTCCAAGCCCTGTTACTAAAAGCCTGGCTCAGATCTTGCAGGCTCAGGATTGTGGCTTCCTTTATGGAGACAATCCATTTATAATGTGATCTTTCTTTTTTCCTACCAACTTCAGCTTCAGCCAGCAATCTAGTCTTTTCCCATGGGTCATGTTATCTCATGATATGTCCAATGTATGGTAGCTGCAGCTTAGACCTTTTGGCTTCTAGTGAGAGTTCAGTCCTGATTTCTTCTCATGCCATTTCTGCACCACAACGCTCTCCTGTATCGTCCCATCACAATCCTGGCAGCTCCGTTGCCAGGAAGGGAGTGTGATGGAAATGCTCCCCTCCGGATCCAGCTGGCTGCCTGTAGAAAGGAGCATAAGCAACATGCACCTGCCTTTTGCAGTGCATCTGGGCTCTTTTCCATGCTGCGCTGGGGAAGGAAGCAACTCCATTGTGCTACCTGTTCTTCTGCTTGGCCAGGGAGGACAGGAACATCGCATGATTGCAGGCACTTAATGGATTTTTTCCATTAAGCGAATATCCCATGATCATGACAGGTAGGGATACAACGGCTGTGTGACTGCAACAACATAGACCATTTCCGCATTAGCCTGTTATAGCGTGATGATTCCACTTTCAACATCCTCTGGAATCCTGGCTGGCCCCTCCCTAAACTGCAAACCCCAGGATTCCAGAGGATGTTGAAAGTGGAATCATCGCGCTATAACAGGCTAGTGCGGAAATGGCCATAGTGCAAAAGCATGACCTGGGGACCACTGCCATTGCATCCTCAATGTGGGACTGCAACATCATGTGGAAATAGCCTTAAACTCATCATTTCAGTGGTGCATGGCATCCATAGAACAGTCCTCTAGCACCACGTTTCAGATCAAATTAATTATGTTTCCGAGCTGGGATTAAGTTAGAAGGAAAAAAATGAAACAGTGCTACTAGAAATGATAATAAATGATAACAATAGGTAACAGTAATAAGTAATGCAATCTCATTTCCCTGTGAGAAAGGCCCATAGAACTCGCCGTTCTGAGTAGATATGTACCATATAGGATTGAAACGTGAGTATATAAAGATCATTGTTTATAGATTATTTTATTGCATTGTTAAAGTTTTTTTTTTTTTTTTGTTCTGTGCTCCACAAATATTCCCAGAGCAGCTGGTAATAGAAAATTAAAATGGCAAAAATTGCTCTTGTAAATATTGGATGGGGGGACTCACTAGACTAACCATATTATTTTCCCCCTAAATGGATGAAGATAGAGTAAAAATTATTATATGTATTCAAATAGGCCATTATGGCAAGAATTAAAGCACTGAAGTCAAGTAATCAGAAATCATGTCCTGGTGGTTTCATATCAGCGTAATTGAAAGTGATTAGTGATAATGCAGTGAAACTTAATTGTAATCTTTTTCATGTGTAAGATGCCTTGAGTCCCAGTCTTGCGGAAAAGGTGCGATTATATAAATAACGTCGTTAGCAATGATAGCAACTTAGGAAAAAGATAGGAAAAGGATGAAATTAATCAGTATGAAAACTTGTTTTGATGAACAGGTGAATCTAACACCCCGATCAGGGAAGGAAATAGTCACTTCTTATCATTCCGTAACTTTTCCTGAATTGAGAGGATAACATTTTTGATTCAGAGAACACAGAAAACATGGGGAAATATGAAAGTAGTCCAGGCTTGGCCAGGAAGCCTTGGAATCAGTGGTCAACCCACATAGAAAGTATTCCACCAGCAGAATGGAACCTGCATTATCAGAGGCCTCCTGAGACAGGCCTAGATATCCCACCGGTACTGCTCCTCCAGTACTGGGAGACAAAATGATGGTTGAGATCCTGAATCAGACACACAGCTTTGATGTGGTGGCTATGCTCCATCTGTCAGTCAGACCTCTTAGCTATACACCTTACAATACAGGCACCAGTAGCAACAGGTGGAGTTCTGTGCTGCTGGCAAGCAGGGTACTAAAAGATGAGGTGTCCAGCCCCTTGCCACCATTAAGCCATAATGTGACAAGCAGAAACAGGGTTCCTTGTGTGCTCCTGTTGTAACCCCTCATTGCACCATGGCACACTGATGGGAAAGAACTGGATGTATTATCCTTCAGCACCCAACTCACAAGCGCTGCAGAACTCTGTCCTTAACAGCTACCTCAATTTTGAGGTGGGTTCCAGGGGCATTGGAAGCCATGGGCCATTTCTGCCCTACAGCATCCTATGGCATCCTGGGCTTTGCAGTTTAGGGAGGGACATTTAGAATTCTCAGGCAGAGAGCTCTTTGTGTTACCCTGTATGTTGGGGGTCCCGGGAGGGGCACCCAAATAACCAAACAACAACACAAGATCAGGGAAATTAACTTGCACACTCTCTTAAGATAACGAGAGGCAGGGTAACTTTAGCTAGGATCTTTAACCCTATGTATACAGTGTCAGGTCAGAGAGCAGCTAGACAAGTTGTAAAGCAACAAATAATATTTTTATTATGGACACACAACACGAAAGACATGACATATACTAGCTAACTGAGAAATAGAAATGGAGAGTTTTGGGGGAATGGGTAATACGACACCTGGTCTCGTACTCCTGGAGAGAAGAGGAAGTTGCAGGGGAAGAAACTCAGTGCGGTTCGAAAGTCCAAAGTAGTCCAAGCAGTCCGAGGAGGACTTGAAAATGGGGACCTTTTATAGGATGGATTATAATTACAGGCCATGCCATGCTCGGTGAGAACAAAGGAAATTTGTAGCTGGACAAAGGCGTTGGAAAAGGTCAGATTTTACATGATGGGCTTAGCGCTGGATGACAATAGTGTGGCCAGTATGCAAATGGCCCAACATAAAGGAATGGCTCGGTACTCGGCCGGGCATCTTTGTGTAGATTCGCACTGAGCAAGGCCGGTTTGCAAGAAGGTTTTTCCCTGAAGCGTCAGAGAGGCTTAAGTTTCCTGCCTGAATGAGGTTTGGAATGTACAACCATTAACAGCCGCGCCCAATACGTG
This sequence comes from Ctenosaura bakeri, assembly GCA_948474755.1. Taxonomy (NCBI): domain Eukaryota; kingdom Metazoa; phylum Chordata; class Lepidosauria; order Squamata; family Iguanidae; genus Ctenosaura; species Ctenosaura bakeri. The sequence continues at coordinate 36,863 of CAOLHI010003413.1, forward strand.
CTTGTCCGGTGGACCTCTGCAAACACGTGGAGTAGGGTGGCAGAAAAAGGTCAAGTAAAGGCCAAATTATTTGATATCAAACGATATCTAGTGCTCTCACCAGACATATCATAACCGTAGTAACATTTGGACTCAGGAAACTGCAAACTCCAGAATTCCAGAGGATGTTGATAGTGGAATAATAGCACTATAAACAGTGTAGTGTGAAAATGGCCATGATAATGGTGCCATGATCATAAATATGAATTCCAAACAGTTACAATGATTTAAGCCTAGCTTATGACATCTTAACAGCCTGGATATCAGACAATTTTTTTAAAAAATGGGGGTGAGAGGCTTTAAGGGGTTAGTGGAGGCTTCAGAGGCCCCAAAAGTGGGGCCTTGGGGCACATGAAACCCATAGGCTGCACTTTGCCACTCTTGCACTAGTGGTGTTACCCCAAAAGGTGGGTCACTCAAGGGTCTGCCCACAATGTCAGGGTCTCCATAGAAAGATGGAGAATTATTAGTTCAAAAGGAGGCCTGTGAGAGGGAGGTAATGTCTAGAACCTTTCCACCTGTGTATATTGGTAGTAACACAGGGACACCAATTTGAAGTTAAAAGAATGTTTTATTGGGGGAGAAATCACAATTGCATGGAAGATTCAAGCAATGGCACAACCATACAAGACTAATGGAAGGAAAGGATGAAAAAAATTGGATAGCAAGGAGTTAGGATGAAGTGGGCTATATTTACCTATCCTGAAGGGAGGAGACAAAGCGATGTAGCTCACACTAGGAGTTTAAGGGTAGCACAAGAATGGGAATCTGCAAAGCTGAGTGACAGCCTATGCCCAGTGCAATACGGACTGTCTAGTTTGGAACCAGAGTTTAAATACCCTTTTTGTGCCATGAAGGGGATGGAATTAACAGCTCTCCAGTAGAGCCAAAAAAGGGGTCTGGAGCTGGCTAATGGTCTTAGCATTAGGTGACAAAGCACTGAGGGGTATGATAATAGCTTCTTAATGTCTGGGTGAGGGAAGTTTCAGCAAGAAAGGGAGTTGGTCATTGTGACTTTGTCTGGGAGTTTCAGTGGGAGTTTCTGGGTTTGGGCCAATGAGAGGACCATCTTCTCTGACTAATCCTTCATGAACTTATGACCGGACCATACCTTGAGGTTCCTTCTAACCTACTTTTGCACATGTTCAGCCAGTCCTCTTTTCCAGCATGACTTTTCATGTATTATTTATATTTAGTGCCAATTAAATCATGTTCATTGCCAAGCATATCATGGAGTGGGAGCGTACGGCATGGTAACAATGGGATCAAACATTCAATCCAGAAGAAGTGAACGGGATGGGTGTTCTTATACTAGGGAGCTATCATGCTCCCTTTTCATTCTCAGTGTTTATTCTTTGGTTTCAGTTCACATGGAATGCAGGCACTGTGCATGTTCATTTTCTCTCATTCCCCTACTGCTGAGTCTCTCTATCTTGAATTCTGCACTTTGTCTTCTCTTTCTGCTAATCCTCCATCTTTTCCATGACAGGTGCTGCGCATGACAAAAACCCCTTATGAATGTTACTAACACTTTGCATTCAGCCTCTATAGCATTTTTTCATTCCGCAGAAAGATGCCTCTGTCTTGAAAAATTGTCAAAGGATGGCAATACCTCTTCATTTTCTGAAGTATGGCAGGGCTTTTGTACTTATGTCCTGCTGGCAGACCTCCCATAAGTGATTGGTTACCCACTGTGTGGACATAATGTTGGACTAGAGGGACCATAAGTCTTGTCCAGTTCAGTTGTTCTTACATTCTGATGAACATGCTGTATTTGGATTATTTCAGAAAGGGACCAAAACACTGCAACATGTGTTTAGTATGTTTGCACTAAATCTCTACCACCAGTGTATGACAAGGAATCATAGAATCATAGAATCATAGAGTTGGAAGAGACCCCAGGGGCCATCGAGTCCAACCCCCTGCTATGCAGGAACACACATCAAAGCATTCCCAACAGATGGCCATCCAGCCTCTGCTTAAAAACCTCCAAAGAAGGAGACTCCACCACACTCCATTGAGGCAGCATATTGCACTGCCGGAGAGCTCTGACCATCAGGAAGTTCTTCCTGAGGTTCAGGTGGAATCTCCCTTCCTGCAGCTTGAATCCATTGCTCCTTGTCCTGGTCTCTGGAGCAGAGGAGAACAAGCCTGCTCCCTCCTCAACATGAATCAAGGAGAAGGGAATCAATAAGTGAATAATAATTTAGAGGACTTCTTCTCTTCTTCAAAACATTACTAGCAGCCACATTGATGGGAAATTAAATTCAGTTCCACAATATCAGAAGAAGTGGAGATATAAATCTTATGTTGTTATGCAAAGACAACTGTTAGCCCAAAATCAGCGGAGAGTTGAATCCACCATGGAGGAAACCTGCTCCTTTTGGGGTTTAAGAATGAGGCATTCATGAAATTTATTTAGTGACATAATGCTGACCCAGATATCAGCTTTCCAGCTGAGCTATCTAGCTCCAAAGTAAATGTATGCCATGTCATTTTTGGCACTTTTTGAAAGATTACTCAGGAACTACATACACAATCATATAAGAAATCATTGTGGTATGTTGTTGTATGCCTTCAAGTCATTTCCAACTTATGGCAACCCTAAAGTGATCCTATCACAGGGTTTTCTGGGGCTGAGGATATGTGATGGACCCAACGCCCTCCAGGGGGTTTCCATGGCTGAGCAGAGAATCAAATGCTGGTCTCCAACATTGCAGTTCAGCCCTCAAACCACTACACCATGCTGGGTCTCATATTGGATATATATTAGCCAGTCATTAAACAGCAGTCATTTCACCATAGTGGAAAATTACTAAGTAAACACTAAGTGAAAACTATTCATGCTGAACCTTTTCTTACATTTGAGCTTATTATTATCATTAGGAGAAAGTGCCAGTTAGTCAATGGTAGGATCAGAATGCCTTTTAAATGTTTAATTTGCTTTTCCTTGAGATTTGTAGGAGCTTAAAAAGCATGCAATTTCTAAAAATTTTCCTGGTTGAGAATACTACTCGTTCAGCGGAGCTCCATCTTACTCTGGTCTTGTGTTCATCCTCTGACCTTTCCCTTCATTGCTTTGGGTTTTAGTCCAGAATTTAAATGATCTATCCAAGGTGCTGATTCCTACAACAGGCTCAGCGGCACCTTGAAAATTTAAACTGAAACCCAAGGCAGATTGAGGACATTACAGCTTCTCTGCCATTACCACAAACCAACCTATACCCTTGGAGATACTGGCCTACATTCAATTCTAGTCACAAGCAGAGTAGATAACATTGAATCAGGGAAATCAGTGCTGACTAATCATTTCTCATTCATTTGATGGGTCAATTATAAATGAACTCCATGGAAGGAAATGTTTCTTGTTATGTGCCTTCAAGTCATTTCCAACTTATGGCAACCCTAAGGTGATCCACAGATTTTTATCAGCAAGGTTTCAGCAGAGAAGGTTTGCCACCATTGCCTTCCTTTGAGGCTGTGAGAGTGTGACTTGCCAAAGGACACCTAGTTGGTTTCCATGGTCAAGTGGGGATTCAAACCCTAGTCCCCCAAGTCCTAGACCAACACTCAAACTTCTGTGCAAGCTGGCCAACTGAGAAGGACATGCTGTTGTTGTGTGTCTTCAGATCATTTCCAACTTATAGTAATGCTAAGGCAAATCTATCATGGGGTTTTCTGGGGCCACCTCTGTGTGATGCACCCAAGGTCACCAATAGTTTCCATCAGCCAAGCAGGGTGTTAAACCCTGGTCTCCTGTGTCATAGTCCAATGTTCAAACCACTACGCCATACTTGCTCTCTGGAAGGAAATGTACAGGTACCCAAATGATACCACCAAAAACTGAACTTGGACCTATTTTTTTGTTTTTTATGTGCATGCACATCTTGCAGAAAGCAGAATCCTTTTCTTTCTCTAACGACATTTATTTCCAGTATGAAGAAAACTAGGAAGCTTCTTTGAAGACAACAGCTGTTACCCAAGGTTTTTGTAAATATCTGCTTTAAAAATATTGTTTAAAGAAAAGTATCTCGTAGTTTTTTTAAAGTTCTGTTTTAACCACTCTGAAGTTCTTTAATGGATGCATTTGCTAGTTAGCCTGCTGTGCCTCACAACTCTCTCTTACTTAATGCCCAAGAAATCTAACTTCCTCTTCTATTTTCTCCCCCCTTCCTCTTTGTAGCAAGAAAAACAGCAGACGCCAAACAAGAGACCCTGGGAGGGAATCCGGAAGGTCCAGTCACCCCCTGCGTGGGTTAGAAAGGACATGGAGCCTGTTTCCCAGTCTCCTTTGGAACTCAAAACTGTCGAATGGGAAAAGGCAGGGGCCACGATCCCCCTGGTGGGACAGGACATCATTGACCTCCAGACAGAAGTCTGAGAATGACAAGAGAAAAGAGACTCTGAGAGTGTGTGTCCGTTCCCCCGCCAGGAAACAAAACAAACACAAAAAACCAACAACGTACAAGCAGATAAGATGTTTTTATATATTAAAAAAAAAGAACAAATTAAATGGAATCAAAGCAAAGAGAGAAAAGTCTGTTGGTTTCTTTTTGAAACCTGTTGGCTTAAAGGGAAGGGAATCTGGAGTAACCTTTGTATTGTTCTCTGCAGACAGAGTTGGGGGAATCTATTACTTTGTAGAACATAGTAGCAGTAGGTGCAGAACGAAATATGGTCTTTCCCAGGTAAGGAAGGAAGCTAGGGGAAAGGACGCCGGCCAAGGGGAAGGGAAGAAAATGGGGGGTAGGGGAGGATTCGTGTTTTTTCAAAGATGACATCAGCCTCCGGTTCTCACTCGCAAAGGGGTGAATGAAGGATCTTTATCAAGAGCAGGCCAGTGGCAATGAAGGTCAGGAGTGAAAGAAGCCACAACCAGAAGGAGGACTTCAATGGGAAGTCCAACAAGCAGTAGATGACTCTCACCATGGCCTACTGCCAGTTGGTTCTTGATGTGGTGGTGGGAAGACAAGAAAGAGGCCCATCTCCCTTCTGCCCCCTTGATGTTATCGGGAAGGAATCTGAAGTGGAGATTCTCTACCAACAAAAGTCCTCCTCCTGACTGGATTTCTCCAAAAGCTCTCCATGAGCTACATCAGAGGGAGGTGGGAGAGGAAGTCCTGGAGAGTGACTCTGAAATGTCTTCTTCCGTACTTGGTTTTCTGAACTCTTTGACAATGGGAGCAGCAAGCACGTCAGCAAAACGTGTGATGAGTGAACGATGGAGAGAGCTTCTCTTAAAACAGTTGGGTTCCATTCAACCTGTCTCTGGTTAAAGAACAAAAGGAGAAGGAACTTGACTGGGTAAGGGAGGGTTTTTTTAAAAAAAAAAAATCAAGACAAAAGCAAACAATGAACAAAAAAGAATGTCGGTCATTATATTGACTGTTAGTAGATCATAGACAACGCTAATCGTGGGCCTTTGTACAAAAGGGCCACATGGCCTCATTCCCCCGCCCTTGTTTTCAAAAGACTCAAGAGCGCCCTCCCCTGTCTACTTTCTCAAAGTGGGCAACACCCAGTCAACAGACCTGAACAAGTTGAGGATATGGAGAACATTGCCTTAGGACTTTGAGACAAACTGGAAAAACAAAACAAAACATTGAGTAACATCTACTTGGGGAAAAAAAATCTATTTTTTTTCTTCTTTTCTTTTCTTCAATAAAAAGAGAACTTGAAACCCAAGGACTTCCCTTTCTTTAACTTGTGTCCTTGCAAAGGTCTTTCTGTATGATGGTTCAGTGCAAACAGGGCAAGGATTCCAGGCTGTTTTCTTATTTTCACCTTGGATCTTGAGGAAAAGGTGGGGAAACACCACATGTGTTGGTCTTTCTCCACTGAGTTGGAATATTGCATTGTAATGAGGAAATGACCAAATAGATCCTTCTCCTTTCTCTTAATCCTGGGTAAAAATCTGGCACCACAGACCTTAAAATCAGAACTGCTATGATTAAAATAGGTTCGACTCTATGATTCTATAAGGAACCCATAGAGATCAATACTACCACTGCAAAATAGCTGTAAATGCTCCATGGGAGGGGAAGATAAATACAAGACATCTTGAAGTTTTCAAGGAATATTTATATGTTCCCAGAATTCCTTCTGTTTCCCCCAGTGAAACTGTAAATCACAAACTTTCTTTTGACATACTTCTGCTGTTTAACAGGATAATGGTCAGCAATATTTAAGCAAAGGAGAATATCAGGGTTTTTATATATAGATATATATAAAGAACAGTAATTTTTAGTCCAGAAACAAATGTTCAGGGTCTTTGCTCCACCGAGAGCAAAAGCCTGTTCATTCTGCTCACGCCTTTAGCTTTACATTAATTTTCTTGTCTTGTCCCTACCTGCCTTATTTTGTTTGACCTTCTCCTCTGCAATATAAAGGTTTGTTATCATTTCTTTACTTTTACCTTTTTTGCCTATGAATCACAGTTGTCTTTTGTTGGTGGTGGGTAGATGGAGAGGGGAGTTTAACAAACTTCATTGGGAAAAAATGTATATATGTGAGTCAGGAATGGAGACAGGATTGTAGAATCATATTGCTGGAAGAGACTGGAAGAGCCGTCTCATCTAACCCACTACCATGCAAGAATCCACCACTAAAAACTCTTGAGATGAGGTCCTAGAAGCTCTATTCAAAGACCTCCAAAAATGAGATGCTGCCATTCTCCAAGGCAGGTCATTCCATTTAGAACAGCTCTTCCCATCAGGAAATACTTCAAAATGTTTAGGTGGGATGTTTTTGCCCCTTGATTTGAATCCATTGGTTCATCTCCTATCCTTTAGAGCAGTGGTTCTCAACCTTCCTAATGCCGCGACACTTTAATACAGTTCCTCATGTTGTGGTGACTCCCAACCATAAAATTATTTATTTATTATTTACAATGCCTCCCCCCCCTCGGCAAAGGCCGCCTCGCCGGCCAGGAACAGGGGGGTGGGCAGGGAGGGAAAGAGGAGCCACGTGTCTCCCCCAGGAAAAAACTCCGAGAACCCCCCCAGGCTCTGCTTCTGCTTCCCTCTTGTTTCTGCTGGGGGGAGTCAGTGTGGGAAAATTTTCCAGAGTGTTGACCCTGGCCGGGGGGGAGGAATCCCAGCGCCTTTGTCTTTTGCGCCAGGTGCAGCTCGCTCCCCGGAAAAGCGCCGCCTTGCGGCCCCCCTGCCCTTCCACAGCGCCCCCCTTCGTGGTGAGTAGGGCAGGGACCATGGCGAGGAGAGGGTCTGCCCCCCCGTGCTGCCGTGGCCCCCCAAGCTGGCCCCTCAGACTGGAGGTTCTCCCGGTAGCGGAGAAGGGGAGCGATTTCAGTCCCTTCTGAACAGGGGGCAGGAGAATGCGAGCGAGTTGCTTGCGCTTGCGCACCACCTCTCCTGCTGTGGTGATGCTGTGGCCACACGCATTCCCGCCAAAGGGGGCAGGAGGATGCAAGCACGTGGCTCGTGCTTGTGCACCACCGCCGAGGAGAGAATGCAGCCTAAGACCATCAGAAATATGTATTTTCCGATGGTCTTAGGTGACCCCTGTGAAAGGGTCATTTGACCCCCAAAGGGGTCGCAACCCACAGGTTGAGAACCGCTGCTTTAGAGGAACAGAGAACAATCTTGTGTCATCATTCCTATCAGGGAGTAGTGAGTCCAGTCCTCAAATGCACACACATAAAATAGTTCCTTTTTCAAAGTAATTGGTTTCCATTACTCATTGTAGGGTCTGAAAAATAATCTGTTTCTATCATGTAATGTAGTGTTTAGAAAATAATGCCCTGCATTGTTCCTTACTTTTTCTTCCTTTTGGGGGGGAAAGAAACCCTCAAGACGGATAAGACTGATTGTCTTAAAACTTGAAAAATGCCTGTAAGAATGCTTCCAGAAATCCCTTAAAGATCACATTTTTAAAAATGCTACTTGTTACATCAATGAGATAACATTGTTCCCACTCAGCCTAAATCCTATTGTTAATCTCAAACAGAGTAGACCCATTCAATTCATGTCATTTACTTATGTGTTGACTCACCATTAAACAATTAGCTCAATAGTTCTGTTGTAATTGGAAGTTGCTGATAGTATTTGGGCTTTTCAAATGCAGCTCCTTTATGCCCTTGTTACCAAAAAAGGTAACTTGTTACATGTCATTGCACTGCTTTTTTCTCACTGTCTAGAAAGTCTTGATCATTTTTGTTGTTGCAAAACATAGCTATGGGGTTATGCCAGAATGTGATCCTAAACCTTTTCCATCCATTAGCAATCATATGGAGGTTGAGATAAACAGGATGCTCATATCTGAAATTAATTATCTATTTCTAAGTCTCATTGCAACCAGACAGAAACCTGTGCTGTGCAATGGAAGCTGTGGACAAGCAATAGCTGTGCTTTTTTTCAGTTCCCAAGTGTTTCATATCACCCTAGTCTTTCCACTTTGTTTTGGAACCAAATAAAAGTCCCCCAGAGGAATTAAAACGATCCCAAATTATCACCAGTGCAATGTTTGCTTATCTTTGCATTCTGATGGTGGGAGCAGGGGTGATCTTATGAAAAGTGGCTGGCATTCTTCATGGTAGGTGTGGATTTGTAACCTAGAATTGTGGATCCGTAACTCCTTGGTTATGGCCATGCTCCATATTCATGATAGTGGCACTATTGCCATGACTACAAATCCCTCTCCAAAAAACCCATACACTTAATAGCCATCTGCCACCTCAGGAGGAGGCAGCAGGATGAAGTTTCCAGCTCCCTCCCACCAGCAATCTGTAGTGTGACATAGATGCCATTTCTGCACTACACTTATTATTTTTCCACTTTCAACATCCTGTGGAATTCTGGGATTGTAGGCCAAAGAGCTCTCTGGCTGAGAATTTGAAATGCCCCTCCCTCAACTGCCACCCCCAGGATTCCATAGGGTGTTGAAAGTGGAATCATAGCACTATAACAGTGTTGTGCGGAAATGGCCTCAGAAGCAGAAAACTGTTGCATCTTGTTATCACTGGCAGGACTAACCTAGAAAAATCATCCTGCTATATCCTGATCATCAGCAGAGCACACCTCTATCACTTCCCATAGGTGAGCATGACTTAAAGCCACTGTAACACAACCCAATGAGCAATATCAGTTATGAGTCTTGGTTAAAATAGATCCATTGAATCAGCTCGATTTACCTACTTATTGACTTCCCATTGAACAACTGATTAAAAGGATTTACTTGAGTTGGAGCTAACCAACAGGATTCCAGCAACTGTGCATGTCCTCCTCTTCTCTCTTCTCTTCCTCCTTCTAGAACAAGTGTTGGTATGTCCCAAAGCCCAAGAAACAACACTGCTAGAACTTTTGACTTTTCTGGAGCTCTGGAGATCCTCAAACTGACCATCACAGCTAGCATTTTGATGATTGCACGTGATGACAAAGTCACCGTCAGCCACCTCTTTAGCTGTCTAGGGAGAGGGGCTAGCCATTTTGTGTGGGGAGTGCTTTGGACCAGTGTAGAATATCCCACATTTAAAAGCCTCTCTAGCCCCAAGTCCACCTTTTCAGCAGAAAAATTAACCAAGTTCAGGGTCTTTAGGAGGTTAATGGAATTCCCAAGAACCTCACTGGACCATGATGATAGGGACCACATGTGGCCCATCAGCTGCATTGTTCCACTCCCGTTCTAGAAATGTCCTCATGTTTGGTTCCATGATAATCTTACTTGTTTGAACTAGAAATGGGGAAAGATCTGACAAAGGTCCATTCTTTGCATTTGCATCCTGATAAGCAGCTCAAAGCTCCACTCAGGAAAACAGTATATGCCACACTCAAGCACAATCATACCTCTTGGAATCTGTGAAGAACGATCATGCCCTGTGAGTTGAATAGTAAATCCAAATATCTTATCCTCAGTATTATAATGGGAAATTTAGGGAAAAGAGGACTTGTCAAGCAGTACGGTGTACTTCAGCGGTTGTCAAATTTCAACTCTCCACATACTTGGGACTTCAACTCCCAGAATGCTTTAGCATTGGCTACACTGGCTGGGAATTCCAAAAGTCTCAAACATCTGGAGGACTAGACCCTTAAAACCACTGCAACACTTAAGATAGTGCTAGATATGGGCTGGGAAGACAGGGTTTCCAGTATCTCATCCAACCCAAAAGTTTCACTGTTTGGATCTTGAGATAGTTAAAGTCTTACCTACCTCATAGGGTTGTTGTTAGGATACCAAGATGGGAAACCCCACTTGTGCTATCCTAAGGTCCATGGAAGAAAAACCGGATGGCAATACAAAAGCAAAAGAAGAGGATGTGAGAAAGCTTAATGGTCCAGAGAGGTTTAAGTAGTTTGCATGTGGGAAAATAAAGAAGGAAATTATGTATGCTTTTTCTCCATGTAAGGTGTGCTGAGCCCTGTGTGCATAGGTAGAGTGTCTAAGCAATTAATTTTGTCCATGTGGTGCTTTACGAAAGTAAACAGAGGATCAAAATATTAATCCACTGAGTTCAAGAGGCTTAAAATGAATTCAGTGAGAGTTTGTAAATAGAACAGGGTTTTACACCATGTTGTATGGGATTTGCCAAGGAAAGTTCTCACCCATGGCCCCAGCATCGGTATTTTGAGCTTAGATTTTGCTTTACCATGTAGGTACGATAGGCATCAACCTCCCTCTGCCAATAATCCTCTCAAACATTTTATGTGTAGCTCTCTATAAAATTCCATATAAGGTTCCTTGATCATGTTAATTTGCTGATGATATAGATTAATTCCTGCAATGGCTCACCATCTAGCTGCTCAAGTTGTCACTGAAATACTGCCAGAACTAAAATCCAAAGCAAGGTCCAGATGGTTACACCTTCCTGGGTAAAGTGTCAGGGAAATTCAGAGAGAAGAAAAACAATGGCTGAGATCCTATATTGCAGACTTAAGCCATTTCCGCACGACACACTTATAGCATGATGATTCCGCTTTCAAGCTCCTATGGAACTCTGTGGTTTGGAGTTCCAGGAGGAGCCAGTCATCCCCTCCTGGAACTGCAAACCCCAGGATTCCATAGGAGGTTGAAAGTGGAATCATTGTGCTATAAGAGTGTCATGTGGAAATATTCTTAGTTACAAATGTGTAACTATGTAATGTGTCCTGGCTTGACCCCTGAAACCTATCTTAACAGCCAGCAGCTGCTCCAAGTAACAGAGGTCTGTTCTTCTGGCAATCAGGGTGCAACAGGATGATGTTTCCAGCCTCTTTCCAATGACAATCTCCAATACGGTGAGGAATTGTAGTCGGGTTCAGTTTCTGATTATTGCAGCCTTGGTCCCTGGTGGGAGGGGTTGGGAATGCAATCCTGATGCAACCTGTTTTCCAGAAGAACAGATCTCTGTCACTCAGAGTGCCTCCTTGGAATTTCAGGTGTGTTTACAGGGGGCATTTCCGATCATGGCAACAACGTCATGCTTGCAAATGCATAATGTAGCTGAATATGGAACAGTTATGGATCTGTAATTCTTGGTTATGAATCCATAACTGCAATGCAAGAGGCCAGCCAATCGAGATCCCTAACAAAACAAACATACTATTAAAATCAAAATCATATCTAAATTAAACTAAAAACATACAAAATTACACTAAACTAAACACTACAAACGGTTACAGTATTTCACTGGATCACTTCCAACACTACATAAGATGGATGCAATTTCACTTTATATCTCCTTCTTCTAGTTAAGTATCTAAAAGAAAAGACTATATCTGCATGTTATTAATAACTACTGATTTTCAAATCTAAAAGTTGATACCCCCACACACACACACGCACAAGAATTTCTCAAGTATGCCGTTACTGTTCCCTGATCTTTCTTTCCTGTTGGTGTTTTAAAAGTGGTTAAATCTTCTACTGAAAGTATAAAGACACTAATGTCTTAGTATGAGGTTGCAGAAGCAGAGCTGGATAGGTGATACCACAATACAAGGATGTGCACTGTGCATTAATGCATATTGTGCATTCATATGCATTGCTAATGGATGTCTGGGCCTTCAGTTGTATACTTGGTTGCATATTTGGTGTGTTGGTTCCGTTGCTCAATGTTACAGTTCAACCTCAGGGTATTATATGGGACAATTAATGCTTAGCTTCACATGGAGGAAATTTACAATGTGCAGCCCTGCTGTGATATCTCAGTCATTATCAACAAAGCTATCTAACTTTATCTAGGTGCTTAAAAGACCACTAACCTGTTAATGACATATGTAGGTGTAAGATGCATTATACATGAGTTTTGCTTTTACTGGACAGTATGCAACATATATATGCAACTGTGGAGAGTAGAAGCAGATGCATGCATGCAGGTAATGTAGCCATGCACACTGGGTGAAGAGTACACACATCTGCAGCAGGGTTCTGCTCTTTCTGTAATGGGGTTTGAGGTCCCAGTGCAGAAGTTGCAAGTGCACATTGCATTGGCACATTGCATTTGCACAACAAGGTGTCAGCTATGTACATATACCATTGATCCACACATTTCCTAGTATCCAGTGCAGGGATTGTGTAATGAATGGAGAATATAACTCAGTTGATGGTTATTTATACTGTGCTGCAGCAATGTAGGCTCTTGACCCAAATGCCCATAGATTGAATATGTGTGTGGAGTTTCCTTTACTGATGAGATGCTGGAGTAATTTCAAGGAAATCCAAAAAAGTTTTGGTAGAAGTGGGAGAACTGAGCAGTTTGAAGCGTCCCCAGTTTATTGTGACGTGACTGATCCTATGTCGCTTAGCGCTTATATGATACTAAGGTGACATGAGGCTAAATCACAAGGGTTTTTAATAGGTACTGCCCTGCCTTAGTGATGTAAGAATAATTCTTTAGTAGAGGATCTCGCTGCCTCCTTCTCTCCCCAAAAATCTGGAACTTCTAAGTCAGTGGTAGTAGCCTCCGTGTCAGAGGAGCAGTGACTTCACTTCAAGATCTACTGAAGGTGTTAAACATATCTGGCAGTGAGCATCAGCACTTTGGACAATTTCTTTAAAGCCCAGACTAAAGCCAGGAGTGGATTCACTGCCCCAATAACAGAGAAGCCATCAGATGCCACTGACCTAAAAGAAGCAAATTTTCCAATATATGTGAAGGAAAGGCCAGAGATGTAAACTGGTGGGCAACTCACTTTTCATGTTGTTCCAGGGTCTTCTTGTTAGAAAGGAGTCTTTGCTCTTTTGTTTGCTTTAAAGAGTGAGTGTAGAAGTAAGTTATGTTGCACTTTGCATGTGCATGTTTTTTGTTTTCCTTTTAAAAAACCCAGAATTCTTGCTATTTTTATAGCATATCATGGAGACACCAGGTTAGACCCTCAAACCATTTGAAAGTACACTGGCAGTGAAAGGGGCTACAGTACAATGTATGGAAGGGACATACCTTTCTTCACCAATTCATGATCACCATAGTTGAACAGAAATGGGTTTGAACTTCTTTGTTCTATCCACTATATTCCCATGCCAATCCTAGTGTTATTTATCCTAATACAGCTCCTATGAGTGATTTTTCCAAAAGAGGACACAAGGTTCTATGTGGGTCCTCCTTTTATGATATCCACAAAGAACACGAGACTAATCATGGTTGTGTGTGTGTGTCTGCGTATATCAAAGTTGTAATTAGTTGACTTCCCTGGGAAATTCTGACAGAGAGAAATAACATTTGGACTGTGTTGACAAAAGCTAAGCTGTTGGCTTGAGTCCCAGCTCTTAGTCCCAATTAAAGAAGACTCATTAAATCAATGGGTTTTTACCTATGTGTTGACTCATCATTCAACCATTTAGCCAGTGGATCAACTTTGGTTGGGACTGACCAACAGGAGTCCAACTTGCACGATGTACTACAAGTTCATGAGATCATGGAATATTCTTAGAAATGGACTCGTGGGTTATCTCGGTGGAAACAGAAACTTTCCATGACCCTTTACTAACAAATAAAAGAGGTACAAGAATGATCCCATACCATCCTAAATAATCTTAAGCAAGGTTGTACCTAGTTAGTACATGGAAAGACAATGAGCAGTAATCTATTTCAGTAGGACTCGGGAAAAATCCTGCCTGAAACTATGGAGAACCACCATTGTCTATCACAGCTAACAATACTGAGTTAGTTGAAGCAATGATCTGACTCAGTAGTAGCAGCTTCTTTTTTTTGCCTATATGGCCTAGAACGGTGAACACATGCAACAGTAACCCAGAAACAAACTACTGTGCCTGAATATGTAGGGCAGGGATGTCAGTTCTTGAATATTTCATCCTGACACATGAGCTGGAGTAATTATAATATTTACCTCCCTGTTGCAAGAGGCAATTAATATTCTTTCAGAGGGAACTCCCCACATTTGAACATCCCAAAATGTTATATAGGAATTATTCTATTCAGAAAAAAATGTTTTTGCGTAAAACACCGTTTCTTGGGGAGGAAAGTGTTTCTGTGCAGAATATGCGAGGGAAGGTTTTGCACAAAACATAGCACTGAAACCCTGTTGGGTTCTTATGTCTTTGTAAGTGGACTTATGTCTGCCGGAATTAGAATTGCATAGTTGTGTAGCATCCATATCCAGTAGAGGTCTGCCGTTACATTACTGCAAAACAAAGCCAACGAAGTGCCCAAGGCACATCGGCGCATGAAGTTAACTGGTGCACTGTGCAATCAGTGCCTGTTGTGCAGTGCACTTCAATGCACAATGTGCACCAATATATACTGTCCTCTGATGAACATAACTTTGCCAGGTCTGCTATGTGGTAACATGACAGCAGACCTCTACTTGATGTGGATGCTACACAACTATGCAATTCTAATTCCTGCAGACATGAGTCCACTGCTGAGCAATTCTAATTCCTGCATATGTTAGTCCATTTACAAAGATGTAAAGCACCAACAGGATTTCTATGACATTGCACACAAATGTGTATTGATCCCAAGGCACATCAGGCACTCTTGCCAGTGTCCTGTTACACATCTTTGCAATACAGTAAAGGGGTTTCTTGGCATCTCTGCTATGTAGCTAGACATGTGTAAAATTATGTAATGTAATAGGTCATATAGGATTCCAACAACTGTCTTTTGTTCTGCAGATTAATCCCTCCACAACGTTTTGGAATAGTCAAAGGCCAGGAGAAAAATGCAATATGTGTGTGCATGTGTGTGTGTGTGTGTGTGGTCTATTATTTTTTTTGACAGTTTCCCAAACAGTTGGGAAATCCAATTTTTGACCTAAGAATGAATAATTATAAATATTCTTTCCAACTCTAATATGGGCACAAAAAGCAAAGTTTCCTTCTTTTCTGCCTTTATGAGAAATTGTCATTAGTGTGATCCAGAAATAGATGGGTGTGGTATGGCTACACACCTTCCTAAGTGTTGATAAATAAGTTTGTTCTAGCCAAGTCCAACAATTCTGGCCGCATGATTTCAGGGACAAAGGATTTGGATTTAATTTCATTTTCCTATAACAGATAAGGGATTCTACAGGGGTGGGAATCATGCAGCCTTTCAGATAGTGTTGACCTGCAACTCCACCATTAGTTATATTTGCTAGTGCCATTGAAAGATGCAGCCTAGCAACATCTGGAAAGCTCCATGATTTCCTCTATTCTCTCACCAAAATGTCATGTCCCAAAACCTACTATTAGTTATAACTACAGAAAACCTATTGAATCAATAGGGTTAATTTTCACATTGACTCTACTCAGTGGTTGAATGCCATGATCACTGAGATCAATTGTAATTTTGCATTTATGGAGCTAAGTGACAATTGTGCACTAGTGAACTGGACTATCCTGCAACTAAATGTGCAAACCAATATGAAATGCCAGATGGTGGTGCTCAATGCACAGTGGTACCACATGCTCAAAGGCACCACATGTTCATCTCAACTTCTGCAAGCTTCAGCTTCGAGCCATGGTGAAAAAAGTACCACTACATGCATAAGGGAGTTTACACATGCCTAAATCACCAACAGAGTGCCAGTCTATCATCAAAACAATGGTTCTACTCTAGTTGTAGTTGATCAACAGGATTTGGGTTCATGTCTACAGTTCCAAAGGCAATGTGCAGAACCTCACCCAGAATCTGGAAACACCTAGAAACTGTTCACACATCATCCGTTTATACATGGATCATGGAACGTTTCCCTGTTCTTCTCATTTTTGGCCATATTTTTATTTCTAAATATAAGAAGGAAACAGCAATTTAGAAATACACTGAATCACACTCCCATCCCATGCCATAAGCGGTTGGTTGACATGCAAATATTTTATGTTACTTTACTAAGATGTGATATTCTTTTGATGACATGAACTTTAGTTCTGAAACCAACAGCACTGTAATGACATTTATGTTGTAATTAGCTATGTAATCTTACCAAGAAAAAGGTGTGGATACAATCAAAAAGTTGTGGGGGTTTTTTTAAGAGGAAAAAAGGTGATTCATTCAAACTGATGTAATATCTTTATCTTAAATTATTCTTTAAATGTCAAAAGCACAATGACCTTACTTGCTGTGTTGCACAATATTGTACCTGTTCTTACTTATTCATAGTAGGAATGACCCACTGAAAAGATGTGCTGAGGCAACCCAGTCAAAATAAATAGGACTTTAACAGGGCAGCTTCTTGATATATTATGCCTAATGAATTTTACCCTAGAAATACCTTCCAACTCTGATTTAAATATTTTAATTTCTTCTTCATTGAATCTTCTTGTATTTCCATTGCTTCTTTCCACAGCATCTCCTATTATCACCAGCTCACTTTCTGACTCTTGTTCTTAGGCCTAACATTGAGTAGATCCAGTGAATCGAAGGAACTTACATAAAGTGTTGACTTGCCAAGTTACATTGATTCAATGGATCTGCTCTTCTTGAGATTAGCAAGTTGATTTATGTCTATACCACCAATCAGATGGTATCACGTATCTGCTGGGATGAATGTTCATTTTCATAAGCATTCTATGCTCCTTTTTTGTGCTCAGTTTCCTTGGGTTAATTCCGTTCCAGCTTCTTCCTCCTTCTTTAACCCACATTTCCTCCTTGCCCTCCCCACCTATGTGTTTGTTAATTTTCTTCTGTACAGTTTTCAGAGAACACATGAATGTGTCTTTTTTTCTAATAAAAAAAAAGTCTTCAAAGAGCTGTCATGCCTATCTTTATTAAGGCTTTCTTCAAAATACCATGTGACGAAAAGAACGGCTGCACCATGGCTCAGCTTTGCGCCACTCATATTTGAAGCAAAGATGTACCTGTGTTCCTGTCATGTCAGTGCATGCGGCATGGCAGATGTAACATTGATTCAGCCATAGAATCATTGAGTTGGAAAGGATAGCAAAGACCATCCAATCCAACCTCTTGGCATCCAAGAATAGATAACTAAAACACACCTGAGAGAAGGCTATCCAACCTCTGTTTCTCCAAAATAATATGCAAAGTCCCAACAGCTGGTGGAAACCATGGGAGAATTACTTTTTGGGATTACAGTTCCCCAAATTCTCCATCCCACCTGGCTAGTGGAAGTATGTCAGGTATGGGGAGCCTGTGGCCCTCCAGATTTTGAGGAACTACTATGACCCTTTCTGCAACTCACCTTTTCTCAGCACTGCGGTGAGGTGCTTGTGCAAGCAGTCTCTGGAGAGAGGTTTTCGCGTCCGGGGTCCTTCGGCTCCTCACGAGCTGCCTGCTCACACAAGAGCCCCACCTCTTCCTTTGCAGTGCAGCCTGCGATCTTCCCAGGCTGCACTGAGACAGGAAGCGTGACCGACCCAGCTCCCAAGGCTCTGCACACACAGCAAGTGCATGCGGGGCCCCGGAGCAATGTGCGACTGTGCACCATTTTCAGCTTAAAGCTGAAAACAAAAAAGCGTGTGAACAGTGCCTGCCAGGCCCTGGAGTGTCACGCAAATGTGAGTGTGTTGTGTGGACCACATGAAAGGGGCCCTTTCACATGGAAAATGCCATGCGAAAAGGGCCTATGTTTATCATCCTCCACCATTAATTATGCTATTGGATTAGAGACCAACATCATCCCCACCCCGATTTAGCTGCCCATATGTTTAATGCTGCTTTGTTATCCATCTTTCCAGCTGATGTAGCCCCCATAGTCAGAAGCATCATTTTCTCAGCTTTGCCTGATTCAAGAGCTCCCACCATCCCTTGACACAAATAGCCTGGCCACCATGATTTGGTTTCTGTTGAATTACTGAAATGGCTTGTGCATGGGCCAGTTGGTATTAGTTACCATTAAAGGGATGGCTATCCAAATACCTGAGTATGTCTATTTAGCCCTGCCATTGAGGACTAAGGCCCTTTCCACAGAACGTCACCCTCCTGCATTGGAGATGGGAGGAGGACAGGTCCCAGACAATGCTTAGGCATGACACCATCCATGTCCTGTCATTCTCCCGTCCCCAGGCAGCCACAAATCATGGAAAGGTTCTTCCCATCAATGACTAGTGATCGTGCTGCCCTCCCACCACCCTCCTGTACTTACCAGCACACCCAGCTATGGTGTGGAAAGAAGAGTGTGGCCATCATGCCTCCTCCATTCCCACAGGAAGCCGGTGCTTAGAGGAGCACTCCTGTCATGCTTCCCTCCCAGGAGAAGCTCTACTAGGATCTCCACAGGACACAGCCAGGATATGGTGACCTGTGGAAAGGACCTGAATCACATCTACAGCCAACCCAAGGACCAACTGCTGAAAGATAAGCCAGCACCTATGGAAATCTGATTGCTTCAGTTGGTCTGCTCTACCCAAGGTTAGCAAATGGATTTAGGCCTAAGACCATTTTCTAGGTTGCTGAGCCCTTTTAAGAATTGTGGATGCCTTCTCCCATTCTGTATCTTTTAAAAAATATCCTTTATTTTTGTACTTTTAATATATTTTATGTGATATTTATTTTGCATATTATATCTATATCTATATGCTACCTTCATTCAGACAGATTCCAGGAACATGTAGAAAGGAGTGTGCGTGTGGGTGTGCGTGTGTGCGTAATTTATATATACATTATTTTATGTAGTATTTTATAATTTAATCTGCCTTTTGTTTATTCCTGTTGTTACTGACCTTTTTATCATATTGCATTTATATCCGCACAGGTCACACACACACACACACACACACACTCCTCTGGGAGTGTGTATATACACGCATGCATGAGCACACCCACACCCACACACCATATACACCTTTCTATATTGTCCTGGAATCTATTTGGATGAAAGGCATTTTAGAAATATTTTACATAAAGAAATACCGAAATATATGGTGAAAACATGTATCATCTGTTCAGTTCTGTGCACAAAGGAGCTCAGTTTAATCCTTGGATTCCCCAGGGAGGAAAGTAAATCCTTCCTTCCGACCATGCAATGTATTATCACTGTTGCAGTTATTGTCTTACAAAAAGATGAGCATATGTTCCCCACATCTATTTCTTTAATATTCTGTGAATATTATGTGAATATTCTGCTCTGCATGCCTTCCATTTCAGTTTGGACAAATTCTAACATGGCTTCTGGAAAAGATATCTGTGCAACCTCCATCTAGCCCATAGCTGGCTGGGGGATTCTGGGAGTTGTAGTTCAAAAGGGCAACTTTCCCAATCTCTGGTCTAGTTCAGAAATATCTGCTCTTTCTTATGTTTGGTTTCATGTCTGATTCTTTCAGCTAGAAATCCCAGAATTTGAGCCTGTCCTCTTCTGCAAACAAAGGACCTGCAGCATTAGGCAGCTGAATGGCAATGCTGTACAACTGAGCAAAGGCATCACATGTGAACTTGAATGTATAACCAAGTGTGTCACACATGCATAGCCAATGGGAATGTTCAGCCACGCTCAGTGCTCATCCAGTCTTACTGAACACATGGAGCTATGCAGAATGCTCATTCATATGCAGCAGGCTTGTTTAGCCACGCACAATGCTCAGCCATGTACAATGGGCATGTTTAACCATATACAATGCTTACTTATGTGCAGTGGCACCACATGCATGGCTCTGCTTCTGCACCCCTTAACTGAAAGCAATTGTTCCTCATTCCTCCTTCAACCACTTCCATATCTACATGAACATAAGACACTGACCCTTTTTGCACCTTACCTTTTCGCGGTGCTGGGGTGCGGGGCTTGCGCAAGCAGCCTCAGGATGAAGGCTCTTGCTTCCCTGCCTGTTCAGCTCCGCACGAGCTTCCTGCTCACAAGAGAGCCCCAGCTCTTCCTTTCGCAGTGCAGCCTGGGACTTTTCCCAGCCTGCACTGGACAGGAAGCACAACCGGCCCGGCTCCCAAGGCTCCGCATGCAAGGTAAGTGCGCTCGGGGCCCCAGAGCAATGCATGACCATGCAGCATTTTCGGCTTCAAGCCGAAAATGAAAAAATGCATGTGCAGTCTGTGTCAGGCCCTTGAGCATCCCACAAATGTGAGTGCGTCGTGTGGACCGCTCCTCACATGTGCACGATGCTCAAGGGGCCCTTTCGCATCAGAAATGCCATGCGAAAAGGGCCACTGTCAGGACTCCAGCCTTTTTTCTACCTTCTCCAACCTCCACTGCATGATCCTGGAGAAAGTGCAACCACTTGTTATAGTGCCTTAAACAACAGAACTCCAGCCAAAACCATGTGCCTCACCAGCAACCTACAGGTCTTCAGAGAACAGCCTGCCACCTAGTTCACTCTCTTCTGAGATTTCCTTCAGAAAAGCAAGGTAATGACCCAAACTTGGACTGGCTAATAAGGTGTGTCCCTTGAACTACATTGATTGACCCCAATGCTGAGTTTTGAGGGGAAGCTGAAAGGAACAACTAAAAAGCTAGCTTTGCTCAGGAAACTGAACTGCACTCAAGAGGTGTTCAGTGGAAGTTAAGGCCATTTCCACACTAGGCTGTTATAGTGCTAATCTACTTTCGACATCCTATGGAATTCCTGGGGTTTGCAAACGCCAGGATTCCATAGGATGTTGAAAATGGAATAATAGCACTATAACCATCTAGTGCGGAAATCAAGACTCTCAGGCCCTTTTCGCACGCAGTTTCCGTTGCGAGAGGCCCCTAGCGTCGCGTAAATGGGAGCAGCAGTCCGTACGACGCACTCCCATTTACGCGACGCTCAAGAGCCGGATGCAGAGCGAACACGCACCTTTTTATTTTTGACTTTAAGTCGAACATGGTGCGCAGTCGCGCAATGCTCCCAGGGCCCGCGCGCACTTACCTGCTGTGCGGTGCGTCGGGCGAGCCAGGCTGGTCACGCTTCCTCCCCCAGTGCAGCCTACAGCTCCCAGGCAGCACTGTGGAAGGAAGGGGCGGGGTGTTCTTGCGATGACTGCACGGCCGGCAACCTAGCTGTGGGAGAACGGAGGAGCGATGCAGGTGCCTTGCACAAGAGGCTGCTTGCGCGAATGGCACCCCCCACCTCTGCGAGCAGGTAACGTGTGGAAAGGGCCCCAGTCAATGAATGGCACAATCAGTTTGCTCCAGCTCATCAAGTATAGTGGGGATGTTTAAAAAGAGAGAGAGAGAGAGAGGAAGGAAAAAAGAAAAGAAAAGAAAATCACATGGTTGCAGGGAGAAAATACATTGAAATGTTCTTGTAGTTGGTTGCCTTAAATTTAGCTCTGACTCATTTTATGCCATGGCCACGAAAAGTATAACTGCAAAAAAGTATAACTGTGAGTGAACTTGCATGCATAGAACTGTGTGGAACATGACCAGAGTGTCGGCCAGGGAAAATGAGGTGCAGTATCAAAGCAAGAAATTGAGATCATAAAATGGTGCACCCTCTTCTGGTGTGACCTCCACACATACAAATGCAAGATCATGCAAAGCATCTCTTCCCTTATAGTAGGTGGACAGAACAGGTGTATGCATGTGTGGGCACAAATGTTGTACCCGTTAACTGCCATGGGACGCACCTCTCATATTTTGTTTGTTTGTACTACACGGGGTGCCTGGAATGGAAGCCACATATATGGAGGGTACACTACAATTAGCAAATTTAACCACTAAAAACAAAAACTATGGGCTTCCCATAGACAACTGTGTCTGTATGAATGTTGGATTGGGTGGGTCATGGCCACATTGTCACAGAAGTGAGGGGAAAATTCCATAAGATGCTCGAAGTCTCTTATGTTCCCAGATTGTTTGGTGCATTATATAGTTAGTATTGCTGCCTTCATTTTGGGGTGCTCCTTGGGCATGTTGCTATACGTTGGGGTGGAAAAACTGCAGCCCCCCCAGCAGAACATTTGGGGGACCCTCTAATGCTCTGCAGTTTCCCAAAACCCCTCCATGGCCCCCTTTTTGACTGTTTTGGGGGCTAATTTTTCACCCCAAATGTGCCCAAATAAAGGAAGACCGATAGCTGTCATAGCACTTTTGGTTTTGCACCATCTCAGAACTCCCAAATCCCCCAGTAACTTTTTTTTTGGGGGGGGGAGTGAAACCAAGTCTAGAACTGCAACCAGAAGTGATGCAATATCATTTCTTGTGGATCAGGAAGTGACAGTGTGTCCCATGGTGAGCTGTGCAGGAACTAGGCCTTGACTGCCATACAATTGCCCTCCCACTGTAAGGACTCTCAGGATGAGAAGGGCTGCAGTTTAAAATTTATCTCCACCATTGTCACCAGTATGGAGCCCACCATTTTGCTGGTTAGTCCTAACTACAGTTGACTTATTGAATCAAATGTTGAATAACGTCAGTCCAGTTGTTTTAATGGGTCAGCTCTAATCAGAGCTACAATCAGGATTTAGGCCAAATACTGGCAATAATTAGAGGAGGAGGAGAGTTTTGGGTACCTGGAAGCTCTGCACTGTCTCTGTCCTAACTCACTCCATAATATCTGAGGAATATAGTCTGGAAGGGTGGTGAGATATAGGGCCTTTCCGCACTACACTGTTTTAGTGCTATTATTCCACTTTTGACATCCTGTGGAATTCTGGGGTTTGTCGTTTACTGAGGCCAAAGAGCTCTCTGGATGAGAAGTCTAAATATTCCTCCCTAAGCTGCAAGTCCCAGGATTCCACAGGATGTTGAAAGTAGAATAATAGCACTGCAACAGTGTAGTGCAGAAAGGTCATAGAAAGATTGGTTCCAGACAATAGCTCCTCACCCCCTGAATCTGAGTAGTTGTTGACTGATGCAGCTGATGAGGAACTTCAGCAGAACTTCACCTCATCTGGAGTTGATGGACAGTGAAGAGACATGCCCTTCATCCATGGAATGTCACCAGGACAAGGAAGAGTGGCAGAAGAGCCAACACTGCTTCAATTACTCATTCATTTATTCCTTCATTTCAAGTATTTCTGTATCGCCTCCCAACCCACAAAGGCTTCTGAGGCAATGCATAGATAAAAACCAATTTAAACAATAGAAAGATTAAAACGTTTTGGAAACTCCTAAAAGCCATCCAAAAACCATCCTAGAATACAGTTTTAAAACAGTTAAGTCAACAATTGCAAACACTGAATGCCATGTGGGACGGCACTGTTTTCGCTGTTCGCTGGAAGCTCAAAAGAGTTAGGACCAGCATAATATCCTTGGGTGGGCAGTTCCATAGTCAAGGCACTGTTACAGAGAACATCCTGTTACATGTACCCATCAACTTTTGTGAAGGCTTGGGACTTGCAAGTGGTCCTCATCTGAAGTTCTCAAATTTCTGGTAGGCTCATACAAGAGGAGATGGTGTTTCAGATAGCCGAACCC
This sequence comes from Ctenosaura bakeri, assembly GCA_948474755.1. NCBI lineage: Eukaryota > Metazoa > Chordata > Lepidosauria > Squamata > Iguanidae > Ctenosaura > Ctenosaura bakeri. The sequence continues at coordinate 60,574 of CAOLHI010003413.1, forward strand.
CAAGTCATTTAGGACTTTGTAAGTCAACCCCAAGCCCCTTGATTTGAGCTTGGAAGCAAATTAGCAATGAAGCATCTGATATCTCAAGGTTGGATGGCCATAAATCCCACAGCAGCTGCTAGAAGTCATGGTTGTTCTCCACCACTGTTCATCTGTTCTTCTTTTGGTCCTACCACATCCACAGGGATGGTTGCTATGAACAGGAGAGAAGATCTTCTCCTGTTCTTGGGTTATGAAAGTCCTTCCCTGAACTTTTTAAGTCTCCTTGAATCCAATAACAATAACTAAAGCTACTAGTATTAGTGTTAGTATTACAAAGCAAGGACAATCTCCTTGCTCCACAACCGATCTATTGGGAATGACATTTCTCATGTTTTGAGGGACAAGCCAATTCAGAAGAAACCAGAAATAAAGTCAGTGATTCTTTCTGTGAGCTGCCTGCTCCTTCTCATCCTCTCACCCCCACCTTGGAGCTTAACTAATTACAAAGCACTTTCAAAAGGCTCCCTGCCAGACAGGTGAGAGGCTGAGATGAAACGGCAGCTTAATCTGCAGGGACAAAGTCCATCAATGATCCAATTATTTTGGATTTGATGCCTTTTTTGTTTCCCTGGGTCTTGACTATCCTCACCGTCCCTCCATTCCAAGATGAAGCGTGCTTTGCGCCGCGCACCCAGCGTTGGCGGGACCTGCCTTGAATTACAAACCAAAGGACCATTAGCATATAAATTGATACTATAGGTTAGTAAAGGCAGGTAGACTCCTAGGAAAGAATAATTTGGGGGAAGGGGGGTGTGCATATTATTCTGGGGTAGTGTGGGGAGGGGAAAGAGGGAATTAAAGTTTCTACTCATGCTTCATCTCACCGCAAGTGAAAATGAAAGTCATTTTTATCAGCTGGCTTTCTCTTAGATTAATTTCTTAAGGTGTGCGTCTTATGGCTTCTTCCTCTTCTTTTCACTCCTCACCTCCACATTCCTCTCTACTTTTCTTCCAAAAGACACTGGTTTGAATGGTATTGGTTAATTTCCAACTAATGTAGACCCACAGAATCCATGAGAGTGACCATTCTATGGGGATATTCTATTTGGGGCTAAGCAGTAGAATTGGGATTTATAGTGTCTCTCTTTTAAGTGCCTCTGAAGAAGATGGTGAGGAAAGCAATACTAATATTTTTGGGCAAAACACATGAGACTAGTTTGTGAAATAAACCTTTTAAAAAGAGGGGGGGTGCATTTATTCACTGCATTGTTATAGCACTATTATTCTGCTTTCAATGTGCTATGGAATCCTGGGGTTTGCAGTTGAGGGAGGGGCCTTTAGAATTCTCAGCCAGAGAACTCTTTGGCCTCAGTAAACTACAAACCTCAGAATTCCACAGGAGGTTGAAAGTGGAGTAATAGCACTGTAACCATGTAGTGCGGAAATGGCCAGAGATTCTGAGATTCACACCTAAAATCCTATTGTTAGTCCCAACTGGAGTAGACCTCCTGAATCAGTGTCACTTTTTTTTTTTTTTGGAACCCACCACTCCACAATTGTAAAGTGGGTTTACTTTATTTAGGGCTAAACAATAGGACTGAGATTTCAACTTTTCTCTCTATCTTGTTGTTATAATAGAAACCTTTTGATACAGAAGTCTGAATATGGCATGATTTACTATCTTTACCCAAATCTCAGCTTAGTTTATTTTTTTCTCAAAAAATAAAAATCAGGCTTTTTTTGAAGCCAAAGATGCTGGAAAGCAGAAGCATAGAATCACAGAGTTGGAAGGGACCATAAGGGCCATCTAATCTAACCCTTGCCTATTTAGGAATCCACAGTTAAAGCACTCTTGAAAAATGGGCCTTCCACTTTTGTTTAAGACTATCATCTGAGACAGTCTGTTTCATTGTTGAACAGATTTTCTTAGTGTTTATGGGGAATCTTTTTTTCATCTAATTTGAATCCATTGGTTCATGTCTCTGTAAAAGCAGAAAATAAGCTTCTTCCACATGACATCCCTTTCAATATTTGAGTCATTTCTGCACTAGACTGTTATAGTGCAATTCTTCCACTTTCAACATCCTATGGAATCCTGGGATTTGCAGTTTCTGGCTCCTCCAGAAATTGCAAATCCCAGGATTCCATAGGATGTTGAAAGTGGAAGAACTGCGCTATGACAGTCTAGTGCAGAAATGGCCTTAGAGATGGTGATCATATCACATCTTGTTATTCTCTTCTCCGGACTAAACATCCCCAGCTCCTTAAGGCCACAGGATTTGATTTCTAGTTCCTTCACCATCCTGATCCCCCCAAAAAGAGTAAAATCAGTGTCTTCAGAGGGCAACTGTGGGGTAATAGATTGAGCACTGGGCTACGGCCCTAGAGACAAGGGTTTGATTCCCTGCCTAGCCATGGAAAGCCACTGGGTGACCTTGGGCATGTCACACACTCACAGCCCCTAGAAAACTCCATGAGAAGTTCACCTTAGGGTCACTATTGGCCAGAAACAACTTGAGGACACACAACAACACAAGTGTCTTTAAGTTACCTGTTTTCTTATGGCAGCCCCATAAATTTCATTGGGTTTTCTAAGACTCAGAGGTAGTTTCCCATTGCCTTCCTCTGAATATAGACTGCAGGACCTTGTGTTCCTGGTGGTCTCCCTTCCAAAGTACTAGCGAGATGTAACTCTGCTTAGCTTCCCAGATCAGATAAGATCTAGTACCTTTAGGGTTATATTGATGCCCAGAACTGGACGCAGCATTCAAGGTGAGATTTGACCCAAACAGAACAAAGCAGCATTATTACCTCCCTTGATCTGGGCCCTTTTTGCATGTTACCTGCTTGCGCGATGGGGGAGGGCGTCTCGCGCAAGAAGCCTCGTCCGAAACGCTGTCGCTTCCCCCTCCTTCCTACCGCAGGTCGCTTCCTGTTTGCGCGACTGTCGCACTAGTGCCCCGCCCCTTCCTTCCGCAGCACAGTATGGGAGTTGTAGGCTGCACTGGGGGAGGAAGAGCTACCCACCCAGCTCGCCGACGCACCGCACGTAGGTAAGTGCGCAAGGGCGCCGCAAGCATTGCGCAAGTGCAGGGCATTTTCGGCTTAAAACCGAAAATCAAAAAATGCGCCCACACCCCGCTTCAGCCTCATGAGCGCCGCGCAAGTGGGAGTGCGTCATACGGAGCGATGCTCCCATTTGCGCGGTGCTCAAGGGGCGCTCGCGCTAGAAAAAGAACTAGAAAAAGAAAAGGGTCCTGGACACTATACTCCTGTTGATGCTGTTTAGAATTGGATTAGGGTTTTGGGGGACCACTACATCCCACTGTTGACAAAATAGTGGTGGGATTCTATTCTCCTGGCAACCATGTTCTTCCATTAGTAGATCTGCAGCTTGCTTCACCTCCCATGGTTTTCCATCATTAGCTAGTTCTGCTGACTTTCTGCCCCTGTAATGATCGGAGAGGCTACCGGACAAAATGAAATCCATCCATCAAACGTTACTTTGTATTCTCCCTGTCACTGAATTGTGCACTTGGAGTCACTCTCCTGTCCCCTTAATCCCTTTGGTATTTGTATGCAGATGACAAGACGTGATCTCCACCTTAGGTGGCCTTTTAACAGAACACTGTCAAGGCTTCTTTTTCCTCATGTTTTTAATTACTTCCTTGCCCATGAAATCTCACTTAGGCACTGAGAGAGTTGTAAAACACATGTCACATTTCCATAATTCCTGCCCTAATGTGCAATGTATAAAAGGAGGAGGGGGTTCAGTGGGATTTGCCAATCAGTTTCCCCCATCTGCCCCCCTTCAGAATGAGTCCTTTGTCTTAGAAGGGCACCATTTCTTCCTGAATCCATTAAGATTTATCTTTGTAATTTCTTGCATTTTATCACCTGGCTATGCTGGGGAAAGCGATTATGATGCCATCAAGGGGTGGCTTGCACAAGCGCTCGGTGGAGGCTGCTGCAAGACGGACATTAAAAGAAACAGCCTTAAATTCCAGGAAAGGTTTAACAACAGGGGCTGCACTAGACATGTAAATAAAAAGCAAGCACTACAGGCCTCGTCTGGGTTGATAGCCCCATATAATCTGGCAGGCTTTTTATGGGGTGTCATTTCCGTTGAGCTGCCTGGATTTTACCATCTGCTCCTTGAACTGCAAGAATTTTTTCTCCACTATTTCTCTCCTCAACACCAGCCTAGCTACTTATTTGCATGTTTTTCCTTCCTTCCTTCCTTCCTTCCTTCCTTCCTTCCTTCCTTCCTTCCTTCCTTCTTTTCTTCTTTTCTTCCTTCCTTCCCTCCCTCACTCCCTCCCTCCAGCAATTTATTTGATTTCTTAGCTGGGATTCATTTTAATATTGTCTTGGAGAGAAGTGACCAGCCACAGGTGTCCTGGGACCAGTGCTGTTCAACATCCTTAGTAATGACTTGGATAAGGGAATAGAGGGCATTCTGATCAAATTTGCTGATGATGCTAAGGCCCTTTCCGCACGGCATTTTCCACGTGAAAGGGTGCCTGGAGAATCACGCGATTGTGAGGAGCGATCTGCACGACGCGCTCACAATCACGCAACCCTCCAGGGGCCAGCAGGCACCAATCACGCACCTTTTCATTTTTGGATGGAAGCTGAAAATGGTGCGTGATCGCGCATCGCTCCCAGGCCCTGCAAACACTTGCTGTGCATGCAGAGCCTCCGGAGCCATGCCAGTCATGCTTCCTGCCCCAGCGCAGCCTGGGAAACTCCCAGGCTGCACTGCAGAAGGAAAAGTCGGGGTTCTCGTGCAAGCAGGCAGCTTGTGCGGAGCTGAAGCCGCAGGCACGTGAGAGCCTCTCGCCAGAGAATGCTCACGTGATCCCCACACCCCAGTGCCGGAAAAAGGTAAGGTGCAGAAAGGGTCCAAATTAGGAGGGATAGCTAATATCACAGAGGACAGGATCAGAATTAGCAGTTTAGAGAGCTGGGCCAAAACTGACAAAGTAAATTTCAACAAGGGAGAAGTATAGGGTACTACACTTGACTAGAAAAAAATGAAAAGCACAGATCCAGTATGGGTGACACCTGGCTTGACCACAGTACATATGAAAAAGATCTAGTAGGCCACAAGCTGAACATGAGTCAGCAGTGTGATACAGCAGCTAAAAAAGTCAATGTGATTCTGGGCAGCATCAATTGGAGTATAGTGTTTAGGTCAAAGGAAGCAAAACTACCTCTGTTTTCTGCTTTGGTCAGACTCCACCTGGAATACTGTGTCCAGTTCTGGGTCCCATGAGTCAAGGAGGATATTGACAAGTTGAAATGTGTCAGTGAAGGTGACCAAAATGGTAAAAGGTCTGGAAACCATGAAGCCCTATGAGGAGCAGTTTAGGGAGCTGGGTATGTTTAGCCTAGAGAAGAGAAGGTGAAGAAGCAAGATGATAGCTATGTTTAAATATTTGAAGGGATGTTATAAGAAGATGGGGCAAGGGTTTTTCTACTGCTCCAGAGACTAGGACGTGGAGCATTGGATTCAAACTACAGGAACTACATCTAAACATTAGGAAGAACTTCCTGATGGTAATAGCAGTTCAACAGTGGAATCTGCTGCTGCCGGGGAGTGTGACGGAGTCTCCTTCTTTGGAGGTTTTTAAAGAGAGACCGGATGGCCACCTGCCAGGAATACGCTGGCCATTTCCACATTACACTGTTATAGTGCTATTATTCCACTTTCAACTTCCTGTGGAATCCTGGTGCTTGTAGTTTACGGAGGGGCATGTAGAATTCTCGGCCAGAGCTCTTTGGCCTCAGTAAACTATAAACCCCAGAATTCCACAAGATGTCGAAACTGGAATAATAGCACTACAGTATAATAGTGTCATGGGGAAATGGCCACTGCTGCCTCCATAGAGTGTGGTGGAGTCTCCTTCTTTGGGGGCTTTTAAGCAGAGGCTGGATGGCCATCTGTTGGCAGTGCTTTGATGGTGTTTGCCAGGGTGGCAGAATGGGGTTGGACTGGATGACCTTTGCGGTCTCTTTTAGCTCTATGATTCTGTAATCTAACCTTTGGAAAATTTACTGTTGAGAACTAAGATACTGTAAATGGCATATTAAATGTCACCCCCTTTTCTTTTCTTTTAAACACCCCAGTGTGAGTGATTCGTCCAACACCTCTGATATTTGGCAGCCTTTCTGATATCCTGAGGGGGCCCATCTGAGCTTTAAATTCTAAACTTAAGATTTAAAATTACAAAGTTATAGGCGGCAGCAGATAACAGGTTGGTTTCCTGTTCAAATGGAGAAAAGGTAGTATCGTACATCTACAGAAGAGCTGGGGAATTGGTGGTCCTCCAGATTTTTCTGGATCTCAGCTCCCATCATCCCCAGCCAGCAGGGTCATGATCAAGAATGATAACAGAAGAAGTCTAACAACATCTTGAAGGCCACAGATTCACTAGCCTTGAGCTGGAGATTAGAAGGCCCTGAGATCCTGGAGTAATTTTTAAGACAGAATATGGCATTGTTCTTGCCAGCTAAAAAAAAAAAGGTGTGGCCATCAGTTAGCCAGGCTTTCAATGATACAAAGAGAGCAGACAATCCATCAGTAGTAGTTTATAGCATTTGCCATGCGAAAGGGTGCCTGGAGCATCACGCGATTGTGAGGAGTGATTTGCATGATGCACTCACAATCACACAATGCTCCAGGGTAGGGCAGGCGCCGCTCGCACACTTTTTCATTTTCAGCTTTTGGCCAAAAATGGTTCATGATCACGCATTGCTCCCGGGCCCCACGCGCACTTGCCATGCGTGCGGAGCATCCAGAGCCACTGCAGTCGCAGGCTGCGCTGCAGAAGGAAAAGGGTGAGTAATAATTCTGAGTGCCAGTCCAAAGGAGTATCCAGCAGCGAAGTCAGCACACAAAGCAAGGGTCAAGGTTTCCAGGAACATGAGTCAAAGATCCAAGTGTAGGACGTATTGCCTCCACAGGTGATGTCGTGAGCCAGGCTGATTCAGATGGGGATTCAGATGGGGACTCTGAGTTAGAATTGGACTCCCAGCTGGGGGAGGATCCCTTGGAGGGAGAGGGAGCTCCCTCAGAGTCAAGGGAGGGGCCTGCCAGCGATCCCACAGCTGTCCCAGGGCTGGATCCTGATCTAGTACCTTCAGCAGATGAGGCCAGTGCTTCTGGCTAGACAGAGGCTGCTGTTTCTGACTCCAGCCCAGAGTTTGCAGCAGACCCTCCCCCCACGTTCCTCCAGAGGCTGCTGGAGAAGGGGGTGGTTCAGAGATCGGAGCGGCTGCGAGAGAAGCGTCTGTTGAATCGGTCCTGAAGTCTGAGGGGCTCCAGCTGTGAGCTGGGCCAACGGACATTTGGTCAGCCCCAGCTGGGCAAAAGACTGTGTATTTAAGACAGACGCTATGGGAGTTGAGCATGGGGCAACAACCGTCTACCACCCAGGAATCTACATCCTGTGTCATGGACTTTCTGTTCCAGGCTACTCCTTGCTGTTGAGTTTGCTGCCTCTGTTTGTTTCGGTGACATAACCTCTTGATTTCTTTATTGCTAAAACCATAAACTCAGCTCCTGCCTGTGTGTCTGCTTAAGTCGCCGCCTGACATTGACAGGTGACACTAGTTGTTTGCAACAGATTTCTCCCCATGCCCGCCTCTGTTTTTATGGGATGAGAGCCTCCCCCAGCTGTTTGCCTAATTAATGAGACTTCCCTACGCAAGTGGTCTGAGCCCCGTGGATTCTCCCTTTCTCATCTATGCTGGGCTGCAGTAAGTATTGTCCTGTTCAGGTCTCCATGTTGTGGCTGTTGAGGAGCATCCTGTCTCTGGCTCTTTCTGCAGCTTACCTGATTCTGGCGTGGGTGTGCGGGGATCATGCGAGCAGCCTCTTGCAAGAGGCATTCACATCACCTCTGCTTCTTCTCCGCAGCAGCTCCCTGCTAGCTGGAAGGAAGCGTGAGGGCTACGCCCCTTCCTTCCACAGTGCAGCCGGGTACTTTCCCAGGCTGCTCTGGGGGAGGAAGCGTGAGGGCCATGTCTCTGGAGGCTCCGCATGCAAGGTAAGTGTGTGTGGGGCCCAGGAGTGACGTGCGATTGTGCATTATTTTCGGCAAAAAGCTGAAAATAATGTATTCTGCGATCGCCACCTACTGGCCCTGGCAGCGTCATGCGATTGTGAGGACATCATGTGGAACAGTCCTCACAGTCGTGCAATGCTCTGGAGGCCCTTTCGCTTGTGAAATGGCATGCAAAAAGGACCTCTGTTTGCTCCTGAGTCCTGGGACTGGAGTATGACAGCTTGCATGTTTCTGGGACTGTTGCATGACAGCATGTCACTGGGACTGTAAACCAATTCTAGGTTTTAGTCCACAGTTTAAAGAAGTTATCCAAAGACCTGAACCCTATTCCCTAAATAGGGCCAGACAGTTCCCATGTCAGTGGGGCTATCAATCCAGTTCATGTTTACTACAAACTTTAAAGAAGGTAGCCAAGGTGCTGAAGCTATTTTCGGGGAATGGAGAACTCCATCAAAGTTCAGAATAAAATTCAGAGCAGATTTACAGCCCCAGTGACATGGAACCCACCAGCTGCCAGTGGCTACAGGTACAACAACCAACACCACCTTCCAACATTGGCAAGCCATTCTGTGCTTGGGGGAGCACATACATAGACAAGCGCACAAATGCAGACATTCATCATGAGGGGATACCAAGGGCTGAGGCAGAAGCTGAAATGTAATTTAAAGGCTGGGCAAAGAGGAGGGGGGATGCTACTCTTTAGAGAGACATAAAGAATCCCATATAAGAATCCTCACCGGAGCAGTCATTGGCAACAGCCTTGGGGGGCCAAATCATTTCTGCAAAGAGGAGCAGAGGTCATCCGAGAAGCAATTACATTCTTTCCCCATGGTGGAGCTAAAGGCCTAGAGCTTCAAAGGATCTCTTTGCACTTTCCTAATATTAATATTCATTCACAATTCATACTTTTCCCGTCAGGGGGATTCCACTCATGGGCCTGGTTTACATGTGTAGCACAGGAAGTTTGCTGAATCCTTAAGGCAGGGATTGGCACAGTATAGGGCTTGAACATTGACAGCTAGCATGTTGTAGTGATTTGAACACTTAACTACGATCCTGGAGACCAGGGTTTGATTCTCAGCTCAACCATGGAAACACATTGGGTGACCTTTGGGTATCTCACACACTCTCAGCCCCAGAAAATGCCATGATATGGTAACCTTAGTCAGTATAAGTCAGAAATTACTTGATGGCACGCAGCAACAACAAGGGCTTCAACCCTGCAATGTTGGGCTCCTACATGGAACTGACATCATGTCCATTTTTACCAACGTGTTCCAATATTTTAACACTCTCGCCCTTTCCGTACCTTACTTTCTTCCGGCGCTAGGGTGCAGGGATTGCATGAGCAGCCTCTGTCGTGAGGCTGTCACATCCGGGGTCCTTTGGCTCTGCACAGGCTGCCTGTTCACGCGAGAGCCTCACCTCTTCCTTCCGCAGTACAGCCTGGGACCGGCATGGCTCCAGAGGCTCCGCATGCCAGGTAAGTGCATGTGGAGCCCGGGAGCAATGTGTGATCATGCACCATTTTTGGCTTCTAGCCAAAGATAAAAAGGTGCATGATTGGCACCTACCGGCCCCTGGAGCGTTGCAAGATTGTGAGTGTGTCATGCAGATCACTCCTCACAATCGCACGATGTTCCAGGAGCCCTTTCGCATGGAAAATGCAATGCAAAAAGGGCCTGTGTGGGGATGCTGGAGCCCCAGAATGGCTTCTAGTAGGTTGAAGTACACAAAATTGTTGGGATTTTCAGGACAAACACTTTGAGTTTTCAGCCAAATTTTTTTTTAGAAGGAGTGGGAAAAAGACAGACTGGCACAAAGGTAATTGATCATAGCTCAGAGAGGCCATGAATGGAGGCTGGAGGGGAACAGAATATACCAAAAGGCAAAGGCTGGCCTCTGAGACAAACAACATTTCTGCACTAGATTGTTCTAGTGCTATTATTCCACTTTCAACATCCTATGGAATCCTGGCATTTGCAGTTTAGGGAGGGGCCTGATAGAGACAGGATTGTGAATTAGAGCAGGGAAGGAGAACTACCTACGGTTTAGGGGAGCTTAAAAGAATATTAATATTTAGAGTTTATTACAGTTTTCTATTGTATTGAGTAAAGATATTTTTTATTGTTTTTAAACCTGTTTCTGACTCTCTGTCAAGGCTGAATTGGAGTCAGGCCACACATATCAAAATGAAAGCCACAAGTCCAGATTTAAGGGGTCACCCTGAGGCCCAGAAACCCAATGCTGCAAGGGCATAATTGGGGAGCCAAGGGTCAGGTGAGTGGCAGGATTCCTAGGGGCTGGGAGTTTGGGGCCTCTTGGGTCACCTCCTCTCCCCCATTACATTATACTGTAAAATATCATATGCACTGCTGGCATTATAGGGAATAGCAAAAGTAATGATGGAGTTGTAGCACATCATGAAAAAACCCTCCTGATAATTCCAGAGCGTCGTTGGCCTTTTTGCCCACTTTAAGGAAAACCAACTAAAAGAGAAGGTAATTTGGCAACTCATTGTTATGAGCTTTGAGGGGGTCTATTTGAAGTCGTTACTTTTCCCAGCAGGTCTCATTATTGCAGGCAAAAAGTTATTTCAGTGCCTTTCTTGGAAAGCAGCCACCCATAATTACTAATACAGCAGAAAACTGTTAATAAGGACACTTGGGGGTTCACAGAGGGAAAGCAACCTCTTACGTTCAGGTTGGGGATGTGATAGATTTGTTTATCAATTAATCTATCAGTTATCTTTCATTTTGTTTATCCCCCAGCTTTTATCTCAAAGACGGTCTCAAGATGGCTTAAAGAATGAAAAGAGATACAAATAAAATCACATATATTTGTTCTTGTTGTGTGCTTTCAAGTGCCTTCTAACTTACGGCAACTCTAAGGTGAACCTATCATGGAGGTTTCTGGGGGACGAGAGTGTGTAACACACCCAAGGTCACCCAGTGGGTTTCCATAGCTGAATGGGGAAGCGAACCCTGGCCTCGAGGGCTGTAATTCAGTGCTCAAACCACTACACCACATTGGGTCTCACACATGTAGTTAAAACCATACAAAATGTCAAGATTAAGACCCTTTTCACACCTTACCCTTTCGTGGAGCTGGGGTGCAGAGCTCGCGGAAACAGCCTCCGGAGGAAGGCTCTTGCGTCCGGGGTCCTTCGGCTCTACACAACCTTCCTGCTCGTGTGAGAGCCCCGCCTCTTCCTTTCCCAATGCAGCGTGACTCCCAAGGCTCTGCATGCAAGGTAAGTGCGCGCTGGGCCCTGGAGAGATGCGTGACCACGCAGCATTTGCAGCTTCAAGCCAAAAATGAAAAAATGTGCGCACCGTCTGTGTTAGGCCCTTGAGTGTTGCGCAAATGTGCATGTGTTGTGTGGTCTTCTCCTCACACGTGTGCGACACTCAAGGGGTCCTTTCACATTGGAAATGCTGTGTGAAAAGGGTTTAAATTAGGGTTATACAGTCTACAGAGCTTCTGCTGTGTGCCTTTTAGTCATTACTGAATTTACAGTGACCCCACCACTTTTAAATTAATGTTTTATATGGTTTTAGTCACTAGAACTAAAATCGTATAAAAGCATAAAAACATAGTATGTTATAAAACATAAAACCCATGAAATAAAACAGTCAGTTCCCAAATGCCTGCTGTCTTCACTTCATGGTGGAAAGACAACAAAGAGGAAGCCAGCCTGGCCTCCCAAAAGAGAGTTCCAAAGTGTGGGAGAAGCCACCAAGAAGGCCCACCTCTGTGATGGTGGTGTAATGGTGGGACTGGGAGAAGTGCTTCCCCAAAAGATCTTTTCCCAAATTAGTCAAAGGCCTGGAAACCATGAAGCCCTATGAGGAGTGGATGGGGAGCTGGATATGTTTAGCCTAGAGAAAAGAAAGTCAAGGGTAAGATGTGACATGACGGCTGTAGTTAAGTACTTGAAGGGATGTTTTCTGGAAGAGAGGTCGAGCTTGTTGTCTGGTGCTCCAGAGACTATGACAATGGAGCAATGCCTTCAAACTACAGGAAGACAGATTCCACCTAAACATCAGGAAGAAATGCCTGACAGAAATTGCTTTTCAACAGTGGAATATGCTGCTACTTCAGTGAAGTATGGTGGAGTCTATTTCTTTGGAGGTTTTTAAAGAGAGACTGGATGGCCATCTGTCAGGGTTGCTTTGATTATGGCCATTTTTGCACTGGACTGTTGTAATGCTATTATTCCACTTTCAACATCCTTGGACCTGGGGTTTGCAGTTTTGGGAGGGGCCCAACTGGGCACCTCCCAAAACTGCAAACCCCAGGATTCCAGAGGATGTTGAAAGTGGAATAATAGTGCTACAACAGAATAATAATAGTGCAACAACAGAATAATAGTGCTACAACAGAATAATAGTGCTACAACAGTCCAGTGCAAAAATGGCCTATATCTCCCTGCTTAACAGAATGGGTTTGGACTGGATGGCCCTTGGGATCTCTTCCAATCTATGATGCTATGATATAAACTTCCACCACAGACAAAATACACAATATGACCTCCAGGATCATAGCAATGGGGGAAGAAGGGATGAGGGTGTTTCCCCTTGCCTAAAATTTTCCTTCAGTCACTAAATTGCAAGCATTGCAGAGAGTGAAATTTTGAACATTATTTGTACCTAAAACTCTTGTATTTGCTGTTTTTGCCCTTGGTCCCTTTCATGTTTTCTCTTCTTTGGATCTCAAAACTGTATTTCTAAATGCTAAGCAGACATTTTCAGTTACTGCATCTCTAAAAATTGGGGGACTAGAAGGAAATTTCATGGGGGAGACAGAATCCTTATATCAAGGCAGTTCCCTAATTTCTTCTCTCCCTGTATCTATATTCTGCTATTTCTGAGCTAAACAGAGCTATGGAACCCACAACATACCAGCCATTACACTGGGGTACTGAAGACATTTGCAAATTTTGGAAAATCTTGTTTTTTTTTAAGTGAACTGAATGAAACTCAAATGCATCCCTAGCAATGAGAATGTGTCACTAGAGGTCAACCTGATGGGAAAACCCTTCTAAGTTCTGGATGAGATTTTCTTGGAAACATTAGTACATACTTAAGCCCTTTCCACGACTCACCTATTTTCGGTACTGGGGTGCGGTGTTCACACAAGCAGCCTCCAGAGAGAAGCTCTCACTTCCCTGCTTCTTCAGCTCTGCACAAGCTTCCTGCTCACGCAAGAGCCCTGCCTCTTCCTTTGCAGTGCAGCCTGGGATCTTCCCAGGCTGCACTGGACGGGCAACATGACCGGCCCAGCTCTCAAGGTTCCACACACAAGGTAAGTGCACGTGGAGCCCCAGAGTGATGTGTGACTGCCCAGCATTTTTGGCTTCAAGCCAAAAATGAAAAAAGCGGTCCTTGCCAGGCCCTGGAGCATCGCGCAAATGTGAGTGCATCGTGTGGACCACTCCTCACATGTGTGCGATGCTCAAGGGGCCCTTTCGCGTTGAAAATGCCATGCAAAAAGGGCCTTAGAAGCAGGGTGCTAGGAAATGGAATGAAGCTACACAAGGAAAGAGATTCCACCCAAACATTAGGAAGAACAACAACAACAACAACAACAACAACAACTCCTCCTCCTCCTTAGAATTGGGAGACACCACAATGGCCATCGAGTTCAACCCCCTGCCATGCAGGAACACATACCCAAAGCATCCAGAGCAAATGGCCACCCAGCCTCTGTTTAAAACCCTCCAAAGAAGGAGACTCCTCCACACTCTAAGACAACATATTTCACTTTCAAACAACTCTTACCATCAGCAAGTTCTTCCTGATGTTTAAGTGAAACCTCTTTTCCTGTAGTTTGAAAGTTTGAATCCATTACTCCATGTCCTAGTTGGTGTGCCCTCCTCCTCCTCTTCTCCTTGCTGTAAGAGCAATTCAATTTCCATCTCTGGAAAACTTTAAAAAGACGTTGGATGGCATTTTACAGGAGTGTTTCAGTTTTGCATTATCACATGGTAGGAGGATGGACTAGATGGCCCTTACTGTCTCTTCCAACTGAAAGTTTCTGTGATCTGGATGAAATGAGTTCTTCCTGTGGGTTTAACACAACCTACAGAAATGAGGGTGAAGGAAGGGTGGACATAGAAGAGTGAAGGGGAAATGTAATTTAGACCCTCCATGATTTGGGGTTAAAGTGCTGGCCCATAATCTCCATTTGCCACCATGTTCAACCAGGTTTATTATGATAGAGGTGGGAACTAGTGAAAGAAATGTCCCCCCCCTTTTTTTTTTAATGGAAGACATTTTATATTTCCATTCACTTGTGTTTATGAGACTCTTTCCTCATTTTTTTAATAGCACAGTGTTTATTTGTTTATTTTTATCACCTCTCATTTCCATCTAGAGAGAGGGTATGAATCCTAATTTGGTCCTACAGCACTTCTTTTATTACATTTTTCCTGATAATTGGTAAGATGAAAAGCATGTATAGACTGCCTTGTGTGCGATCATAAAGTAAGCCATTTTGGATGGATCTGGGGACGTGCGCTGCTCTTTTATTCCAAAATATTTTGCAACGGCATGAAAATTGTGCCTAATAATAAGATGCACTCTTGATTCAGAAAAGCTGGGTTACAGTATGTGGGGCATCATTAGGGAGCGCTTTGGATTCTGCATCCATCTGCTCTAAGATAAGATGCCATAAAATGGAAGCACCTGATGGCAGCCATATTTCACATGGAGAGATGCACAGCTGTGATCGACAGCTGTCACTTACACTGAAATGGCAAATGTTCAAATATGTGATGGAAGCCAGCAAGGATGAAAATGGAATTTGGATGTCTTGGTCACCAGCTGCTGTTTCAGAGGCATTGCCCAGTACTGTCTGCTGAGCTGCTGTGAGAGAAGAGCTTGTGAAAAGTCTGGGAAATGATTATGATTTCCTCACCCCCAACTGCAAGTCTTTGCAATGTGTTACCCCAAAAGGTGGGTGACGCAGAAGTCCATCCACAATGCCAATGCCTCAGTGAAACGGTGGGGAATCTTAGCTCAAAGAGAGGCCTGTGATAGGAGGGTAACCTAGCAGGATCTTGTACACCTGTTTATACCAGTATTAATGCAGGGACACCAGTTGGAGGTTCAAAGAATGTTTTGTTTATTGAGGGAAAATCACAAACACACACAAGATTCAAGCCATCCCACAGTCACACAAGGCTAACTGAAGGGGAAAAGTTGAATAGTGAAAAGTTTGGGCAAAGTGGGTTGTATTTACCTATCCTGCAGAGAAGGGACAAAACGATGTAGCTCAGACTACGAGCCTGAAGGTAATATCAGAATGGAAATGAAAGCATCAGAGTGATGGCCTCTGTCCAGCACGATACAGTACTATGGAACTATAAGTTGTTCGACTCAGAGCCTGGGTTTAAATACCTTGCTTCTACCGTGAGAGGGAAGGTGTTAATAGATGTCTGACAGAGTAGACAACGGGGTCCAGAACAAGCTAATGGACTTAGCATTAAGTGACAAAGGAATGATGCAAAGTCTGATAGCCCCTTCATGGTGGAACAGGCAAGAAGACAAAGAAATGTTTTGGAAGGCAGAGGAAGAGGGTTGAGAACAATCAGCTGCACTGTGGAGGCAGTTTCATGTGCTATTGTTTCTAAAAGTCGAGTCACTGAGGGACATTTGAAAGCTCATTATCATCAGAGCTTCCCCGACTATAACCTGGCCATGCTCTGAGGTCCCATCTGACCTACTTTCATGGTCCACGTGTTCAGCCAGTACTCTACACCAGCATAGCTTTTACATCCATGTCAGTGTATAATTTATATTTCATGCCAATTAAATGATATTTGCCAATTATACCATTACCTGGAGTGGGAGTATATGGCCTGGTAACAAATGGACTTTGTGAACATTCATCTACTGTCCTCCAGAGTATTAAAAAAAACGCTTTCTGAACAACTGGACCTGGAATGCACCAGCCAGCATGGGCATGCCGGGTGGAGGATTCTGAGAAGTATAGTCTCAAAAAGTAAGTTTTCCAAAGACTACTATAGTCTTTGTTTCTCCCCATCCCATGTTCATGCCCATCCCACTTACAAAATACATGACAGGTTTTACCCCTAGCATTGGGTAACTTCTATGTCAGAGGGTATTGAACCCATTCTGGGTTTTAGTCTTAACTTTAAAGGTTCTATCCAAGGTGTTATGGAATTGAGATTTGTAGTTCCATGAGATAATTCTCCAGCAGAAAGCAGTAATGCTGCAGATCAAAGGAGTGTAGTAAAGAATTATAAGTCTCTCATCAGACTACAAATGCCAAGGACAGACTCAAGGCAGTTAAAATAGAATCATGGTGACATAATCCTACAATGTAGGTGCATTCTATAATGAACCAGGCCATGGTTTGCCTCTTTGTTCATCCTATTGGCAGTCCCAACTATAGTAAACTCATTGAATCAATGGAATTTACATGCATGTTGACCTATTTAACTATTGATTCAATAGGTCTACCTTCAATGGGCCTACGAACCATGCCCTATGAGAAGCAGCTTATGGAGCTGGGGATGTTTAGCCTGGGGAAGAGATGGATATGAGGAGTAAGATAGACATGTTTAAATATTTAGACAATTTATAAGACAGGCATAGGTCAATGCTGGAAATGTCAAGAGAATTGTGGCACATTATTTCATACGTGGTGGGCATGCCGTAGAGCACAAAAATACTGGAAAGAAATACATAAGAAAATAAGTTCAATTTTGAAGCTTCAATTTGGGATGACACCTGAATTTTACTTGTTAAACAGGACATATACATTAGATGCAACACCAGCTAAGAGACACTGGAGAATTATATTGTATATGGTGACGACAGCCCGTATTGAATATGCACGATTTTGGAAAAATGAAACTACACCTACAATGGAACAGTGGTGGACAGCTTTTGTGGAAAACAGAAATGCGGACATACTTACACAAAGACTGAAAGGGAAATCAGATGAGGACATAAACAAAGAGTGGAAGATTGTTACAGATTTGGGTTGGGGGTAGATGGAGGGTATTACATTTTTCATGATAACAATTATTATATGGTTAACAGTTAATGAAATATCATGAAGCAAGTAAAGTAGAGATATATAGCAGGAACTAACAAATTATAGATTATTAACATTTTATGGCGATACGTGATATAATAAATAGAGGGAATATCAATAATTGTAATCCAGAAAGGAAAGGAAGAAAGGAAGAAGGGATAACACTACATGTAACATTGCAAAAATTATTGTTTGTTTTATTTGTTGAAATTTGAATAAAATTATTAAAAAAAAATTATTTTTTTTAATAAAATTATTAAAAAAAAATATTTGAAGGATGTCATACTGGAGAAATGAGACTTCTTTTAAATTCTCTCATAACCCCTTCCTTTGCTGCTGATGGGGCAAAGATGTTTTCTGCTACTCCAGAGACATGGACACAGAGCAATGGCTTCAAACTTCAGAAAAAGAGATTCCAGCTAAACATGATGAAAAACTTCCTGACGGTTAGAGCAGTTTGACACTGGAATACGCTGCCTCCTTGAAATATGGTGTAGTCTCCTTCTTTGGAGGTTTTTAAGCAGAGGTTGGATGGCCATCTATCAAGAGTGCTTTGACTGTGTATTCCTGGATGGCAGAATGAGGTTGGACTTGTGGTGTCTTCCAATTCTATGATTCTATAATTCTATGACTTTAGTTTGGAAATATTAACTGAAACCACAGCAGGCATGGTCCATCCACAACACAATGTACAGAACCTAGCCTGATTTAGACATTGGAGTAAAAAAAAACATTCAGCTGAATTCTGTTAGATAGCTGAATGCATGTGTAATTTTCTCCTGCTGAAAGCAAGAAGAGTTCAAAAGCTAGATCTCCTCAGATTTATGCCCAAGGCTTGCTCAGCAGAGACTTTGACAGAGAATCATCGTCAAATGTCTTGTCAAAAAGTTGCAAAAAACTGAGCATTTATCCCTATTTCAAAACTGCCATATTTAATCCAAATTCTAAATTTTACAGGGTTTGATTACAAAGCAGCAAAGGAAGGGGTTATGACAGAATTTAAAAGAAGTCTCATTTCTCCAGTTTGAGCTCTAGAGCCTGACATGAATTGTAAAAAAAATAGAACAGTATTTGCATCTTTTTCATCCGAAATAATCTGCATTTTTTTTAAAAAAAAAAGATAATGCACTGTTATGACCATCTTGAAGCTCTTTTTTTTGGAGTGACAAGTGTCATGGCTTCAGAAGGATTTTCCTGGAGCTTAGGAGATTGCCACAGCCTATTAAGGAGAATGAATGGAAGGAAGGAAGGAAGGAAGGAAGGAAGGAAGGAAGGAAGGAAGGAAGGAAGGAAGGAAGGAAGGAAGGAAGGAAGGAAGGGAGGAAGGAACTTTACCCACAAACCAGAGCTCAGAAGTTGAGTGTGGAAATTGCCTCTGCAGAAAGCCCAACTTGGAGTTTTCAGTGAAAAAAGAAATGACTACCAGTTCCCTGTAGCAATTCCATTCTTGTTGAAAAGCTAAATGTTTTTTCCATATAATTATTTTATTTTAATTTTTTAAAATTTTTGCAATTATTCTTGTGTGCCTTCAAGTCATTTCCAACTTATGGTGACTTTAAAGAGAACCTATCACAGAGTTTTCTGGAGCTAAGTGTATGTGATGAGCCCAAGGTCATTCAGTGGATTGAGTTAACGAGGTTGAAAGGCTTTGGTGAACAGCCAAATTTTAACTTGGTGCCTAAATGAGAAGAATGTTGGCACCAGTCAGGCCTCCAGTGGGACAGTATTCCACAGTTGGTGCCACAGCTCGGAAGGCCCTCTCCCAGTGGATCTCAGTCCTTTTCAGCATATGTAGGGAGAGTCACTCCTTCAATCATCAAGGTCCCAAGCCATTCAGGTTGTTAAATGTCTTGCAAACTCAGATCAGTATTGGCAGTGACTGCAATTCTTTCAAGACAGATCTGACACGAGATCTATATGATGTTCCAGTCACCAGTCCAGCTGCTGAATTTTGAATTAGCTGCAATTGTCAAATCTTCTTCAAGGACAGCCCCATGGAGAGTACATTATAATAGTCTAACTGGGAGGTTGCCGGTCCATGGGCTACTGTTAGTAGGTTACCTCTTGACCAGGAAAGGCTGTAACTGGCACATCAGTTGAAGCTGGCACCACACACTCCAAGCCACAAAGTCCACTTGGGCCTCCAGGGACAGGGACAGATCTAGGAGTACTCTCAAGCTATGCACCTGCTCCTTCAGGGATAGTTCAACCACATTCAAAACAGGCTGTTTACCAGTGGCATATCTAGTGCAAGCTTGGAAGTTATGTCCCCTGCCTTCTTACCCCAACCTCCATCCCCACCCCTACATGCATGAGTTTTTTTTGGATCCTCCTGACATTGGCGCCCAGGGCACATACCCTACTTGTACTACCCTGCTGTTTACACAATTTCTGACCCAAGAACCACCAGTCCGCAGAGCCTCCATCTCATCAGGATTCAGCTTCAGTTTTTTGGTCCTCATCCATCCCATTATAGCACCCAGGCGCTGAACCACAACCTGTGCAGTCCCAATGACAAGGAAAACTACAGCTAAATGACATTAGCATACTGGTGGCACCCCACCCAAATCTTTTATAGCCTCCCTGAGCAGCTTCATGTAGATATTCAACATCATGGGAGATATATAGATATGGCACTCCATAGCTTAATCACGATGGGGCTGAATGTGAATCCTCCAATGCTACTCTCTGGGCATCCAGATAGGAGTGGGAGGCACTGTAGAAGAGTGCTTCCTATTTCCATCCCACAGAGCCAGTCCGTAAAGATATCATGATCAATGGCATCATAAGCTACTGAGAGATCCAGGAAAGGCAATCAAGTAGCACTCCCCCATCTTTCCCCTGGAGTAGGTAATCAATCAGAGCAAATAAGGCTGTTTCAGTGATATACCCTGACTTGAAACCAGATTGAAATGGGCCCGGATAATTCACATCTGAAGTTCTCCATCCACCACATTCTCAAGCACCTTGCTCCTGCTGCGCTCCCCTTCTGGCAGGGCTGATGTCGGGACCCACACTGGATGTCTCTGGGACAAGGTAAGGTGCAAGAAGGGCCTGTGTGTTCTGAACTGCTACCCTGGATGCAGATGAGTTACCTCCTTAATTACTGAGGAAGGAGACATTTGAAACTCTTTGCTGTATATTTTTGTGCTTCTCTCTCTCTCTCTCTCTGGGTGTGTGGGTGAATAAATGAGACCAAGATCCTGGATTGGGCAATTTACTGTGAAGTTCCACTCAGCAAAACTACAAAATATCCCCCCTAATGATGAGGCCTTAAGACTGATGGAATTTAGAGTCATGTCAATAAACTGGAAAAACCAAGCTATTAGAAGTTATGAGGTCTGTCTGCCCAATTAACAATGTTTAATGAACAACTTGTCTGTCCCACTGTCTGGTACCTTAGACTCTCATGGCCCTAATGTCCTACATCCAGGCTTAGGGGAAAACATATACAAGGGGAAGGCTGGCAGAAAGGAATGCATCATAAAGATAACAAGGGAAAGACAAGTACCAGGCTCAGGAAGAAAGGCATTTGCATCCTAGTTTTAAAGGTGATAACAAGAAGGCATCAATTATCCTGAACAGACCAAACATACATGTTCCCCCAACACCTGATGCCCATGAGTTTTAAGTAATTGTGAGCTAATTATTGAATGTTGCTTATCAACACGTAGAAATGTATAAGCAGTTATATAAACCCTGGTTCAGTGAGCCTGTTTTGCAGAAATTAACCCCAGGTATGCTTTTGCTGGAGTAAATAAAGAAACCTGGATCTCCCACCTGGCTTTTCATGCATCAGAGAAATGGACCCATTTTCTAGGTAACACTTTCCCCCCTCTAAAGCTGGGCACTTCTCTGCTGTCCCTGTGCTTTCCACTGGCCAGTAAATTGGTAGATTATTTAGGTGAGGACTGATAAAGCTCAAAGGTAGGTTGGGGGAGTTTAGGCATGTGTGAGGTCAATAGAGAATTCTAGTCTTCACAGTGACCCCCAAAAGATGGCTTAACAGGGGTCATTTCAAATTATGCCACCATACACCCCAACATTTCAGAGGGAGATCAGAGTGTGGTCAAGAGTGTAGTTAAGAGGGCAAAAGTTATTGATAAAGAAGAATACAAAAGCTCAGAGATACTGCAGAAGTTTGCCTTTGCCCAAGTCTACAGAGAAGGCCATGATTTCACTCTTCTTCTCACACTGAATGAATTGAGTACAAACTACTCTGGAACTTTTAACTCATTTTTGCAGCAGCTGAAGAAAGCTGGAGGCAAAAAGAAAATCAAAGAGTCATAGAATCATACTGTTGGAAGAGATCACAGGGCCATTCAGTCCAACCCCCTGCCATGCAGAAACCCACATCAAAGCAATTCCAACAGATGGCTATCCAGCCTCTGCTTAAAAACCTCCAAAGAAGGAGACTCCACCACACTCCCAGGCAGCATATTCTGATGCCGGACAGCTCTGACTGTTAGGAAGTTCTTCCTGAGGTTCAAGTGGAATCTCCTTTTCTGCAACTTGCATCCATTGCTCCTTGTCCTAGTCTCTGGAGCAGCGGAAAAAAATCTGTTCCCTCCTTGACATGACATTCCTTCAAATATTTAAACATGGCTATCATAGCCTCTCTTAACCTTCTCTTTTGCAGACTAAACATACCCAGCTCCCTAAGATGCTACTCATAGGGCATGGTTTCGACCCTTCACCATTTTGGTTGCCCTCCTCTGGACACATTCCAGCTTGTCAATATCTTTCTTGAATTGATGTGCCCAGAACTGGACACAGGATCCCAGATGAGGTCTAACCAATGCAGAATAGAGTGATACCATTACCTCCCTCGATCTGGACACCATACTCTTGTTGATGCAACCAAGAATTGCATTGGCTTTCTTGGCTGCCGCATCACATTGCTGACTCATGTTCAGCTTGTGATCTACCAAGACTCCTAGATCCCTTTCACACGTACTGCTATCCAGCCACATGTCCCCCATCCTGTGTTTGTGCTTTCCATTTTTTCTGCCTAAGTGCAGGACTTTACATTTCTTTGTTGAAATTCATTTTGTTAGCTTTGGCCCAGCTCTCCAATCTATCCAGGTCATTTTGAACTTTGATCCTGTCCTCTGGAGCATTAGCAACCCCTCCCAATTTGGTGTCATCTGCAAATTTGGTCAGCATGCCCTCTATCCCTTCATCAAAGTCATTGATGAAGACATTGAATAGTTGAAAGTGAGAAGCTGGGACATTTTAAAAGCAGCTGAAAAGTGGGATGATAGAGGATTAATGGAGCCATATTCACCAAACTGGGACAATTGGAGGGTATTCCCTAGAAGTCTAGCAGCCTTTCATTAATGAAAGGTCATTGTTAGACCAGGATCTTCTAGTTGCTAAGGCTAGTATCCCAAACCAACGCTTGTCCTTTTACCTTCCAGAAGAGCAACTCCCTTAAATTATCCTTGTTTCCTGGCAGACTTTCTCTGATGAGATTCTAAAACCACTCTGTCCATTTCAAGTGTACACCCCTGGGAATTCAACAGTACTGAGAAACTGCTGACCAAGTGTATAAACTGAGTGTTACAGAATATTAAGGGCAAACTTGGTAGGACTGACCTCTGAGCAAACACAGTTAGGTTCAGGCTGGATAGTGCTGAACAATACAGTGCCTACAATCTTCCTCTGGCAAATAACAACCATTAGATGAAGGAAACTTTTTCCCTGGATGCTGTTACATCTATTTAAGAAGAAATTGCCCTATTAAATGCAATATATCTCATGTTTCCTTGCGATCTGTAAGGAAGATGTGTCCAGTACCATTTCTTTGTGGCTAAAGGAATTGGAATGAACTGATTTTGTTTTAATTTTTTTATAAATATTGTTGGTGCATATGTATTTTAAACTATATTCCACTGACTTAGAACCTAACTATATGGCTGGAATATTCATGTCTGCAATAAAATTGGTCTCTTTCACACTACAGAGCTATAACACTTCAATACATTTTAGATGCCAAGGCTGCATCCTACAGAATCTTAATACTGGTAGGTTGGAGAGGCACTAAAGCTCTCTGGCTTAGAATTCTAAATGCCTCATGAAACTATAAATCTGAGGACTCCATAGGATGCAGCCATTTCAGTTGGCGTGCTATCAAAGTGCTATAATTCTGCAGTGTGAAAAAGACCATTGAAAGACTCAGGCGCTTTCCACACCTTACCAATTTCCATCATCAGCCCATTGAGATGCTGGCACTACCATTGCTAAGAAGGGAGCATGACCTAAATGTTCCCCTCTGCACATGACCAGCTGTCTGCAGAAGAGTAGCAAGGGCGCAAGCGACACACACCTTCCTTCTGCAATACAGCTGGCCACTTCCCATGTTGCACTGGGGAGGTGTTACCCTGTTCTCTGGGGGTCCTGGAAGGGGTGCCCAAATAGCCAAAACACAAACACAATTCTGGGGAGAATTAGTTGGAGCACTCACTAAAGCTAGCGAGACGCAGGGTAACATAGCAGGGATATTGTAACCAAATATCTGCGGGGTCAGGTCAGTCAAGCAGTCAGACAGGTTTTAAAATAGTAAGAATGATATTTTATTAAAAGACAAACAAACAGGAAAGACACCACAGTCACACAGCTAATGGAAGAATTGGAAATAAGGATTTTCGGGGGAAATGGGTGATACGACACCTTTCTGATAGTCCTGAAAAAGCTTGAAGATGGTAGGAAAGAAACTCAGCGTGGTTCGCCAAGGGGAGCTCGCCAGACAAAGTGGCAGCAAGACGGGATGGAATTCGGGAGCGATCTGAGGTGTTCTCAGAATCAGGGGGTTTATATAGGGTGAATTGTGACTGCAGGCCATGCCTTATGCGGTGAGAACAATGCGAGTTTGGAGCGGGACAAAGCTTTGGAAAAGGTCAAGTTTAACATGATCGGCTTAGCACTGAATCAACAATAGCGTAGCCAGTATGCAAATGCAAGGTGCTTAGTTCGGCTTTGTAAGACTATCGGCTCAGAGCCGGGTGCCTTTGTTAGTGTCGCACTTAAGCAAAAAGGGTGTTTGCAGGAGAGGTCCCTGAAGCAACGGAGTGGCTCTGTTCTGTCTGCCTGAGTGGAGAATGGAATGTCCAACAATTACTGGCCGCGCCTGTTTACGTGCTTGTCCGGAGGCCTCGCAAACACATGGAGCAGGGTGGCAGAGGAAGGACAAATGGTTTTGATATCAAAAACGATATCGAGTGCTATCACTGGGTAGGCCTGGGCCAAAGTAACAGAGGGAAGGGCCTACATCACATTTTCTCCCTTTCCACAAATCCGCCAGCGATGGGAGCATCTCACAATCGAAGGCCATTACTGGATTTTTTCCAGTAATGTAATATCCTGGGATTACAACAGCTGGGGATGTGTGGGCAGTGGGACCACGCCAAGTTAGTGTGAAAGCAAGAACAGATTATATTTTTTCCTATCAAACAATTGCATAAATTTGAACACTTAGAAATATCGTAATGAAACTCTGTACAAATGATGACCGTTACTGGTAAAAGACTCCTGCTCTTTGTGATCAATGCATGACTCTCTATCTGTCTGTCCATCTGTCTTCCTTGCTTTCATTCATTCATCCATCCTATTTTAACTCTAAAAGCTCGTAACATTTCTTCAAGCCTTCGCAGACCCCCATAAGGATATCAAGGACCCCAAGTTAAGAACCACTGGCCTGTGACAATGTAAAGTGATTACTCATTGATTTTGGATTAAGAAAAAAATACCCATCACACCTTAGAGGTGGTACCTCCAAGGACGACAAGATACTAGTAATGAGCTGTCCTAGTATCAAAGGACTGAGTGTTCGTAAAATTCCCTTTAGAACTGTCACATATCATGACTTACTTTCTAGCTTTTTGATTCATCCTCTCTATTCTCTTTTCATTGAAAATTTTATGACTTGCCATGAAATATTCTCATTGGTTTATGAAATACTTTGGTGCCCGATATGATCATACATTCTGATCTTGGTGGTAGCATCAGCTTTCTTTTCTTTCCGTCCTTCCTTCACCTCTGGTCATTTTCTTCTCAACCTTAAGGGATATATTCTGAAGCTATTCCCAGTTTCTAAACCATGACTTAAAAATTGGGAAATAAGCTTCAGAATGATAAGGAACGAGCAAAATTTCAGTCCATTAACATGATGGTCACATGCTACACATTCCTGATGATTTATGTATTCGTTTGAAATATTTCATTTTAGCATTTAGAGTTGTCATTCTTGAGTGCAACTCTAATTTCCGTTTGCAGCCACATCAGAGAACCACAACAAATTTGCACGTAATTGATATGAATTTGGAAGGCATTCCAAGTACAGTTGCCAGAACCCAATTTCAATGTTACTTCTGTAGAATGATGGTTGCATCAGCATTACATCCTTGTGGCCAGCTTCTACATTAAACCAAGAGGCATTTGGATCTGGGAATCTGGTAATAGTCTGTACACACCTTTCATTTGTTTCAGATTGGGGTGTGAAGGAAACTTGCACAATGACGTATTCTTAATGAGGCAGTGTTACCCCACTGGCATACCCTATCCCGGGGACTATAAAACTGATATCAAATCTGCCCACCATGCCAGAGAGGTTGCCCAAGTTGGCACATAGGTTCAGAGGTCAAACAACCAAAACTAGGTCAGGCCAGGAAAATCTCCAGTCACGTAGCCCCAGGAGACCTCAGGCTATACACATCCACATAAACAAAGGATCTTCAGCCAAAAGTTGCCAACTTGAGGGGATTAGTGTGTTTTCCCCAGGTTGATCAACTCTGACTTTGGAAAATCCTACTAGGCGAGACCCATCTACATAAACCAATCATACAAACTACCAAGTTGCCATCATCTAGCACATCTTATTCCTGGGAGAGGGTCTGTCCTTGAGGTATGTTCTGCCTTATAAGTAGTCCTAGTTTTTGAAGACTACTTTTTGAGAACTCCCCACCATGCTAGCAGACTGGCACTCTGTTAGTTGAGTGATCCCCTCACCCATCTCTTTGCTGAGCTCTGTTCTTCTCATTGCTTCCCGGACCAAAGACTTCAGGATAGGTGCAGTATCACTGCCTCTACGTTCCCTCTGCTATATCCCCTATCCATTTTTCACTTCTTTTCTTTTTCAATAGGTCTTGTGCGTGTGAGTGAGTGAGTGCATTGGTGCATGATAATATATTAATTTAATAAAATTCTTTTATCCTATACATTTGTTTGGCTTTTTGCTTGGCCTGACCCCGTAAAGTTGGGTAGAAGATCCTGCTGGATTACCCTGACCCTCATTTTGCTGATGCCAGTTCTCCGCTAATTTCCCCAACCTTTGTAACTTGGAGCGAATCAAGATATCCTCCACGGGACCCCCAGAAGTCAGAGTAACAGCAGGATTTCTCAACAAGTAAAGACATCATCATCATCACCATCAACATCATCATCATCATCATCATCATCATCATCATCATCATCATTGTCAAAAGCTTGTTTACTTTCATGAGATTCCTCATCTCCAGCACAAGGCTAAAACCAGGCCATGATGTTATGTATAAGTCTCCACATGCAAAAGGGTGTAATTGATTATGTTGCATGCTTCTTTTGCTATACGGCAACATTGCACAAATGAATGCACACCTGAATGTGCAAGTGGATGCATGAGTAAATGTGCATCTGCGTACATCTCCTACACACAAACACACATATATCAAGCAGATCTGCGTGCATGATTGCACTGCATGTAGAAATCCATTTCTGCAACTGAATTGAATGAGGACATTGAATGAAAGTGGACACTCTGCATGACTCAAAAAAAGCCCAACTGCTTCAGCAGAAGGTGCTATGAGTGTGTAAGACAGCAACGTGATTCTGGTCAAAGCTTTTCTTTCTTATATATTTTTTTATTTTTCCTTCAAAGTTTGTGCAATTTGAAACACAAAAATGTCTCCGGTTAAAACAAGTGTCTTTTTCCTTTATGACACAAAGGACATACACACAGAAGAGCTGCTGATGAAAAAATGTGGGGGACCCATCTGATGATTCTGATTTTTAAATGTCATGGAACAAGGAAGCACTTAGTTTAGCTACCCAGTTTGTTCAGTTTATAACATCTGAATAAAAAGCGTAGAACCATAGAGTTGGAAGAGACCCCAAAGACCATCCAAGTCCAGCTGCATTCCATCATGCAGGAAGATACCATCAAAGCACTCCTGTCAGATGGCCATCCAACCTACTTTCAAAAACTCCAAAGAGGGAGACTTCATCACACTCCCAGGCAACAGCATATTCCACTGTCATACTGCTCGTACCATCAGAAAGTTCTTTTTCATGCTTAATGGAACCTCTTCTCCTATAGTTTGAAGTCATTGTTCCATGTCATTGGCCCTTTCTGCATGGCATTTTCCATGTGAAAGGGTGCCTGGAGCGTCATGCGATTGTGAGGAGCGATCTGCACAATGCACTTACAATGGTGCAATGCTCCATGGGCCAGCAGGCACCGATCACACACCTCTTCATTTTTGGTGGGATGCTGAAAATGGTGCACAATCACGTATTGCTCCCGGGCACCTCACGCACTTACCTGGCATGCAGAGCCTCCGGAGCCGGGCTGGTCATGCTTCCTTCCCCAGCGCAGCCTGGAAAACTCCCAGGCTGCACTGCGAAAAGAAGAGGTGGGGCTCTCACACGAGTAGGCAGCTCGTGCAGAGCTGAAGGAACCCGGATGCGAGAGGCTGCTCGCACGATCCCCACATCCCAGTGCTGGAAGGTGCAGAAAGGGCCCTTGTCTCTGGAGAAGCAGAAAATAAGCTTATCCTCATCCTTTCTATGATATCCTCTCAAACACAGCTGTCATGTCCCCTCTTAATCTTCTCTTCTCCAAGCTAAACATACTCAACTCCCTAAGTTGTTTCTCATATGGTTTCCAGGCCTCTTACCATTTTGGTTACCCTCCACTCATTCTCATAAGTACAAAAACTCATAGCTGACAAAAATGATGTCAGCTTCTTTAAGTACTATTCCCCTCACCTTTTTTTTTTCTCTGATACCAGGTTTCACGAAGAAGTGCTCCATTTTTCTCCTCACTTCTATTACCAATCCTGCAGCTGAAAACAACAAAATATAATCAGTTGTTTATGATTTAGTGCCTCAAATTGTCTCAACATGTGGAAAGAAGTACTATTTGGGGGTCAACAGGAACTGCTTGGTTTGTAGTTTGACTTATTATTAGAAACACCTTTTCCAAAAATTTCAAAATACTGTCGCAGCATTCTAAACTCCAGAAAAGGAGATGAGGAGAATGTGAGAGAGTGGCAAAATCCAGAGATGGACCATTTTCATACTAGACTGTCATAGTGCTATTATTCCACTTTCAACATCCTATGGAATTCTGGGGTTTGCCTTTTAGGGAGGGGGCTCAAAGGCAGTCTTATGGGGAAATGGCCAAGAAATACAATGGAACACTTGGGCCCTTTTCGCATCTTACCTTCACCCACGACAGGGGAGGGCGTCTAGCGTGAGAAGCCTCCTTCGCGACGCTGCTGCTTCCCCCTTCCTTCCTTCCGCATGGTGCTTTGTGATGACACGACCGTTGCGCGAGCGCCCCGCTCTTTCCTTCCGCAGGGCACTGTGGGAGCTGTAGGCTCCACGGGGAAAGGAAGCACTTCCTGCCTGGCTTGCCGACGCACCACATGGAGGTAAGTGCGCTAGCGTGGCACGAGCATTGTGCAAGCGCGGGCTTTTTTCAGCTTCAAGCTGAAAAATCAAAAAATACGCCCCCGCCCCACTTCAGCCTCGAGAGCACCACACAAATGGGAGTGCATCGTGTGCAGCGGTGCTCCCATTTGCGTGGTGCTCAAGGGGCGCTCGGGCAAAAAAAAAAGTGCGAAAAGGGCCTTGGAGTCACCATCATTCCTTATGGGTTATGCAGCATTCAGGTCACAGAGGAGTTAGGAAAGACGCTCACAAAACTTTCTCACTTTCTGCAAACACTCTGAAATATCTAAAGGAGTCACAAGGAAAGGTCACAAATGGGAACTAAGGTCAGCCAAGGGATGCTGGGACATTATACATTATACATGGACATTTTCATTATCAACATTAGCACCACCACCACCATCATCATCATCATCATATATGTATATAGCATCATCTACATGCATCTATGTGCATGGTGAGAGTCGGTTTTGGACTACATTGGACTACAGCCCCAAAGACTAGGGTTTGATTTCCTGCTCAGCCATGGAAACCCACGGGGTGATCTTGGATGCCTCACACACTGTCATCCCCAGGAACCCCCAGGACAACAATGTATGTGGCCCTTTACAATTAAAACAACCAAAAGCAGTGGGTCCTGCCAAGGCATATGGTCTAAAATACTGGTACATATATACAAACCCAAGGGGAAGGAAGGAATAATAAAACCATACCATACAATTGTAAAACAAATTAGCCAGAAAATAATGCAGTGTAAAATGAATTGGCAAATACAGGTAACCAAACTATACACAATGATAAAACAATGCTAAACTAAACTCCAGAGGCTTTTGTAAACAAGAAGGTTTTCAACTGAGATTTAAAAGCAATGAGGAAAGGAGCTGTCTGCAAATGTTCAGGGAGGTAATTCCAAGGCCATTTCTGCCCTACACAGTTATAGTGCTATTTCACTTTCATCCTCCTGTGGAATTCTGGGGTTTGGAGTTTACTGAGGCCAAAGAGCTCTCTGGTGGAGAATTATAAAGGCCTCTTCCTAAACTACAAGCCCCAGGATTCCATAGGATGTTGCAAGCGGAATAATAGCACTGTAACAGTGCAGTGTGGAAATGACCCAAGAGTATGGGTAGGGAACGAGAAAAGGCAAAGCCAAGCTAAGGAAGAAGAAACAATAGGGCCCTTTGCCATGCAAAAGGGCGCCTGGAGCGTCGCACGACTGTGAGGAGCAATCTGCACGATGCACTCACAATTGCATGACGCTCCAGGGGCTGGCAGGTACTGATCGCGCACCTTTTCATTTTCAGCTGGAAGTCGAAAATGGTGCACGATCGTGCATTGCTCCTGGGCCCTGCATGCACTTACCTGGCATGTGGAGCCTCCAGAGCTGTGCCGGTTGCGCTTCCTGCCCCAGCACAGCCTGGGAATAGCCCAGGCTGTGCTGCGGAAGGAAGAGACGGGGCTGTCGCATGAGCAGGCAGCTCGTGCAGAGCTGAAGCAGCAGGGACGCGAGAGCCTCTCGCCGGAGGCTGCTCGCGCGATCCCAGCACCCCAGCGCCAAAAAAAGGTAAGGTGCAGAAAGGGTCTTGGTTGAGTGAGAAGCTCAGAGTTCCTAGGACACAAACCTCAAGCAGGCTGATAAAAAGAAACAAAGACTGAAGGACAATAGGGAGTTAGGCTGTAAGCTTTGAATGTTAAAACAGGAAGCTTATACTGAGTTTCATGCTACTTATGTGCTATTTACCTGGAGTTTTTGTTTCTTTGCTTGTTTGTTTGTCCCCCCTTTTTTTTCTGAATGTGTATTAAAGCAAAGCAAAGCAATGGTTTCTATGCAGCTGCCACAGCATCTACTCTGGACTACAGCTACGGGGGCAAAACGACAGCTCTTTAATCAAGTGTGTTTGAATTAATTTCTACAAAACCTTTGTCTTATTCCTGGGGAGAAAGGTGAACAATAAAGAGCACGGACTGGGGAGGAAGTCTCCAGGTACCAAAGAGCAACTCGCAGAGGCAAACATAATTAATTGTAGCTGTTTAATTTCTGCCTCTTCCTGCCTTTCCCTATTGCCAAAGCCCAGGTGCTCGGAACGGGATGCTAATGAATTCTGCATTTGCAACTGGAAGAAGGTTTGCTAGAAACAAGGACCTTTGAAGTGGAGAAACCGGGCCTCTGGAGATGCTCCCCAATTAGCAGCCATATTTGCATGGGTGAATTTAGTGGAGCTGGCAATGCATGTTGAGTAATTGCACCTGACACCAGACCTTATGAACTCATGTCATTTCCAATTAGAAACCATCAGTGGTGACCTGATCCATCACCAGACAAGCAGGAGACTGTCCAGTTGATGGCTGTTACACTGATTTTAGATTCGGTCAGTTCCCCAAGGACTAATGGGGCCATGAAACAAGAGATCTGGTTTCATAGTCTATTTTAATGTCACAGGTTAATGCCAGTTTTGGTGGGTCTTGCTGTTGGTGGCACTTCTCTACAACAATACGTCCCTTGCTTTGCTAGATTCTTTTCTCCCCACAAATGAGTCCCATCAATCATACAGCAGTTCACCATATTTTTGATGGAGTCTCTTAAGGAAGCGATTCTTTGGTAGTTTTATTCTTGAAGGAAATCACATATAATTTTGGCCATTTTAGTTTTAAAAATAAATTTGAATGACTTTAAAAACTGTAGTTTAAGACACAAAATTACGCACAGATTTATGTGCAAAATTAACTTTTTAAATATTTTTATTTATATTTTTTGGGTGCACTAGACAGCAGTTTCTGTGCCACAAAACAATATTTTTCATGCCAAGCAACCACCTGTGAATTTTGCATAGAATGAGTTCCAAACTGAGAAGTTTCTTGTCAGCCTAGGAGTGGATCCACTGAATCAGTGGTAGAATGATGAATCAGTCTATAGATTAATCCCATTGAGAGTAGGGACATTTCCATACTAGACTGTTATAGCGCTATTATTCCATTTGCAACATTCTATGGAATCCTGGGGTTTGCAGTTTTGGGAGGGGCCACCAGCAAACCCCAGGATTCCATACTGTGGAAATAGCCTATGAGCCTTTCTGCGCTACACTGTCATAGTGCTATTATTCCACTTTCAACATCCTGTAGAATTCTGGGGTTTGTGGTTTCCTGAGGCCAAACAGCTCTCTGGCTGAGAATTCTAAATGCCAGTCCCTAAACTGCAAACCCCAGGATTCCAGAAGAGGCTGAAAATGGAATAAGAGTGTAGTGCAGAAAGGCCCTAGGTGAGACTATCTTTCCAGTTCAAGTGTTAGACTGTTATCCTATGTTCCCAGACATGCATTCTCCATCAGAAGTTGTAAATAGGTCTTTAAGTCCCTGTTCAAGACCCCTCTGGAATAACTTTGCAATAACTTTGCAAAAACAATAATATATTGTTTCTGGGGAAACCCGCTTCTCCTCCATCTTCTGAGGTGTTCCAGCTAATCTGAGAGGGACCAGAGAAGTCTGTTTGAGCCTGGTGCATGCATAAGTTACCCCGCAGAAGTGGTTGGGCACAGTTGTACATGTGGTGCCACTGTACCTGGATGGTTATTGCACATGGAAGAAAACACAGCACTGCAGGACACAAAGCAAAATGGCTACAGTATGTATGGCTAAGCTAGGCAGAGATGGTGGTGTCTCTGACATCTCCTGTCCTCTTGGCTAGCTTCTCCAAGATGGCTCGCTACAGCCACATCTTTTCTTCGCCATTGGAGGTGACTCTGCTGAGGCTAACAGACAGATGAGTTGCCTTCTTTGTCATTGTTGGCTCTACTGGTTCCTCCTGACTGATGTAAACCATGTTCTTATCTCTTGAGTTTCCCTTGAGTGCACAAGCAAGTTCCACTCCAGTGAGTCCCTCCAGCTTCTTACACTCTTCTTATCTCCAAACATTATTCAGCAATGATTCCACTGCACTGCATTTTGCTGAAGAAAAGCCTGGCTTTTTGCTTGCCCTTCCCAGATCCCATTTCCAGGGCATATTTGGAATTAAACATAGCACTTGCAGGGGAGAGAACTGAGGCTGGAGAAGAAACATGCAGTCCCCCAGTGTTGTGCATTTCCCATCATCCCCAGACAGCATCCCCCTGGTAGTCCTAAGCATCTGAAAGGTGCCAGGTTGGAGAAGTCTGGTCTGGCTGCTCAGGAGGATAAATCCACCCTGCCACATTCTTCATAACAGAACAACAAGGCAAATAAATACTGCAGCTAATGCTTCATTTCCTCACCTCCACAAAAATGTCATCTATTACAGGAAATATTTTTGACATCTCCCATCTAACATTATAGAGGCATTCGCTGAAATCTGAAGGTGCAATGAAAGAAAGAGAAGGGAAGAAAGAACCCTTTAAAAACCTTTAAAAATGTTCCCAGTTGTTCTCAATGTTCCCTGTTACAAGAGGGGTGGGGAAACTGTGGTCTGAGCCACATGTAACTTCTGAGACCCACTTTTACTAGCCCCAAAGCCCAGCTATGGCCATTTCCGCACTATACTCTTATAGCGCGATTGTTCCACTTTCAACATCCTATGGAATCCTGGGGTTTGCAGTTTCGGGAGGGGCCGGCATAGGATGTTGAAAGTGTAATGATCGTGCTATAAGAATGTAGTGCGGAAATGACCTTAATATCCCTGATTTTTTTAGAAATTCCAGCAATTGTTGGGCAATTTTTCACTTGATCAAACTGACACAAAACCAGCTGCAAATATGGAAGTTCACATCTCTCACCCACCCTAGATATCCCCATTCATGATCCCCCCCCCAATATAAAAACAGCTCCCCCAAAGATGAATTGGTGGCTTGAAGTGATGCAATGCCACTTCCAACATATCAAAACATGGCCTGAATGTGATATTTGGAGGGAGGATATTGGACCGAAAGCTTCACCTCCTTTCACCTCCTTATTCTGATTTTTCTTTCTGTGACTAGAAAAGATGGCTAAGAAGTTCACATCATACAGAAATTTAAAAAACAGAATTAAACTATTGATAGAATAAAAAGCAGTTAAAAGTGCGGCCATTAAAAGATAATACAGCATATATAAACAGTGCAGCACATCTGGAATGCCCCCTGAATCATTTAAACCTCTTTCTTTCCCCCTAACTAATCAGCTCTCAAAGCCATGCTGAAACAAAAGGGTCTTCACCTGCCTATGGAAGTCTGAAACAGAGGCCATTTCCGCACTAGCCTGTTATAGTGCTATGATTCCACTTTCAACATCCTATGGAATCCTGGGGTTTGCAGTTTAGGGAGGGGCTGGCTGGCCCCTCTCAAAACTGAAAACCCCAGGATTCCATAGGATGTTGAAAGAGGAATAATCACACTATAAGAGTGTAGTGTGGAAATCTTTGATCCAGAGTGTGACAACAACAATGAAGAATGTCCTTTCACATATTTTCATCAGACTGGCACAGTTGCTCACTTGTGCATGTGTATCATACCCTCCAGCTCTATTAATTTGACAGAAATGGTCCTGATTGATTCTTTGCCATCCCACTTTTCAGATGCTTTTAAAAATGTCTCAGTTTCTTTTTCTTTTTCCTCCTCCCACCTTCCCACTTTGTCCTCAGCTTCTTGCAATTGCTGCAAACTGAGGCCCTTTCCGCACGAG
Source organism: Ctenosaura bakeri (assembly GCA_948474755.1). Classification (NCBI taxonomy): domain Eukaryota; kingdom Metazoa; phylum Chordata; class Lepidosauria; order Squamata; family Iguanidae; genus Ctenosaura; species Ctenosaura bakeri. Next base: position 95,028 of record CAOLHI010003413.1, read on the forward strand.
GCGAGTGAATCGTTCTGTGCCGTTACTTACCGGTTCTCCTCTCTTCGAAACAATGCAGACTTTCCCTTAAGTCCTTCTGCAAGGCTCCTCTGTTTGTTGCAGGGCGAATTGGAGCAGTGCCAGGTCCGTAGATCTGCACAGCTGAGGCTGAAAATGGTGGCTTCCTGGGTCTGGACCAACCACTGATGCTGACCATGCCCACAGCCCACCCTCCACTGATCGCAGGCACACATTGGTGCAAGACTGTGCATCTGCACAAATGAGCAGGAACGAAATGGCGCACTCCAGAAAATTGAAAGATTGGATTTTTCCTGTCTTCACTTAGCACACTGGAGGACCACTTGGGAGTGTTTTAGGTTGGACTTAGGTGTGAAACTAAGGTAGATAGTCTGAACCTAGTCCAATCCAAGGTGCGGACGACCTCCGTGTCAGGACACCTTGCCCCGTTTTAACTTCCTCATGCGGAAAGGGCTAGAGTTCAACATGCAAAAGTAGTTTGCTTTCAGCTCAGCAATGGGGAGAGGAGAGGACAGAATCTTGTCCATCCCTGTATGTTCAGGAAAAAGCAAACAGTCTCCCCTGGCTTGGGTGCTCTTCCTCATTAATATCTTTTACACTCTTGATCACGCTCTGATATTGTTTGGCCCCACATGTCCCAGTTTTCATCTGTGAAATGTTAGAAGGTATGTTCTTATGCTTTTTTGGAACATGTATTCTGCTCCCATCTTCATTAAATTATAGGACATTTCCACATTACACTGGCCCTTTTCACAAGGGTTTTCTCTCACGAAATACCCCCGTGAGCCTCTCAGGAGTGGGAGCGTCACTCTGCACGACGCACTCCCACTTCCACCACGCTCACGGGGCTGCAGCGGTGCGATCGCGTTTTTTTTTTATTTTCACTTCGAAGCGAAAATCACCCGCGCTCGCGCAACACTTCCAGCACCCACGCACGCTTACCCGCTGTGCGGAGCGTCGGGGAGGCGGCCGGGTTGCACTTCCTTCCCTCCACGGTGCCTTCAGCTCCCACAGGCCCCTGCAGAAGGAAGGGGCGGGTCGCTAGCGCAACGGATGCGCCAGCAGGAAGAACCATCGGAAGGAATGAGGGGAAAGCGGCAGTCTCCCGAAGGAGGCTTCTCGCACGAGCCACCCTCCTCCCTCGCGCGAGAAGCCTCAATGCGAAAAGGGTCACTGTTACAGTGCTATTATTCCACTTTCAACATCCTATGGAATCCTGGGGTTTGCAGTTTTAGGGAGGGGCATTTAGAGCTCTTTGGCCTCGGTAAACTACAAACCCCAGACTTCCACAGGGAGTTGAAAGTGGAAAAATAGCACTATAACAGTGTAGTGCAGAAATGGCCATAGTTTGGGAAGCTGCTGCTTCCTTTGAAGCCCATCCAGCTTTCATGCATGGGGATGATTTCACATCCCCATCACCAAAGTGTCACCTTTTGTTGCAGAATCCAGACAGAATTAGACCTACAATGTAGGCATTCTATGACAGGTTCACTGGCACAGTTGCAAACAATGTCCCAAACTTTCAGCGTCTTTTTTTTAATAGACCACATATATACATTATTGTCTTTATCTTTAAACTGCATCTTCATTCGAGACAATGGAAGGCATTGGAACATGTGCCATGCCATTTTTTTTTCCAGCAAACTGTGATGTCAAGAAGTGATATATTCTGGTTGTCAGTAGATTGGCACCATTTGATGGAAACAATGGGGTTCTCAATGAGTTCAAGAAACCCTTACTCTCACTCTAATCCTAACCACACCATTAACTCTACTGCTGACACTTAGTACATTGGAACTCCAGCAGGGCCAGAAATCTACCATAAGTCACTCAAGATTTTTCCCCTTCCGATGCATGAAGGTTCAGATTGTGGAACAACAAATGATTATGGACACAAGATCTCTAAATTTAATTTAGATGTGTTTAACTTGAATTGTGATATGTATTTACAGTTAGTTAACATAGGGCAACTGCATTTTTCAGTATCAATCATTGTTGTGTGTATTTTTTTAAGTGTACTTACACAGCAGGGAGGGGGTCTTGGCTTATGGATAAATGTCTAGAAGGAGTAAACTTATTTCAGAGTTTGGAAAAAAAAAATTTCCCAACCACATCCCCAATCAACATATAATCCAAACAATTTCAGTCCATAAAAGTAACTTTTCAAGTCTCACATTTCCTTAACAACCTTCTCCCAGATTCCCCAGTCCTGCTGCCTCTTCTTTCAAAGATCCTCTCCTTAGGATTGGGGCCAGTTTACCAGACTCCATGTTTAATGGTTGCTGAGGATGTCACACAACTATTATCGTACAAACAATATTTGATTTATTTGTCTCAATTTAGAGTACAGTTCACCCTCCATATCCATGGAGTCTGTGGATTCAGTCAACCAGAGCTTGAAATGTTTTTTAAAAATCCAAAAAGTAAACCTTTATTTTCCCACATGTTGAGCACTTCCCTGAAGTGTACCCTGCTATAGCCTCCAGCTGTTTCACAGATCATCAGACATTCTCCAGCACTCATTTGCATTGTTCACCATTTTGCATTACAGATGCCATTTTACTACACCATTGTATGTAATGGGACATGTGAATCCACAGATTTTGGAATCCATGGGGGTCCTGGAACCCCAAGGATGCAGAGAGCCCACTGTGGCAATTTCTGCACTCCACTGTTATAGTGCTGTTACCAAGATTTCTGGGGGTCCCGTAGGGGACACCTTAATGCACTCCACCAAAAAGGGGGATGGGAATTAGCCAGAGCACAAGCTGTAGCACTAGGAGAGGCAGGGTAACCTAGCGAGATTTTTCAACCCAATTTTTACAGGGTCAGACCAAGCCAAGAACCACACCAAATTGCTAATTAAATTATTTTTATTTAAAAATAAGTCCTTGTGTACGTTCACACTTATGCACTCACTCACTCAAGAGCTAATTAGAAATAAAAGAGAGGAAAATTGATAGGGGATTTTGGAGAGGTATTGTTGGGGTATATTGCACCTGGTCTGGAAGTCTGAAGTCGGAGACAGAAGCAGAGCAAGAGGAGAAACTCAGCATGTGGAGGGCTGAGGGGATTGCTGGATGGAGTGATGTGGTGTTATCACGGTTATGATATGTCGGGTGAGAGCACTAGATATCCTTTTGATATCAAATAATTTGGCCTTGGCTTGACCTTTCTCTGCCACCCTATCCCACGTGTTTGCAGAGGTCCCCTGGATGAGCACGTACAGGCACGGCCGTTAATGACTGTACATTCCAAGACCCCATTCAGGCAAGCAACTTAAGCCTCTCTTTTGCTTTAGGGAAAAACCTTCCTGCAAACCGGCTCTGCTCAGCTCGGAGTTACACAAAGCCACACAGCCAAGAGCCAAGCCATTTCTTTATGTCAGGCTGTTAGCGAACTGGCCACGCTATTGTCTTAAGAGCTAAACCCATAATGCAAAACTTAACCTTTTCCAACTCGTTTGTCCAACTCCAAGTTTCCTTTGTTCTCACCGAGCATAACATAGCCTGTAGGTAAACTCCACCCTATAAAAGATCCCCACTTTTGGGACATCTTCGGACTACTTTGGACTTCCATCCCTCCTTGCTGCCAGTTGTCTAAGGAAACTCCGCTCAGTGAGCCCCGCTGAGCTTTCTTCCCCGGAACCCCACTTCTCTCCAGGACTAAGAGACCAGGTGTTGTATTGCCTTTCCCGAAAAGCTCTCCGTTTCTATTTCTCAGTTAGTTAGTTTATGTCTTGTCTTGCGTGTTTCTTGTCTTTAATAAAATATTGTTACTCTGAAAACCTTGTCTAGCCATTCTCTGATCTGATGCTGTATACATAGGGTTAAAAGATCTTTGCTAACGTTACCCTGCCTCTCGTTTAGCCAAGAGAGTGCTCAAGCTAAATTCCCCCAACTTGTGTTTTTATTTGATTATTTGGGCGCCCCTCCCGGGACCCCCAACATACAGGGTAACAGTGGAGCTGAGAGTAAACTGGAGCGATCTGAGGAACCGCTCAAAAATCAGGTCTTTTTTAAACTGATAAGAACAGATACTACACTTGATCTTAGCCAAAAGGCCGAGAAACAAACTTTTTATAGGGGAAAATGTACCTGGAGGGCTAATCCTTTCCTGGGGAGAACAATGGGGGTGAGGAGCTAAAACAAAGCTCCAAAATGTGCATGATTGGGAGAACAAAGCTCCAAAATGTCAAAGTTCCTGGCATGATTAGATTGGCCAGGGTTGTCAAAAGCCGCGGCTGTATGTAGATCGTCCTCGCTTGATAGGCTGTTTGTCAGGATCGCTAATCCTGTCAAGCTGGCTTCTCGGGGCAAAGGACCCTTTGTTTAATTTTAATGTGTGCATGTCTGGAAGGCTCATGGGATTTCGCTACAGATTGTTTACTGGCCAGACCGGGTTTTTCCTGACTGTGGCCATTCAGCTGTGCCTGCCTGCGTGCTTGTCCAGGGGACCCTCTCAGGCACGTGGAGATATATTTTTAATAAATTGGATATTAAATTGTAGACCCCGGGAGAGGGCTAATTCACCTCAGTAACAGTGCTATTATTCTGCTTTCAACATCCTATGGAATCCTGAGGTTTGCAGCTTAGGGAGGGGCATTTAGAATTCCCAGCCAGAAACCTCTTTGGCCTCAGTAAACCACAAACCCCAGAATTCCACAGGATGTTGAAAGTAGAATAATAGCACTATAACTATCTAGGGAAAAAATGGCCTTTATCTCACTCTTTTTGTTTGCCCACTCATTTGCAAAGTTATCAGATTTTCATGACATAAAAAAAAGAATCTCTTAATTTGTCTGCATTTTTCTTCTCTTGTGTTGGTCTGGAAAAAAAAAAGCCAATGCAATTCTGGGCTGCATCAATACGGAGTATAGTGTCTAGGTCAAGGGAAAGTGATGGTACCATTATATTCTGCTTTGGAATCCATCTGGAATACAGCCTCCAGTTCTGGGAACCACAATTCAAGGAGGATGTTGACAAGCTGGAACATGTCCAGTGGAAGGAGACCAAAATGGTAGAAGCCTGGAAACTATGAAGTCCCATGAGGAATGGCTTAGCGAGCTGGGGATGTTTAGCCTGGAGAAGAGAAGGTTAAGAAGTGGCATGATAGTTATGTTTAAATATTTGAAGGGTATCATATGGAGGATGGAGCAAGCCTGTTTTCTGCTGTTCCAGAGACTAGGACATAGAACAATGGTTTTGAACTTCAGGAAAAGAGATTCCACCTACACATTGGGAAGAACTTCTTGACAGTGAAAACTGTTCGAGAGTGGAATATACTGCCTTGGAGTGTGATATAGTTTCCTTCTTTGGAGGTTTTTAAACAGAGGTTGGATGGCCATCTATTGGGAATGCTTTGATTGTGTATTCCTACATGGCAGAATGGGGTTGGAGGTCCTTGTGGTCTCTTCAAACTCTATGATTCTGTGAATGTGAGGTCTCTTCTGTGTAAGTCAAGCTTCAGTCATTTACCAGCCCTGTTCCCCATTCTCCTCACATGTTGAAGGCTGCATCTCTGGGAGGCATTTTTATCTTGTCATATCATTTCAAATTCACTTCCCCCCAGTTAAGTGTTTTGGAAGAAATTATGAAGCAGATCATACAAAGGAGCTGGAGATGGATAAGCTTAGCCTTCAGAGTGAAAGGCATATGACATAAATAAGAAGGATATGTCACACAACTTGCAGGATCAGAGCTGTAAATCAGGCTGGGGAGAGAATGAAGGGTGTGGGGAGCAGCAGCTGAGCAAAGACCCTCAGCAAACCCAAGATAACTCCTTCTGAATTCTAAGTTATTCACTGAAAGCTTGGAGTAAACAGGTGATGTGAGTGCAAAGTAAGTCCTAAGACCATCTACCATCACAAAGTAGAGACCCACACACTGTTTTTCAGATGGAAGAGCTCAACACCAGCAGGCAGGCCATTATTAATTTTGCCAACTTGCTAATACATTTATTTTACAAAATGACAGAACCACGCAACACATTGCTTTAAAAGAAGAACAACCACCCAGTGAAGGAGGAAGCAATCCCACTGCTATGAAAGCTATGTAAAAAGAGTCAATGAAATATTATAAATCGAGGAAAAATTACAATTGGTGTATCAAGCAGAGGGAGAAATATGTAAGTGCATTATAGAAAAGCAAAGGTACCCATATAGTTTGCTATCACATCTACCTCTCCACTGATTACCTGATGGCCACGTGCCCTCAGTCAACTCCAGCCTATGGCACCCTATCACAGGGATTTCTTGGCAAGATTTCTTTAGATGAGAGTACACCATTGCCTTCTTTTGAGGCTGAGAGAGTGTGGCATGTCCAGGATCAACCCATGGCTTTGTGCAGTTGAGTGGGGATTTGATCTCATGAACTCACAATCCAATGCTCAAACTAGCTCTCCATCTTTTGTTGTTGCTGTTGTTGTGCAGCTTCAAGTCAATTCCAAAATCATAGCAACCCTAAGGTGAGCCTAACATAGCCTTTTCTTGGCAAGATTTGTTCAGAGGGGGTTTACCATTGCTTTCCTCTGAGGCTGAGAAGGTGTACCTTGTCCAACACCACTCAGTGGCTGAGTGTGGATTTGAACCCTGCCCCCCAAAGTCCAACACTAAAACATACTACAACCATACGGGTTCTGCATCCATTCACTATATTATTCAATAAAATCAAAATCTGGGGTAATGCGTTAGAAGATTTAGGATCACATGCATAATACTCAAAAGAATGGTACCTGGTTAGTTATTAGTGCCTTCAGATTATCATTTGATTCAATGGGATTGCAGAAAACAGCCAATGTTCATTTTTCATGGTACAATGTGACAATCTGCAAGCAGATTGTTGGATATGCAGTCAGTTGTGCAGTGTTTCGACCAAAAGGTGATTGTGTGTGCAATTCTTATTTGATTACACAAGAGTAAATTTACACCATGCAAGCATGATATGGGATCTTGGCCAAGGATTCTTCAAGTCCTATAAGAAGTCTTGCCTCTAGCAATGAGACTTAGGATTCAAGCATGTTTTGCTGTTGTGTTTTCTGCAACTTCCCCAAAAGGTATCTACATAGAATTGGCATCTTTCCCTTTGGCATATGTTACTCCACTGGAGAAACCCTATCCCGGGGTCCACAATTTTAATATTAAAATATGATTCTGTGTGCCAGAGAGGTCCTCTGAAGGGCACATAGGCAGGCATGGCTAAAAGACTGACAACAGGGTCAGACCAGTAAAATTTCCATCACGTAGCCCCAGGAAAGCCTCCAGAAAAACAAGTCCACAATAACCAAAAGGTCCTTAGCCCCGAGACGCTGACTTGAGGGGATTAGCGTGTCTGCCCCAAGTTGAGCAAATATTCCATCAGGCAAGGACCATTTATGCAAAGTCACACCACAAAACCCAGCCGAAGATCCTGAGACTTTGGTAACACCTTGCAATCTCATCACACAAAGGCAATTTCCATGGTGGAGCTTCGTTATCGCTCCAACACCCATTGTTCTCCCCAGGAAAGGATTAGTCCACCAGGTACTTTTTCCCCTACAAATAGTCCCTATATTTGAGCAGTTCTTTGGATCACTCCCAGTCATCCCAGCAGACCATTGCTCCATCCATTGAGTGATCCCCTCAGCCCTCTCCATGCTCAGCCCCACTTCTTTGCTGCCTTCTCGGACCCAGGACTTCAGGATAAGGTGCAGTATTACCCCAACAACACCTCCCTCAAAACTCCCCTGTCCAATTTCCTCTCTTTATTTCTTAATAGCTCTTGAGTGAGTGTGTGCCTGATTGCGCTGGTGCGTGAGACTTGCATTCAATAAAATCCATTATTTGGCAATTTGGTGTGGTTTTTGGCTTGGCCTGACCCTCTAAGCACTGGGTAAAAAGATCCCGCTAGGTTACCCTGCCTCTCGCATCGCTACTGCTTGTGCTCTTGCTAGTTTCCATTCCCCATCATGTGGAGTACATTGAGGTGTCCCCCAAGGGACCCCAGAAATCAGGGTAACACATAGAATTTCCCTGTATGAAAAAATGGCATAGAGTTGCCATTGGCATAGAATTGGAATAGAATTTCCCCTTATGAAACAATGAACATGGAGAACAAGCAGAGGAAGATAGGGTGACTGGCCAAAATGGCACAAATAATCCATTCAGTGCTCTGACATTTGAATGGTCTGTGGTACAAGACAACATTTATTACAATTTCAAATTTTACACATTTGTTCTTGTTGTTGTTAACTGCTGTTAAGTCAGCATCGACTTATGGCAAGTCTATGTATGAAAGGTCTCCAAGCCACTTTATTATCACCTGTCCTCCTCAGCTCTTACAGATTCAGGGATGTGTCTTACTTGATTGAATCTATCCATCTGTAATGCAGTTTTCCTCTTTTCCCACTGCCTTCTACCTTACCAAGAATTTTCTAGTAAGTCAGGTCTTCTCATGATAACACCAAAGTACGACAGCCTCGGTTTAGCCATCTTGGCTTCTAGGGAGAGTTCAGGCTTGCTTTGCTCTAGGGCCCATTCATTTGTCTTTTTAGCAGTCCAGGGTATCTGTAGAACTCTTCTCCACAACCACATTTCAAAGGAGTTGATTTTTTTTCCTATCAGCTTTCTTCACAGTCCAGCTTCCACAACAATGTATAGATATTGGGGATCTGATGGCATGGACAATCCTAACTTTAATATTCAATGATATATGTTTACACTTGAGGATTTTATGTAGTTCCTTTATAGATGACCTTCCGAGTCCTTTTCTTCTTCTGATTTCTTGACTGCAGTCTCCTATCTAATTAATGACAGAACCAAGGTGTGGAAAATCTCAAAACTATTTCAATGTATTCATCGTCTGCTCTAAGGTCATGTAAATCATCTGTGTTCATTATTTTTGTTAAACGCATTACACATTTAAAGCAATGTAAACCAGTCTCAAAAATGTGCGAAATCTTTCCAAGGCTGGGGGAAAAAAACTTTGTTAGCTTTAGTTAAGATTTTTTTAAAAATATCATTTATCATATGAGGTGACTTTCATCATGAATTAAAAAGCCAGTTTTTCCATAGCTAGAAATAACATAGAGAGATTCATACCAGGGATTATGGGATTTGGTGTTAGAAGATAACAAAGCCCACAGTCATCTGGAAGGAAACGAGGATCTATTTACTCAGATTTTATATCATGCTTTTAAAATGCCCAGCATGGAAATGAGCAGGTTGTTTTAGGATCACTGCATTCATCAAAAATATGGCAGATTTCATACTGCAGCCACCAGAGGTCTGATATGAAATGCTTGGTCTAAAGGAACTGGTTGGCATCTCATTGTTGCACATTTAGACAGCAAGAGTGGTGATAGGTTTGAATCTAGATTTAGATGCATAGGGCTTCCCTGCCTCCTCCTATATTCCAATGGCAGGCCCTTTATCCCCCTGAACATATCAGGGTTCCTATATAGGCCCTTTTTGCACAACCGGCGCAGCATTTTCCATGTGAAAGGGTGCCTGGAGCATCACACAATTGTGAGGAGTGATCTGCACCAAGCACTCACAATCGAGCGACACTCCAGGGGCCAGCAGGCACCTATCATGCACCTTTTCATTTTCGGCTAGAAGCCGAAAATGTTGCATGATCGCACATTGCTCCCGGGCCCCATGTGCGCTTACCTGGTATGCGGACCCTCTGGAGCTGCGCCGGTTGTGCTTCCTGCCCCAGCGCAGCCTGGGAAATTACCAGGCTGTACTGTGGAAGGAAAAGGCGTGGCAAGAGCAGGCAGCTTGTGTGGAGCCGAACGACCCCGGATGCGAGAGCCTCTTGCTGGAGGCTGCTCGCGTGATCCCTGCACCCCAGCACCAGAAAAAGGTAAGGTGCGGAAAGGGCCTTAGTGGCATGAGCTACTGTGAAGGGAGGGGAAAGTCCCCAAAAACCGTACAGGAACAGCTTTAGTAGAAGGAGTCCTAACTCCATAAGGCAGTTTCTGGGTCTAACCCGTTCCTGGGGTCTAACCTTGCAAATGCAAAGTGCAAAAGCCTTCCAGCCTTCCCAGAAGCAATGCATTTCTTTACACTCCACTGGACACACAATATGAATTCTTGAATAAGGTGTCAGCAAGTTGCTAAGACTCCCACAGAAATGGAAATGACTAGTAAGCAAGAGCTCCTGATTCACGTATCGAGAAAGAGGGATATATAATATCACGCTGGACATCTAGGTGACCTTGGTGCTAAGTTCCTTCGGACCATTTTCCTCTCTCATGGCACTTCACTGGCTGTATTTTTTTCTTTCCACCTGATGTCTTGTCTCTCATGCATGCTATGTACGGAAAACAGATGGGTAGAAGGGAGAAAAAGCACATGAAAAAGCGCATGAACAGATACATGACCTGCACACCCAACAGAATATGCAAAGCTAAGCTGGAATTGTTTCTTGGTGCAGTCCTCCTTGAAAAATGGAGTAACAAGAGTTCAATGTGAATGCAAGAGCATTTATCTCCTTTGAGCTTTGCCAGCTCCGAAATCATTCAAGACAGTTTGTAAATGTTTGATTCCCTACCAACACAAACACATGATTGCTTTGTTTCTGCTTCCAGGGAGCAGATTTCCATGAAACAATCAATCTGTCTGTTGGTGTTTGCACTCCTCTTCATTTGACGAGGTCCAGTATTTGCTGCAGTAAATGATCTCACCGCATCATGGGTGATGTAGTCTTCCTTGGGTCTGCATAGATAGGGATGTAAAACATACACATTTTATCATTCCCAACAAGCTATTTATTTAATTATTTTTATTTATTTCCTGCTTTTCTCCAAATGATGAGACTCAAAGAAGTTTGCAACATATTTTGGAATAACACAAGTTTTTTTTTTAAAAAAAAAACTATATGCAAACGACAATTTTAAAAAAAAGAAAGTAAAAGACAAACAATTTATAAAGTTAGCAACATTAACATTTCTGAAAAGACTATACAAACTAAAAACAGCACAGCACGTTATTATTAAAAGTCCATCCCATTCAGTTTCTGCACAGAAAGTAATATATCCATGCACAAATATTATTTCCTGTACAGAAAAAGCTGTTGCATATGTGGATTTCACATAGAAGAACTCCCAAATTTTGAACAGACTTTAAAAGCCGTGGGTTTGTTTTTTTATGTTTTTGTTTTGTTTTTTTGTTTTTGTTGCTTGTTTGTTTGAAGTTTTTCCTACAACAGGAAGAAAATTGCCAAAATTACTTATTGCTTCCTTCAAGAAGAAAATTATTGGTGGATTATATCCCTGCATCACACCTCAGCGAGGGTGCCAAAGTTTCTGCAAGCCAACATCTCAATGAAGCTCTCTTTCTCCCTTTCTAGGATGAACTATATGGTCATGCAAAATAACACATGGTTGCTGGAGACATAAGCAAGAAGCCCTTTCTTGGTACCATCCCTTTGACTTCTTGTGCTTTTTTGTGGGGAGGGGGAAGCTTTGAATAAGCCCTAATTGACTTTGACAAAGTAGTATGTGACCCATGAAAATTTATGCCTGATGTGTTTATTATTCCTGATAATGCTTTGGAACTAGTTGTGTTCTCTCTCTTGTTGGTACTTCACACATCTTCCAATTTGATATGGTTTAATTGGCAAAATATATTAATGGGCAGATATGTTTAATTGGGACAAAATGTAAGTTATATACACTTATGGCTGAAAGGCCATGTGGAGAAGGTGTACTGGCTGGAAAGCAAGTCAAAGGCAACCTCAACGTGCCAAGCCACTGAAGTCACTGAAAATTACCCAGAAAGCCTGACTTAATGGCTCTAAGCTAATCCTCTCAACGTAGATAATAGTCAAGCCAGAGCACGCCTGCTATGTGCATTTCCTATTGAAGCCTTCCATAATCCTCCTTCCTAGCACCTTATCCTGTTCTTAACACAAAGCTAGCATGTAGCTAGGATGTCATGTTAAGGAGGGAGTGGGCTTGTTCTCCGCCGCTCCAGAAACTAGGACAGGGAGCAATCAATTCAAGCTGTAGGAAAGGAGATTCCACTTGAACCTCAGGAAGAACTTCCTGATGGTCAGAGCTGTCCGGCAATGGAACATGCTGCCTCCATGGAGTGTGGTAGAGTCTCCTTCTTTGGAGGTTTTTAAGCAGAGGCTGGATGGTCATCTGTCAAAGGGAGGGCTTTGATGGGTGTTCCTGCATAGCAAGGGGTTGGACTGGAAGGCCCCTGAGGTCTCTTCCAACTCTATGATTATATATAGTCATCAAAACTTTTGTCACCCACCTCACACATTAAACCTCATATATTAAAACCATCAACTCATTCCAGCCACCTTTTGTCCACCCTGCAAACTCCACTGTTTGCCCAATCAGAAAGTCATTTACATCTCATGCCTTCAGAACAGGTTTTTGGATATAAGAGACCCCAATTTTGGGTATCTCCTTGCAGTACTAGAATTTCAAACATCTGCTCTGTCACCCTGATTGCCAATATTATACTGTCCTTGGGTGCAAGCTTGAGCCACACCGATTTTCTTCATCTCTCTCCCTCTCTGGAACAGTACATTTTGCCCATTCTACCCTGAAATCTCTCTGTCTTAAACTTCCCTCCCTGTCTTTCAGTTAGCCTTGGGTAAGTGTGTGCATGAGTGTCAATTTTTGTACGGTTGTTTGGCGCTTCCCAATTAAACACATTCTAGACAATTTCTAAGTCTTTGGCTGATCTTATTGCAGAGACTACACAAACACTGGTGAAGAGGTCTCCCCAGTTGCCCCTCCCCTTGCAGCCTTCTTAATTAATTCCCCATTTTTACATTTAATTGTGGGAGCTGGTAGAGGACCTCACAACATCCCATGTGTTTGGAGTAACACCATAACCTTGCTGAAGTAAGCCGGGGTTTCTGATGGCTCCAATATCAGGGAACCCCTCTGAGTTTAAGGTTGCACTTTGTGCCCTAGGACAGGCTACTTCACAATCTAGCCTTCACAGAGAGCTTTTCATCATGAGGACAACTCGACTTTCAGCGTCACTGGAAGGTTGGCATTGGAGAAATAGGTTGCTAGAAATCAACAAATCGATAAATATCTCCTGAAAATGTTCACAATGAATCTTCCTTCCTTCTTTCCTTCTTTCTTTCCTTCCTTCCTTCCTTCCTTCCTTCCTTCCTTCCTTCCTTCCTTCCTTCCTTCCTTCCTTCCTTCCTTCCTGTCTCTGTACCCATAATCTTTGTACCCCATCATCATCAAGTTTTGAGTGTAGGTATCCAACAAGAAATTGGCCTCCATCTTTCTCTTGCCTTCATTTAAATTGAATAATATCCAAAGTAGAAACAAGAATTCAGATTGCCATTGGGGATAAAAAATAGTACTCAAAGCCTATAGGAGAGGGCAACTGTACTACGCAACTATAACAATAGTTTATCAAGACCAGTGAACCTGAAACATTTCCATGATTCTCACCTGAAACTTAGCCCAAGAGTAGGAAAAATGTGACATAGGAGCCCTTGGGGCCCCAATGTCTGACCCCTCAACCCTCCAACACCACTTTTTGAAAAACAGCCAAATTACAAAACTATCTGCAAATACAGTAGCTTATTCTCCCCATTCCTAGAAATATCCAACTGCCCTCCAAAAACAAACAAAAGAAAAAAGCTATAAAATCATCAAAAATTGTGTCACCATGTGCACCAAAATGTGATGGCACATTCCTCTGGCAGGGCATGGGGGGGGAATTGGCCCTCACCTCCTCAGCATTTGCCCACCCCATTTTAGCCTCTCCTATCTCAACGTTTTGTTGTGCGGATAGTGGCAGGAACCTGAAAAAACCATGCATCCTGTCTTGGACTCCATGGGAAGGGCAGAATAAAACTATGATAAATAAAACATCAGTTAAATGAAGCTAGAGAGAGAGAAAGAGTAGGCAGCCCTTGGCGAGTGCATGATGGGAGTTTGATATACTCTTGATTTAATAGGAACTGATGCCAAGCCAGGTGAACCAATCTCATGCTCCATTATGTTTCTGTGTTAAGGATCCTGGTTAGACACAACCCCCACGGTTCCCTCCCACATTCAGTGCTTTATCCTTGGATGTCCCTGTCTGCCTCCCATCCCCTGGGGTGCACTGAGAAAGAACCAATTAAGCCCTCCCAGAGCTGATTTCATGTTTGAATGGCAGGCTAACAGAAGGGAAACAAAATCTACTTGATGGTCCCCATTTAAGAGTGCTCTGATTACGCTTTCCATTTAAAAGTCCATTGATATGGGATTGGGAAAGTGAGGCCCATGGACTGCGTGCAAACCCAGGGCAATGTTAATAGCTGCATTCCCAGGGTGATGGGGAGAATGGAGAAAATATGATAAAATTCAGGGTTGCAGTGGGAAAGTGTAGCCCTCCAAGATGGACCAGTGTGGCTTCATCCCCACCAACAGTTGCTTGCCTCTGTGTTAATTGTTCTTTGTTAGTAGACCTACTACCACTCCATCAGGTGACATGAGCATTCACATTTTTAAGCATTAACTTGATATTTTAATTCAATCAGCTTCTCTCCTACCAGTTATCTCAATCTGCCAGTTATCTACATCAGTTATCTGGGACCTGGAACATGTCAGAAGGCAGGTGACCAAAATGGTAAAAGGTAAATGGTAAAACCCTTTGAGGATCAGCTTAGGTAGCTGGGGGTGCTTAATCTGGAGAAGAGAAGGTGAAGAGGGGAGATGGTAGTCATGATTTTATTTGAAAGAATGCTCTATGGAAGATAGAGCAAGCTTGGTTTTTGCTTCTCCAGAGACTAGGACATGAAATAAGGGATTCAAACTACAGTAATTTCCACACTACACTACTATGGTGCTATTATTCCACTTTCCACATCCTGTAGGCCTTTAGAATTCTCAGCCAGAGAGCTTTTGGGCTCAGGAAACTGCAAACCTCAGCATTCCACAAGATGGTGAAAATGGAATAATAGCACTGTAACAGTATAGTACAGAAATGGACTGCAGGAAAAGAGATTTCAGCTAAATATTAGGAAGAACTTCCTGATGGTAAAAGCAGTTTGACAGTGGAATGTACAGCCTAGGAGTGTAGTAGAGTCTCCCTGTTTGGAGGTTTTGACAGAGGCCGGATGGTCATCTGTCAAAGGGAGTGCTTTGATTGTCTTCCTGTTACCCTGTTTTCTGGGAGTCCCAGGAGGGACACCTAAATGTGCTCACAATTAAACAAGTTGGGGAAATTAGTCAAAGGGCACAAGCTAGCATTGCGAGAGGCAGGGCAATGCAGTGGAATCTTTTACCCAATGTCTATGGGGTCAGGCCAAGTCAAAGAGCAAACCAGAGTTTAAAAATAATTATGGTCTTTATTAAAATACAGACAAACAGTGTATGCAGCACATTCACACAGAGAACTATAGAAATAAATGTTGGAGTGGGATAGAGGGATTTTTGAGAGGGATTGTTGATTTGGGTGGTACTACACCTGTCCTGAAGTCTAGGTAGTCTGAAGATTGAGTTCGTAGGTATGGAGTCTCAGTACATAGGACTGAGGGGAAGGCTCGCCAAGCAAAGCGGCAGCAAGGCGGGATGGATGTCCGGAGCAATCCGAAGAAGCTCTCAAAGTCAGGGGGTTTTATAGGGAAAATATGACTGTAAGCTAGTCCGTACTTGGGGGAAAATAATGAGTTTAGGGCCGGAGATAAAGCCTCTGAAAGGTCAGAATTTAGCATGATTGAGTTAGGTCCAAATTGACAATAGAATAGCCAGTGTGCAAATGTGCAGTGCTGGACAGTTGAGAATTCAGCTTGCCAAGTTGCCTGCTTGGGGCAGGGAGTTCTTTGTAAGCAGCGTGCATACATAATAGAGTGCTTGCCTTTGAGGTCTCCTAAAGCGGCAAGACGGCTATTTCTGGCTTGCCTGTGTTGTTTTTGGAATATTGCAGCAATTAGGGGCCGAGCCTGACTGTGAGCTTGTTCAGTGGACCTCGCAGACACATGGAGTGGGATGGTAGAAGAAAGCCAAATTATTGATATCAAAATGATATCTGACATCCCACAAGTCCGGGCTAGAAAACGGCAGTAACATTCCTGCATGGCAGAAGGGGATTAGATGGAGGAATGGCTCTTGGAGTCTCTTCCAGCTCTACGATTCTATTGCTGCTCCCAACCTGTAGAATTCTCTTCCGTGAAAGGTTAGCCCCGCTCCCTGTTCTGCTCGCACTGGCAGGCAAAGGCTATCTTGCTTAAGCAGGCTTTTAATAACTAATTGCTCTAAAGGAGCCTTCTTATGGGGTTGGGTAGATACTGTAGGTTTAACTTTTGTATATTTAAAATATTTGATAGTGTTTCATGTAGGATTTAAAAAAAAACAAGTGGCAATATTTGAATTGTCTTTTAATTTTGTTGCTATGATTTTAGCTAATTTTGTTTCATTGTTTGTGAGCCACATTGGGTCCCACACAGGGAGAAGGGCAGCAGATGAATGCAATACATAAATCAATTTCTTTGCATCATCCGTGCTGCTGCCAAACCCACTGCTTGCAATATTAGGTGTGGACATTCATTCAATCATTGTGCGGATAACAAATGGGAAAAATTTGTTGCTGATAAAGAGGTGGAATTTAATAAGTTCTGTTAGCAGTAATTAATATATCAATTAAATCAGTAGGTTTTTTAAAAAAAGTAATAATGGGAGTTACAGGGAATGGCATATTTTGTTACCATTGATTAATTTATCAATTAAATCAGTAGTATTTTTTCAAAACAGGAGTTATAGAGAACACCATATCTTGTTGTCACCATTGCCTCCTTGTGGCACATTTTGTTATTGATGCCCTATAAAGCACTTTTCTTTATAGATTTTAAACTGCCTTCCTCAGCCTTGCACTTTTCCAGCCATACAAGACTGATGGCTGGGTTTCTCTGGATTTGTAGTGGAATGTATCTGGAGACTGCCAGGTTTTGGGAGGCTGCACTAAAGCATGGGATTTAATAACCCACTCAATTAAATTTTGTTGCTCCATCTCTCTTCTTTCCAACTCACACCCCCCATACACACTCACATAACCCAATATGTCTGTAAATCATTCTTCCTTCAAGTACTGTGGAGTGTTTCTGTGGACCGGAAAAGATGAACAAGGAATGATGAGTTCATTACAGTTAGAAGATAGTGGCCCAGTGCAATCTTGAAATGCAACAATAAGTGCAACAAAAATCAGTTAGTAAATCAAGAGCAGAAGGACAATGTCTTTGTAAAGAGCAAGAGACTTGTCTGGACTTGGAGAAGATGAAGATCATAAGTAGGATAATATGGGGAAATATAACCCTGAAGTTTATAGCAGGATTATGACTGTCATCATCAGGCAATGGAGTGCCAAGATATTCAGCAGGCAAACGGGTATAAGTTAGCAGTCCAATAAAGCTTGCCTGGTTAGGTTGAAGAAGAAGAATAGTCCGGTATGGGTACAAAGGTCAGGTATACAGTGGGCAGCAAAGTCAGACAGTTGAAAAGTCAGAGAAGGCAGGCAAACAGTGAGTAGAGAATCTGTAGCACACACAAAGGCAAGGGCCAGAAAACACATGCATTATTTCTGGCATCAAGCCACCGCCCTCTGCCTTCTTTACAAAGGCTGGAGCCAGCTGGCTGTCATCCCAGCCTGGTTAGTGCCTGGTGTGCTTGTGTCTGCTTGTCCTCCTTCAAGACTGCTGTCCACCTGGAGAAGCTGACTCCTGGCCCATGACAATGACATGCTACAGCTTAGATTTCATTTGATTCTGGTGAAGTGGGAAGGTCCACCACTCTTCCTTCACCAGATGATAGCACTGATCATTCAGTGGTTGACAGCATGGAAGTAGCTTTCATAATGTATTTAATGACATATCAGCGGTCATTTGAGTTGGAGCAAGAGCTGTGACCTGACTGCTGTCTGGTCCCCTTCATATTGCAGGAGGATGGTTCTAGTTAATTAAAGCAAGCAAACATTTGAATGCTACAAGTTGCTGGGCTGGGATACAAGAACACTCTGCTCCCATCCACCTCATCGTTGTCAACTGTCAAGTCATGTTCTCAGCTCTCTTCAGTGAGGTTCTTCATGGAACTTTGAAACATCTGCATGCAAAGAGTGTGCTCTGCCAATCTCCCATAGCCTATCCTCATTTAGCTAAACTTGAGTGAAACAAAGGACATACATGTCAAGATTCTATTTTATGTTGGTGGAGTGCAAAGCTCCAATGATGTACTTATGATGGAGTCTGGGGGGCAACAGCAGCCAGCCAGGTAAAGAGCATGAAGGAGTTCTTCTGATTTACCCCTGTGGCCAATCAGTAACAGTTTGGATTGTGGGAGGGCAGACTCTGCCAGGGTGACTTCCAACTATTGTTGCAAAGATTGGAAAAAAAAACTTTGTGGAAGGAGGTACTGGAAAACCCTTTGTGTTACCAACATGGTATAGTAGTTTGAACATTGGTCTACAACCCTAGAGACCAGGTTTCAAGTTCCTGTTCAGTCATGGAACCCCACTAGCTAGAATAGAATAGGCATCAACAGCTAGAATCAAGTTGATGTCTTATACATTCCCCTAGGGAATCATAGAATCATAGAGTTGGAAGAGACCCCAGGGGCCAATGAGACCAACCCCCTGCCATGCAGGAACACCCATCAAAGCACTCCCGACAGATGGCCATCCAGCCTCAGCTGAAAAAACCTCTAAAGAAGGAGACTCCACCACACTCCATGGAGGCAGCAGATTCCACTGCTGGACAGCCCTGACCGTCAGGAAGTTCTTCCTGAGGTTCAAGTGGAATCTCCTTTCCTGCAGCTTGATCTATTGCTCCTTGTCCTAGTCTGTGGAGCAGCAGAAAACAAGCCCACTCCCTCCTCGCAGTCAGACATTTTACCCCCATACAGAATGGCTGCATTCAGTCCAGGGATAAAGAGACTGAGCTGTGCTTGCAAGGCCATTGCACATGGATGTGAATGCACATTTGGTCATGCATTCAGTTCTCCTTTCAGCAATTTGGTTCAGTTCTGCAATGTTGCCCTTCCACACAAGGCTTGCCTGGTGCTATTAATGTATAACTCCACGTGTCAAGATTTAGGTTACTCAGCACCAGTGCAGAATCTCAGTCATTATTACTCTATTGCATTATTATTATTATTATTATTGTTGTTGTTGTTGTTGTTGTTGTTGTTGTTGTTGTTGTTGTTATTGTTGTAAATGTCTAGAACTGGTGTCCTACAGTCACTTGAGCATTGGCCTACAATCCTGGAGACCTGTGTTCAATTCCCCACATGGCCATGGAAAGCCACTGGGTGACCTTGGGCGTGTCACACACTCTCAGCCCCAGAAGAACCTGTCATAGGTTCACCTTAGGGTCACCATAAGTTGGAAATGGCTTGAAGACACACAACAACAACATTCAATAAAGTACTTACACTGGCTTAACTATTGCCCCCTCAGCTATGCCAGCACAAGTCACTAAGAGGATTCCACCAAGGGATGTAAACCCTTGTATTTCATCCTCCCAAGGCAGAACGAAAACTTACAATACCTTTCTCCCTGCCTTGGTGAAAAATGAATATTTTTCTGTTGTATTTGAAAATCCTGTGTTGTCGTGAAGGAATTATTCTGGGGAGAAAGTGTATTGTTTTGCGCAAAAGACTTTCTTTTTTCTTTACAGAAAATATTGTTCCTTGTGCAGAAACAGTGTCTTCTGTGCAGAAAATCCATTAACATACAGCAGTTTCTGTGGGAGAAAAAAAAAGGACGTTCTTCCCAGCTGGATCATTCCTCTAAAATATTTTGGGATGTTGAATATGGGGAGAAAATTGTGAAAAATTCTCACAGGTCTATTTTTCTCCCAAGGTTTTCATTTCCTAACTGATGGAAAACCTGTTTGTAACCTGTGAGCAAATAATTTCAAATATTCATTCCATTCCCACCCAAAGCATGAATATCACTTCTATTACCTGCAAAGAAATTCTTTAGCATTTGCTCAGGAGTTACTGAGAGCCTCCCTTCAGTTTAACCTATAAACCTTTCCCTTTGAATGAGCAACTGTCATGCTCGGCACATTGTTCCACAGCCAGCTCTCCTTGCCAGCTTTCCCAGAGTTTTCCTCCATTTATTTAGGAGATGCAAATGAACAGTCGTGGCTGGCTAATATTTCCTCCAAATGATGGCCCACTGTACTTCAATCATCTGGGTTGCCCTTATTTCAGCACCTTTGCCATCAGAAAGAGAAAAAAAAATCTTATAATTCATAACAAAACGTATGGCGGGTTTCAGTATGGAGTTCCCGAGGGAGCTTTGAATATAATTGCTTGCAGTGATTTCAGAAGGGAAAAGGATCTATCAAGAGTTCATGAACCAGAACCAGAAGGCAAAGCTAGGGAGTAATTTTTCCTAGTGAAAACTGCAAGCATACTGCTAGCTCTGAGAAAGTCTTTGAAACCACACAGTTTCTGAATCCTATGTGCAACTTGGGACTTATTCTGTGCAAAAATCAAACATGGGTGCTTTGCACAGAAAACAGAATTTTTTGTGCAGAAAATAACACTCCTGCATTTAAAAAAAAATCTCATTTTTTCTGCACAGAAAATACTGTTTTTGGCACAACACAACCACAGGAAAATTTTGTGCACAGAAAGCCCTGAACTGTGAAGATTCTCATTAGTCTGGGATTCTTCTCATCAAGGTCTCTCTTTCTCTCTCTCTTTTTACAAAAATATGAACAAATCTTTGTGTGAGCTTCCAACTTTGTTCCCAATATTCCAATCTTATTGGGTGACCAATATTCTGCGCCCATTTGATCATTACATGTTTTACGAATAATAATATTTATTAGCTCTTAGGAGAAAAAAAAAAGCTAGGAAGAAATATTGTAAATATGTGAAATTGTTCTAAGAAGATATTACCACTATATGTTGTATTACTAAAAGATGTATATATTTGTTTTTATTTATTATTTCTCTTTTTTTTGGAAAATTAATAAAATTATTAAAAAAATATGAGCAGATCTTTATTTAACAAACTGTCAAGGGAAAAGGTAGTTGAAAGATTAAAGATTAGCAAACAGTACAAAACTTGTATATTAAAACGAGCAAACACTCTTTTTTCTCTCAACACACAAACACTCTCAGATGGATCTCTCACTCTCTCAACTCCCAACTCTCTATCCAGAACCTTAACTCTGTTTTTCAGTTGAATTTCAGCATTCCCCCATCTAGCCCCTACCTTCTGGCTAGCCTGGGATCCAATTCCAACAGCCAGTCAAGGAGCCCTGGTGGCGCAGTGGTTAAATGCTGGTACTGCAAGCCACAAGCTTGTGAGTTTGATCCTACCGGGCCCCAGGTTGACTCAGCCTTCCATCCTTTCTCAGGTCGGTAAAATGAGTACCCAGCTTGTTGGGGGCATGTATAGAAATACATGCTATTTGTAAGTTGTCCGTCGCCTCGATCCATATGGAGAGGCGGGATACAAATAAATAATAATAATAATAAAAATTAAATCCCCGGGGTTGCTCGGGTGCTCCATTACTAAGCCCCTCCAGCTTCATCACAGACCTCCCCCTTTGCTTTCTCATTGTGTTGTTGAGACCTTTAAATGGGTCTTATGAAAAGCAATGAATATTGGACAACAACAACCATACATAATACTATATTTGCCATCAATACATGTATCTCCACACTGAAACACCAAGTAACATATACATTTTATACATCTTAACTTTTTTGCCATACCTGTCCCCAGGCTGCTCCAGTTAAGTATCTTTCCCGCTCCAGGTTTACAAGGGTAGGTAGCTAGTATATATAGCTTCATCGTTGTAGAAGAATGCACAGAAATCTTAGAGTAACCTTAAGGGCTAATTAATTTTCTAAGCAAACCATTTCTTAGGTCATATTAATCAAAGAACTACTACACATTAGCTTTGCAATTTTTTTCAGCACATCAAGATGGTGTACTTCAGTTTAATAAAAGTCAAAATTTAGTTCATCCTGCTTGATAAGAGGCTGAACAAGGTTTGTCAACAGTACAAAAACATGTATTTTGACTTTTTTTTTCAAATACATTGGAATATTATTTCCATCCCTACTGTGCTCCTGGATGACTCCATTCCATGCGTCTTTCTCACTTTTCACAGAATCTTTAAGATCAGGTATCACAGGAACAAATGGAGAACCATGGGGTGTCCGATATGGCCCAAGCTCTCCTATCATATGAGATGGGGAAGGAAGCACCAGCTCCATCACACAGGTATGAACCAGTGTGGAGGTGTGTGGGGCTCTTGTTTAAGCCCCAGTGATCTCAGCAGAAGTTCCTATTGAGAAGTTAGTCCTAGTGATTTCGGTAAAGGAGATATGACAAGGGGAATCAGACATGCTGTTATTCCCGCATGGCAGTTCCCATGGGGTAGAGGGCTGTGCATGCACATGTTAGCCAGGAAATTTGGCCCAAGTGTGGGTGGGCAGGAGAATGAGAGGAATCAGTAGTTTGTGAATGAAGTCCCATGTTAGGAAAGTAAGAGAGTAAAAACAGTGGTGCAGACCTCTCTCCACATTCACAGGTTTGACCTTCATGAATTTGATTATCTGCAAGGCATATACTTGCCTCCCCCCTTCTCCTCTTCCCATTCCCTACCCCAGGCTTGCCAGGCTTGTGTTTAAAATGGACTTTTTTTTCCTTTTGGGTGAGCAAAGCCTCCCCCTCCAACTGCCAGAGGTATGTCCTCTCCAGCATGTGGTTGCACATTCTTCAGTTTAATAGTTGCTCACTGTTCAGGTACTCTCTTTGCTCTTACTGTTTCTTTCTCAAGATGACAACAGGAAGTACCCCAGAACTCTGCTCTTCTCTGTCTGAGAGGAAAGTACAATAAGCTTTGGTTGTTGTTTTTTCCGTTCCCCCAGTGCTGGGACCAGAGGCAAAGGAAAAGGAGAGGGAAGCTCTGGAGAGGAATGAGTGGATTGCTGGAGGAGTCATTCACAGTTTTTCCACTTTTGTGAGAGATCTGCACCCTGAACCCTCATGAATGTGGAGGGGACACTGTATTTGTGGATGCTATGGGAGAACACAGACCACAAAAAGAAAAGAAAAAAAAGGAAGCTGGAGTACTTTAAATCATAACTACTTTGAACTGAAGTAGCCATAGCACTTTAAACTGTCATTCCTTTGTGCTAGGTAAAAACTATAGGTGTTAGCAACTGAACTGATCACTCAGATGGTTACTCTGTGTTCCTCATTTCTGCATATATCACGAGAGAAGAGATTTTAAAAGGAGAAATTCCAGCATACCATCTGGAACATGTGGTATAAAACAGTATGAACCTACCAAGTTTTAGGATCCCCAGGGGATGGCTTTTTCTCAGTCCCACCAGTGTTGCAGGCCCATCTTTTAAGGTCCTAAGAGAGGAGCCATTTCCGCACTAGCCTGTTATAGCACGATGATTCCACTTTCAACATCCTCTGGAATCCTGGGGTTTGCAGTTTCGGGAGGGGCCAGCCAGCCCCTCCCGAAACTGCAAACCCCAGGATTCCAGAGGATATTGAAAGTGGAATCATCGCGCTATAACAGGCTAGTACGGAAATGGCCAGGGTCTTCTTAGTGGCTGCTCCCATGCTCTAGGATTCCCTTGCACAGGAGTCTGTCTAGGCAGGCCCTTTTTGCTCTCCTTTAGCTGGGAGGTGATGACATTACTATCTAAATAGGCATGAGATGATGAATTGGTTGTGGAAGAGTCTTTTTATGGTGTATATGTGTTGCATTTTTATCTTTCTTGTTATACTTTAAAATGAGTTTGCACTCATAAAATTAATGGTATTTAATATTATGTCTTGTTTAATTGTGTTTTATCATTTTTATATCAGGTGGAGCAGTTTTTTTAGCTCTATCTTGTTGGAGGTAGATCGATGGCATCTTGTCTTGACTTTGTAAGCATGTTTGGGTCTCATGTCTGGAGAAAGACTGAATGGGAAAGAAAGAAAGAAAGAAAGAAAGAAAGAAAGAAAGAAAGAAAGAAAGAAAGAAGAGGGAGGGAGGGAGGGAGGGAGGGAAATTTTCACCATGTTTTTCACACACACATGCCACTGCAGGACAGTCACATAGACAATACTGAAGCAGTGTCCTGCCACTCAAGGACAATGGGGTTACAACTGCCTCCCCCACCATCCAAGAAGGAAAACATGGAGATTGCTGTCTCCCCCAGCTCAGTCTACATTCTCACTGTGTCAGGAGGATAACACAGCAGTGGTCCATCAGAGCAAAACTGCCACCAAAAATAATGAAGAGAGAAGTTGGAGTGATGGCAGCCGAAGCCCTACTATTGTCATGGCCTCCCTGGTGTCGACCTCCTCCGAAGAAAAAGAGGAAGAAGAGAGCCAAGATAACAGGCTCTAGTCAGAGCCAGAGGAAACTGTCAGTTCTGTCTTGACACCAGATGAAGCAGAGCCTGACCCATCCCAGACAGCAGCTGCAGATCAGGAGGATACAGAAATACTTCCCCTTGTAGAGTGTTGTGAATTAAAAGACCAAGAGCACAAGGTCAGGAAACAGCCTGCTCCACTTTAAAAACAGGATGGTGAGCTGATGCGGCCAGCTGGGTTGACTGACTGCTGGCTATAAATGTGCTCAGCCCAGGCCGTTCTGTTGCTGCTGCTATCTCTAGTCATCAGAGTAATCCTTCTGGCAACTTCCTTCTTGGCTTTGGACTCTGGTCAGGATGGCTTTCTCCATTTGGATCCCAGACTACCTGGAGCAATACTTCTGCTTCCAGTTGTAACCCAGTGCAAGTCCTGAGATTGGTCTGGTTTCCCCCTGCAAGATCTTGCTGACTGTAGATGCTCTCATCTGGATGCTTGCCAACTTCAAACCACACACATATCCCCAGTGTCACAGGGAGCTAGTTCTCCTGTATAGAAATTACTGCCTTCTGAATGCCTGGTTCTATAGAAGGGGCAGGGGCACCTTAGAAATTCACCTGGGCTACACCAGAGGTGATTTGCTTTGCCTTTCTACACAGCTTGAATTAATATTGTGTAATACTGTGTATTGGGAACACTGCCTCTCTCAAGCTGAGGTCGCCTTTGCAAGGTGAGTTGCTAAAATCGCAGTTTCCATTAGCAATAGGTCTAAGAGACAAGGGTCGTTAGGGATGATAAATTGAAAGCTTAAGCACAATTGTAACTGGGCTTCTAATTTCCACCCCGAGTCACAAAATCAATAGCAACTCCTTGCTTCATTAAATAATTACATCTGCCAATAGTCTGCAAAACGTCACCCACAGATGGATGAAAACTCCAGTTGGGTTCCTCGATTCCTCCCTGAAAAGCATTTTGCAGCAAAGCCCACCTGATGTCCCTCTGACTGGGAGGAAGAAAGGAAAGAAAATGAGAGATTCCTAACAATGCAGATCATTGGCAAAAGGAGTTCTGTGAGCGCTATGGTTTGACCATGGACTAGGGCAAGACTGCCCCCTGCAGGTATTAAGCAGAATGCACAAAACAGATATGACAGATACCTTTACAAACACGTCGTATTTATTACTCATTAATTTTCCATCCTATTTTTTTTAATGAGTTCTAATAAATGCTGGCCTTAGGTTGATGGGTTTGAGTTGAGAATGGCTCTCCATAATGCATGTTCATCATAATTTGACAATAATGATATTTAATTATTATATTATATAATAGCAATCAAAAGGATAGGGACAGCTGTCCTTTCTATTCTATTGTGAAAGCAAATATGGCCTTAGAGCCACATTTTCCTCTGCCAACATTCTGGTTTACCCTGAACAATTTCAAAAGTTTAAACAAAGGTGGAATTTGCTGCAGCCGTTTGATTTGTTTTCTTAGAGGCAAGGTTTGGAAAAGTCACCTTTTGGGACTTGCCACTTCCAGAATGCTGCCTGGGGGACTCTGGAAAAAGGAGTCAAGGAAATTAACTTTTCTAAGCCCTGTTATTCTCTTATTAGAATCTCTTTCCCTTGCCCTTTCTTTGCTCCACTGGAGAAGACACTACAGGCTGAAACAAAGAGAATGAAAAGCTGCCATTGTTCACATGCTAACTCATCTAGGGCAATTTCCGCACTAGCCTGTTATAGCGCTATGATTCCACTTTCAACATCCTATGGAATCCTGGGGTTAGCAGTTTAGGGAGGGGCCAGCTGGCCCCTCCTGAAACTGCAAACCCCAGGATTCCATAGGATGTTGTAAGTGGAATCATAGCGTTATAACAGGCTAGTGCGGAAATGGCTTGGGAGTTAAGTCCCAATGAAATCAGGAAGGCTTACTCCTGAATAGACAAGCAGAGCATATTGCCATTGGGAGGACATTCTCAAATGGTCAAAAATTGCTTCTTTACCTTTATCTCAAACTGAAATGAGAGAGGATCATTATCTTCTTATCCTCTCTCTCTCTCGCTCTCTTTCTTTATTTCTGACTCTTTTTAAATTGTCTTCTGCTGAATGGAAACAAATAAAGAAAACAAAGTATAGGCCAACACACTGTATGGATTCTTCTCCTGAATGGAAATAAATAGAAAGAAAGATACAAAAAATAGTCTCCCCACTCTGTACAGCACTAGCTATAATGTTTGATGTAATCTTAATATTATTGCCGTATTATTTACAACCACAATCTGGCAAGAGAATTTGACATAAGGAAAAACATGTCCTGTTTGTGGCCAATATAGATGCATCATCCAGGCTTCCCTAACCTGGCAGGACGCATCATTCTTCTCAAAGAGGGGGAGTGCAACCTTGGGGCCACATGTGGCATCAACCCTCATTTTGTGGTCCACCAGCCCTCTCTCCATATCTTTCAATGATCTTAAACACTGACACAAAAAATTCAGCAAAACACATTTTGCCTGATACAATATGCTACCCAAAGTTGGCAGCAAACCTTATCTCTACAAACAGAGAGACCAGAAGATGTGTTTGATCCTCCTTCACCCCTCTCCCACCCACACCAAAAGAAAGATGATGATGCTGTTGCCACCAGAAGCCAAGAAGGTCAATGCAGCAGAGCTCCTAGATGCCATCTGTAGCCTTGCTTGGCTGCTGAAGGGGCGGGGGAATTGCTGCCATCCAAAAAGACAATATGGTGTAACTCACTTACTCACTTCCCACTCACCTGTTTGCCAAAGGACGAACAATCTGCAACTTGCTCTGCCCCTTGTTTCCTCCCCTTTCTCTCTCCTTCTCTGAAAACAAAGGCCCTTTTTGCAAGCAGTTTTTTTTCCGCAAGGGCCCCTTTTCCGCAAGGGCCCCTTTTTGTGAATGGGAGCATCGGTCCGTACAACACACTCCCAGTCAGAGCTGTCCGGCAGTGGAATCTGCTGCCTCGGAGTGTAATGGAGGCTCCTTCCTTGGAGGTTTTTAAGCAGAGGCTGGATGGCCATCTGTCGGGAGTGCTATGAGGGTGTTCCTGCATGGCAGGGGGTTGGACTGGATGGCCCCTGGGGTCTCTTCCAACTCTACATTTCTATGATTCTATGATTTACGCGACACTCACGAGCCTAAAGCAGGGCACGAGCGTATTTTTTTTATTTTTGGCTCTAAGCCAAAAATACTGCGCATTCACACAATGCTCACGGGGCCCTCATGCATTTACTTGCGTGCAGCGTGTCGGTGAGCCAGGCCAGTCGCGCTTCCTTCCCCGAGCTCAGCCTACAACTCCCAGACTGCGCTTCAGAAGGAAGGGGCAGGATGCTAGCACGATGATCGCGCTACCAGTAAGCGACCTGCGGGACGAAGGAGCGGGGAAGCGGCAGCGTTCTGGATGAGGCTTTTCGCATGAGACGCCCTCCCCAGTCATGCAAATGGGTAACGTGCAAAAAGCCTCAAAGACTGTCATTAGGAACCTGCTATGCTGTAAAGAACCAACGGTTTCTTGACTGCCTAGTTCTGTGCACCTTCAGAGCAGATCCTGTGGAAGAACCAGGCTGACCAGGAAAATTGCCTTTGCTGTGATAAAGGCAGTTTCTCTAGTTAGTCCTGATTCTCCCACAGCCCTGGGCAAGCAAGGGGGTGAATTTGGGCTCTTTGGCATCCCAAGCATGTGTTCTGTGTAAGGACATGCTGTATTAATTTTGCTGTTGTTCCTACAAGGGGAAACATATAGGTCATTTCTGCACGACATTGTTATAGTGCTATTATTCCACTTTCAATATCCTGTGGAATTCTGAGGTTTGTAGTTTACTGAGGGCAAAGATGTCCCTCCCTCACCTGCAAACCCCAGGATTCCACAGGAAGTTGAAAGTGAAATAATAGCACTATATCAGTGTAGTGCAGAAATGGCCATAATTTAATCAATTGTCTCCATGCTGCCAGATGTCTTCAAAAATTATGCAGCCCCTTCACATGGGAAGGGGTCTACATCAGCAGGGATCCTCTGCTGGAACCCTCTCCTTGATCTACCCTGCTCATCCCAGTTTCATCAAGGTAGGGGAAAGACAAACAAGGGTCAACAGGTTATAGCCTTCCAAGATCCTCACCTGGCTCCCCCACCCACCAAGCCCATATCACGTCAGAACGGTGAGGTGAAGGTAGGTGAGGATCAGCAGGCTACAGCTTTCTGAAATCCCCTCCTCCCCGTCTTCCTCCTGCCCATCCTGACAGACATTAGGAGATGGGGGGAAGGCAGGTGAAGATTGGTAGGCATTGACTATCAAAACATAATCTGTGGGATAGGGGGATAGGACATCAATGAGTCTGGAGTGGGGTGGGGTGTCAGAGTTTAATTCCCAACCCATGCTTATCTGCCGGAAAGAGAAGGAATGGGATAGTACTTGCCAAAGGAGTTGAGGAAGTGGGGACAGTCCAGAGCAAACAATCCAGAAGAATGCTGAGCCGAAAGCTGAAGTCAAAGCCAATCCAAAGAGTCAAGAATGCCAGAATTCACAAAGACACAGAGCAGGAATGCAAAGGCCAAGGGAGCTTGTCACAAGCAAAAAGCAAGCCACACCAACAGACTTCAATAGCAGGCAAAGCAGGTGTTCCTAGTCAAACTCTTGACTTCTGAGCCTCAGAGAAATGGGTTGCTTCTGAGCCACCCTTTTTTGCTGCCTGTGTGACTGAGGACTTGGAAGCAAAGGTGAAACCAATTCCTTGAAATTATCATGGACCCCTTCTCCTTCAGGCCCCGGCTATAAAGTCTCTGTTTCAGCTTGAGTTTCAGATGGTGGAGACACCAGCAAAATAGGTTGCTCTTCAATCTCTGACCCCTCATCTATCACATGGAATCATAGAATCATAGAAATGTAGAGTTGGAAGAGACCCCAGGGGCCATCCAGTCCAACCCCCTGCCATGCAGGAACACCCTCAAAGCACTCCCGACAGATGGCCATCCAGCCTCTGCTTAAAAACCTCCAAGGAAGGAGACTCCACTACACTCCGAGGCAGCAGATTCCACTGCCGGACAGCCCTGACGGTCAGGAAGTTCTTCCTGAGGTTCAGGTGGAATCTCCTTTCCTGCAGCTTGAATCCATTGCTCCTTGTCCTGGTCTCTGGAGCAGCAGAAAACAAGCCCTCTCCTTCTTCTACATGGCATCCCTTCAAATATTTAAACTTTAAACTTTAAACTTTAAACATATTTAAACATGGCTACATTTAAACATGGCTATCATGTCCCCTCTTAACCTTCTCTTAACCTTCTCTTCTGCAAACTAAACTCTCTCTAAGTCATGAAGGCAGAAGAAAGGAAGAAAGAAAGGAAGAAAGCAGCTTAAGGAGGATTCTCTTCATCAGGGTTTTTGCACAGTGAAAAAGGCCCTTTCTCGCGTTTTTTAACCTTGAGTATATTAATATTTTTTTCATTCCCAACTCCACATAACTATTTCTTGTTGCTTTTGCTGTCAAGTCAGCTTTCACTTATGGCAGTCCTATTTATGACCATCATCTCCAAGAGTAATGATCATCCCCTGACCTGCTCAGGTCTAGCAAACTCTGGGCCCTGGTGCCTCACATTTCTGCACAACACTTTTATAGTGTAATGATTCCACTTTCAACCTCCTATGGAATCCTGGGGTTTGCAGTTCCTGGAGGGGCCAGCCAGCCCCTCCCGGAACTACAAACCCCAGGATTCCATAGGAGGTTGAAAGTGGAATCATCACACTATAAGAGTGTTGTGTGGAAATGGCTTTAGTTGAGAATACCATCCTCTCATCTTCTGACACTACCTCTTCTTTCATTCTGGCTTGTCCATCCTAGGAATGGTTTCTCCATTTCAAGACTATAGAGTTCGCTATGGTGCTATGATCAGTATCTTTGAGCAATCCTCCACTAGTCTCATCATCTCCCTTGCCTCTCATTGCAGCTGCTGTCCAGTAGTTGTTTGGGCAATTTAATCTGGCTCCTCACCAAAAGTCTATCTTATTTGGAAGAACCTACCAGCAGCATGGCCTCTTCCCTCAGAGAAGCATGCAATCCCACCACTGCAGCAAGAGTGTCCGAGTGGTCTGAGCACTGGACCACAACCTGGAGACCAGGGTTCAATTTCCTACTCAGTCATGGAAACCTGCTGGGTGACCTTGGACAAGTTACATGCTCCCAGACCCAGAAAACCCTGTGATAGGTTTGCCTTAGGGTTGCCATAAGTTGGAAATGCCTTGAAGGCACACAACAGCAGTCATTAAGCACAGATGAATCAATTTGTTCACATTCTACTCTCTGGAACAACAAAAACCGAGCTGGCTCCATTTTCTGCATGACATTCTTTCAGGTATTCAAATATCATGAATCTCAATCCACTTTATTTGGATTAACTAATAGGATTCCAGCCAACAAATCTCTTGATGTAGTCTCCTTCCCCCAATATCCTGTTGGCCACACCACTGAACTAAATGCAAACTTTAGATTGATGTTCCCTGTCTTGATCTCAGGTACAAAGATTTTTGCCAGCTCCACTCACCCACCTACCTGTGCTGCATCCCTCCACACTCTCATCTCTTGTTTAGCTCCCTGCAGATTTGGTAAAGAGTTCTAAAGGTTCCAGCATCTAACTTTTCCTGACTGTGAGAATGCCAAGCATGAAAAAAGTGACTAAAGAGTAAGTTCATTTGCTATATCCATGCCAGAGTGGGAGGAACGGGGGGATCCGAATGGAGCAAAGACTGCTGTAAGGGTAAATTAGCAGCTAATTCGTCCCACGACACCCAAGCATCGCGGGTGGCGGGGGGGGCGGTCTTTGCCGCCCTCCCGCGATACGAGACCACTCGCGATGGCCGGCGGGAGGAGGTGGGGCTGGGCTCGGTATTTAGGGCCTGACCCGCCTCCCTCGCGGCCATTCACTCTGGATTTTTTTCCTCCCTATACGGGGGGTTTTTTCGCCTACCCTATACTGCGCCGAGGGCGGGGCAATTGGTCTCACAGGGTGGTGTCTTAATTTGTGATTAAATAGGTTGCCACCGATTAGGTAACCATGGCAGGCCGGCAAGGGGGGGGGCTTAAAGTTCAGCATGTACCTATGGCACCCCCTTTTTGGGGTGGAGGATAAATCCTATCCTTGGGGAGGGCCCTAGGATCACCCCACTTGCTGCGCAGCGGGGGGTGGGCCTTGGGGCTCGCCTTCCAGACATGGGCTGGCCAAAGGCCATCATGCACCTTCAGCGGTTGGCTTTGGGGCCCGGTATCTCGTTCAACGGGCTAGGGGAGATGGTAGGGAGCTGCCTCTTGACCCTAGTCCGATGATGCTGGGGATCCCCCCCTTTTCTTCCCCTCAGGTTCAGAAACGCAAGGTCAAGTTCAAAGTTATGGTCAAGTTCAAGTTCAAGTTGGATTTCGCCCCATGTTAATTAGGCATATTAATAAATTGCCCTAGTTCAACCCAAGCTCTGTCTGTGGTCTCGTTATTTCGTGGGTAGGGTGGCAAAGCACTTGAACAAACATCCTAGATTGTCAAAAGGACCATCGCAAAGCTATTTCTGTTCCTAGTTGTAGCACTTTTTACCCAGACCAATAATCCTTCCTTCCTCTGACTCTTCTTTTCTCATTTGCCTTGAATATATTTCTAAAGGAAAGGCTGTGAAAAGTCCAACTGCCAATACTGTTTAGCATTTTTACTTCTGCAAGGATCCCTCTTTTTCTCTCCTCCTGATTTTGTGCTGCTCGAAATTTCACTGTTCTAGCTGTGCATTTTGATTCTCGCCATTTAGTTTTTAACACCATGGAGGGGGTTTCTCAGTGGCTGCTCTCCATTCTGGAACTTAGGGATATAATTCTTCATTATGTTTCTTCTCAAACATAGGGATGAGTAATGTCAGGATTTTTGTTCCTGCTGTGAGAAAGTCTTCAGTTTTCGAAGGCTTTTTGTAATTTGGGATTTATTCTGTGCAAAATTCACACATTTTATTTTGTGTAGGAAGCAGGATTGTCGGTACAAATACAGCATGGAAAATAATATTTCAATGCAAGAATATTAATTCTCGCACAGAAAATGCTGCTGCTTTCTGTGCAGAAAATGCTGTTTTACCCAGAGTAAAATCCCAGTTACAACATTTACTGCGCACAAAGCAGTATTTTCTTGCAGGAACTTATTTTGCTGAACTGGAATTTTTCCACTCAGGACCTGCTTTTTTCGTGCACAAAACATCCGTGTGTGAATTTTGTGCAGAAGACATCCTGAACTGTGAAATTTCTCATAAGTCCAGTATTCTTGGGAATGAAAAGAAAACAGGGTTTCTCATCATTCAAAAACCCATTTTACACCCATTTCTGGAGTATTTTCAAGAATCCTTTCCATCCCTTTCTATCCCTACTGGATTTCCCTTCCTAGAGAAATAAAACTCTCCCTGCCACACAGAGTTGTACCTACAAGCTGGGAGCAGAACAGGGTCCTTGCAATGGTGTAGCTTGGAGCACACAGGGCAGGGGCAGGCAGAGGGGCAGGGGTGAGGCTATGGCACATGGGGTGGGGCTGTGGCATGTGGGGGAGGGCAAGCAAGAAGCAGCAGTGCCCTCCAAAAATTGCCACCAGGGGAGCACTGCTCCATCACCCCCCGTCCCGTCTACTGGGTCATTGCCCCTCCAAAACAAAAATTCTGCCCCAGTCTCAGGAAATTTTCTATCAATATTCACATTTCTAACTTTTCAAAGAGCAAGACGTTGAAAACCATTCACTCTCAGGCCTAAACTGAACACCCCCTCAATGCAGCATAAATATCCACATGTGGACCAACATTACATGGGGCCACCACAACTCTGACTTCCTGCAAAGCCCCAAAACTGCCTAACACGGATATTCTGTGTTTCAAGGTGAGCAGACAGGATTGGAGAAGGTGTGGTTCCCCCCTCCATAGTGGGACACACAATGTTGACATCAGCACCAAGATCCACAGAGGTTCCTCAAGGGTCTCAGGGCTCTGATGAACATTGTGCATTGGATGGGGTCCCTGCTAGATGCTTCTCCTATCCTCCTTGTCCACTCTGAAGCATGGAATGGCCAAGTGAGGCTGCTTCAGGACTTTGCAGTAAGTTGGGGGAGTAAGTTGTGCTAAAAGGAAGAAAACACTAACCCCACAGCAACCACAAAAAGAATATCCACACACCTAAGGGACACTTATATGCGCAGACATCCGTACCTGAATTCTGGCCCTAGAACTCTTCTTTTTACTGTGTTTCACATTTCCTTGGTCACTTTGTCTACCTGTTTTCATGGAATACGTAAAATACATTTCGGTCAATGCTCAACTGAAGTTTTAAGTTACTGCAATGCAAGAAATTTAGGGATCAAAAGAGTTTTTTTGGTTTTTTTAGGAGCAGAATTCTTATTGAGGGGTTAATGTCCTCTTTTTGTTCCTCTGTAGCTACACCCCTGCCAATAGCAATACATTGTTTTGAACACTCTATACTGTAATACAAAATAAATCAAGGCAGCTTGATCCTGAATAGGCAATTAAGACCGAGTAATCTTACAAAATAATTGGTGGAGGTGAAAACTGCTAGAAATAGGGTTTTGTTTTTTTTCAGGATTGATACAGCAAAATTTTTGGATTTTCCAGAGGGTATAGAAATCATAGCACTCTCAAAGAATGATTCTCTGCCAGTGTAGTAATACGAGATTTACTACACTGTCAGGCAGTGGAATCTGCTGCCTCCATGGAGTGTGGTAGAGTCTTCTTCTTTGGAGGTTTCTAAGCGGAAGCTGGATGGCCATCTGTTGGGAATGCTTTGATGGCTGTTCCTGCATAGCAGGGGGTTGGACTTGATGGCCCCTGGGGTCTCTTTCAACTCTAGGATTCTATGATTTCCTTGCACTGGTTGAGTAATGCAGTTTGACAGACAGAAAAAGGAATAGCCATCACTCTCCTGGACCTACAGTGAGTATGCTGGACATTTAAAAGGGCAAAGGCTGCTCATTAGTTTTTCTGGCATTGCAACTGCAGCTACATGGGACTCAGGAGTTTCCATCTCCTTGTCCACTGTAAGTGGAGTGTGCTCTAATACCCTCAAGCTGCATTCTTTGCATAGGAAGTCATTGTGCAAGGAGGTACCTGGATACCTCCTTCCTCAATAACTGAAAAATGAAATGTGCTGGTGCAATGGGAGGTCACACCAGGATATGTCTCCAATAGGATTTCAGGCAAGGTGAGTACCAATACTTCAGAATATATTAGTACATCAATGAGGAATGTGTCCAGAGGAGGACAACCAAAATGGTGAAGGGTCTTGAAGCCCTGAAGCCCTGTGAGGAGCAGCTTAGGGAGCTGAGTATATTTAGTCTGTAGAAGAGAAGGTTAAGAGAGGACATGATAGCCATGTTGAAATATTTGAAAGGATGCCATATTGAAGAGGGAACAGGTTTGTTCTCCACTGCTCCAGAGACTAGGACAAGGAGCAATGGATTCAAACTACAGGAAAAGAGATTCCACCTGAACCTCAGGAAGAATTTCCTGATGATCAGAGCTGTCCAGCAGTGGAATATGCTGCCTCAGAGTGTGGTGGAGTCTCCTTCTTTGGAGATTTTTAAGCAGAGGCTGGATGGCCATCTGTTGGGAATGCTTTGATGTGTATTCCTGCATAGCAGAATGGGGTTGGACTGGATGGCCCCTTGTGTTGCTTCCAAATCTATGGTTCTATGATTCTATGAATGGTTCCCCTTCCCATTTGCAGCCTGAAAATACGTGGGTCATTTTGGAAGTCCCTGCAGGAGTGGGGCTATGACTTGTTGGAGGATATCAATTTTCTTAGTATACTCTGAGACGCCCACAATCAAAAATTATTCCAGTTATACACAAGAGCATAGTATGGAGGAGTGAGGTGCGCCAACAATAGGGCAATGGTATGGAGCAGTATTGAAAATAATAATGGTTGCAAAATCAGTGGACGCACAGAAAATACTTTTTTTTCTCCTGATCCCTATGGCTAGAGAATATTCAGCAAAGCAATACCTAATTTAATGACCACAAATCAACAGATATTCTTTCTCCCTCTCTCTGTCTGTGTCCTTGTCTGTCTCCCTCCTACCCAATCTCTCCCTCTCTCTCTCTCTCTCTGAGTTCACATCTGTCTGAGAATTTTAAGGAACAAGGCCCATAAAAAGTATGCAGGATTTTGCTATAGCACGTTACGGTTAATTGCTAATTGTCTCCACAAAGTCATGTCTGATTTGAATTGGCGCTGTGGATCCAAGGAAAAACGAGCAATGGGAAAGGATGGCACTGCATTGTACTTGAAAGCTTTGTGGATTATTTGTTCATTTAAAAACTCGAGCGAAGGATTTGGAATCTTCATTTTGTAGGATAAATATCGTCTCCAAGAAATAATGGGGAAGGGTGAAGTGAATGCAGTACAATCAAGTAAGAGAGACTTTAATAATCTTCTCTATATGGTGAATGAAAGCGGTCTCTGGATGACTTCTTTGTAATCACTGTCAGAGGTACTAAAATCAAATTTCAGTTTCATTTGATATGGGGGGGGAACCTTTTGGTTGAACTACATTGAAACATTGCAGCAAAATTGGAGCTTGCTATAATTTCTAATGGTATTCCTCTGTTGCAACTAAACTTGCTATCTTGAAATCTGGGAAGATTTAAATATTTATTTATTTATTTATTTATTTTTAAGTTTTTTTAATATTTAAAATAGATTTTATTAATATATCAACATCATACAAATATACATACATACTACAAATTCTACAAGCAAATTACATCCAAAATAATAAGTAAAAAAAAAGAAATTAACAATGAAAATTAAACAAAGCAAAGAAAGAAAGAACAGGAAAAAAAATCAATACATTACAATATAAAAAAAATCCAATAAAAAACAAAGACATAACAGATACACAACCTCACATTACCTTCTTATATTCATCTTCCATTCATACAGCATGCCTTGACTTCTTCCATCGCAAACTTGGGTATGCTTATGACTTCTAATACACTCCCTTTTACTCTAAACGTTAATGTTACTTTTGCTGGCTTATCCATTCTACTCTACAACTACTCACTGTTTCTCAGATTATACTCCTTTCATCTAAGCTCCACCATCCCCTCTTTCTGTCACTAATTATTTAATCTAATCAAACATACCAACTATAGCCGGAAATTTATTTATTTATTTTAAAGGGGATTTCAAGAAATTAATTTTGCTGCAACAGGGGAATCCTAAGCACAAGGAAACCAAAGGACTGGGACTTAACTCTTTGAGGTTTTCTATCTCCAACAAAAGTAAAACTCTTTCCTTGTACCACAATTTGGGACTATAGTTCAGCAAGTTTTACCTCTATTGTGTCTAAAAGTTTTTTCCAGCTGTAATAGTACAGAGACTCCTTGAGAAATTCAGTGTTCTCTGCCTAAGAAAGGACCAGTTGGTTTTGCACAGGAAAAAGATATCTGGCTCTTAGGAGAAGTTAGTTTTCTGTTGCTAACAGAATCATAGAATCATAGAAATGTAGAGTTGGAAGAGACCCCAGGGGCCATCCAGTCCAACCCCCTGCCATGCAGGAACACCCTCAAAGCACTCCTGACAGAGGGCCATCCAGCCTCTGCTTAAAAACCTCCAAGGAAGGAGACTCCACTACACTCCGAGGCAGCCGATTCCACTGCTGGACAGCCCTGACTGTCAGGAAGTTCTTCCTGAGGTTCAGGTGGAATCTCCTTTCCTGCAGCTTGAATCCATTTCTCCTTGTCCTGGTCTCTGGAGCAGCAGAAAACAAGCCCTCTCCTTCCTCCACATGGCATCCCTTCAAATATTTAAACATGGCTATCATGTCCCCTCTTAAACTTCTCTTCTGCAAACTAAACATCCCCAGCTCTCTAAGTCTATCCTCATAGGGCATGGTTTCCAGGCCTCTCACCATTTTGGTCGCCCTCCTCTGGACTTGCTCCAGCTTGTCAATATCCCTCTTGAATTGGGGTGCCCAGAACTGGACACAGTATTCAAGATGGGGTCTAACCAAAGCAGAGTAGAGTGGTACCAGTACCTCCCTCAATCTAGACACCATACTCTTATTGATGCAACTGAGAATTGCATTGGCTTTCTTGGCTGCCGCATCACACTGCTGACTCATGTTCAGCTTGTGGTCTATGAAGACTCCTAGATCCCTTTCACACGCACTGCTATCCAGCCACGTATCCCCCATCCCATATTTCTGTATTCCATTTTTTCTACCTAAGTGTAGGACCTTACACTTCTCTCTGTTGAATTTCATTTTGTTAGCCTCGGCCCAGCTCTCCAATCTATCCAGGTCTTTTTGAATTTTGATCCTGTCCTCTGGCGTACTAGCAACCCCTCCCAATTTAGTATCATCTGCAAATTTGATGAGCATGCCCTCTATTCCTTCATCCAAGTCATTGATAAAAATATTGAACAACACTGGGCCTAGGACAGAACCCTTTTTGTCTCTAGTCTGTACATGGCCAATAAGAGGAAAGGCCCCCCCCTGCATTGAAATCCCTCAATGCCATCATAACTGGCAATATCTGAGACAGAATGTAGACTCTAATGTCATCACCATTGTATTCCTGTATGATTTAAACATCTTTGCCCGCTGAAGAAGTCAGTGAAACTTCAGAAGCTTGCATAATGTATTTTATGTTTAGAGTTGGTCCAATAAAGAGATCACCACTTGTGAATTTTGGATTTTGTTCTATTTTGCTGCACAGACAATACAGCTACTCCAAATATGTATATAATTTAATCAGAAACTGTCATACTTTGAACATATCATGAGAAGACAGGGTTCATATTCAGCGGATGCTAAAATTTCAAGAACAAGACTAAGGTTTGACTCTCGAAATCTAGGGTGACCTTGGAAAGAGGAACTCAGGCATCTATTCATCTTAAGTGGCTCCCATGCCAGCCAAGGTGAAGCTTGAAGTGTGTGGAGGGGGAGGCAGGAGGGGCAGGGCTTTGACACGGGAGCATGGCCAGGGCACGCGGGGCTGTGGCTACGGGCTGGGGTGCCCCAAAAACTTTACTACCCAAGGCAAACTGCTCCCATTGCCCCCCATCCCTATGCGACTGATGCCAACTCCACACATAAATTTATGTATTTATTTACTGATTGAGAGTTTTTAATTTCCAGCCTGCCTCTCCTCCAGAACTGGAAATCAAGGCATTAAAACAGATGAAAAAATGCCACACACATAGAAAATGATTGTTAAAATATAGGCCCCTTCCGCACGAGGAAGTTAAAACGGGCCAAGGCGTCCTGGCATGGAGGTCATCCGCACCTTGGATTGGACTAGATCTGGACTACTTACCTTAGTTCTGCACCTTGATCTGATCCAAAATGCCCCAAAGTGGTCCTCCAGTGTGCTAAGTGAAGACGGGAAAAATCCGGTCTTTCAATCTTCTGGAGCACACCATTGCGTTCCTGCTGATTTGTGCAGATGCACAGGCTCACACCAATGCTAACCTGCGATCAGCGGAGGGCGGGCTGTTGGCATGGCCAGTACCAGTGATTGGTCCAGACCCACAAAGAAACAGGAAGCCTCCATTTTCAGCTGGAGCAGTGCGGATCTAAAGTCCTCGCACTGCTCCAATTCGCCCTGGACTAATGGAGGAGCCCTGCAGAAGGGCTTAAGGGAAAGTCTGCATTGCTTCGAAGAGAGGAGAACCGTTAAGTATCATACTGAGCTTATTTCCAGCCTCCTCCCAAGCCTGACTTCTGCCCTTGAAAAGGAGCTGGAAATTCCCTCAGCGTTTATTAATCCTTGCTGCCACCACCCACTGAATTCTGAATTAGCTGGACAGGACAGTGGGACCCTGCCAGTAGATTGCCAATCTCTATGCTTAAGGACCTTTCCTTTCCCTCCCCTTCTGAGTGAAGGAAGTCCTATCTAAGCATGTGCCGAAGAATGGCATGGGAATGGAGAGGAAACAGAGGTTTTACAGAAAAGCATTTATTCAAGGCATGCAAATAAACAAGGCAATAATACACATGAGAGTCTTCCCCCTCCTAGGTATGCTTAAGTTACAAGTAGTTACAAAAACAGATACATCCTTTAGATCAGCCAACCTCCAAAATAATAAACAGCCCCTAACGCCACTAGATACCTAGTTGTAGCAACTCACATTTGGTTTCACGGGCTTAGATGGTCTAAGAGAAGAGTAAGGCCAGGAGGCGAGGCCTGGAGCCTGCAGCCTACAACTGGCACAGATCTCATCTCTAGGAGGTTCCTTCGTTGTCTCTCTCCACATGGCCTCTCAAGGATCTTTATAACTTCTCCCTCAAAGCATCTGGAAGCATCTCCAAGATGCGCACCTCTTTTCCTTTGATTGGGCAATTCTCTCCCCCCGTGACCTATGAGGCTGACCCACAGTAAAATGCAATCTAATCCCAACACCTCATTAACCCTTGGTTTACCTGAAGAGGGAAGTATCCCCCTTCAGCCAAGTCTAGATAATGGGAAGCCCATTATCACAGTAAGTAATGGCACGGAGCGATTCACTCACCTTGTGCGGAAAGTGCCATAATTAATTTATCCTTAGAATTAAAAACAGTTTAACAGTTATCCATTAAAAATGCAAAATCATGATAATCATCATCATCATCATGATCATCATCATCATCAGTATAATAACATATAATAATATACAATAGAGTGTGAAGTGGTTTGAGCATTGGACTACGACCTTGGAAACTAGGGTTTGATTCCCTGCTTGCGCCATGAAAACCCATTGGGTGACCAAGGGTGTGTCACACACTCTCAGCCCTAGAAATCCCTGTGATAGTTTTACCTTAGAGTCACTATAAGTGAGAAACAACTTGAAGGTACAAAGAAACAACACAACAAGAGCCTTTTCCTGGAAAAAGACAAATTTTTCAGTGTCAATGAAAGTTTAATGGGGGGGAGTTTCAGAGCTTGGGAACAGATACCAGAAAGGGTTCTTTGGGCTCAACAAGAAGGGCTTCCCCTAAGGACTGAAAATATCTAGATATGGTTGTTCAGACAACCTAATTCTAGTTCATTCCCTGGCGACTACTAGAACCAGCAATGACAGACTCCACATTTGCAAAAAAATTGTATTTTTGGACTCATTTCCCATGTTGTTATGTGGAATTGGTGGAACATAAAGACATTTCCAGTTACCTGTTTGCAGCTCTGAGGCAGGGCTTTTGAATAAGATGGTTATATTAAATAGTTGAAAATGATTTCAGAGAAACTCTGCTTAATTTTTTTATTTCCCATTTTGGCAAAAGCGCAATAGTAATGGGCATGATCAGTCAGAAGTTACAGGACAGCTTCTTCGAACATGATGCTTAACAAGATGAGTCTATTGTTTCACATAAAGTACAGCCTTCATCCAGCTTCAAATTCTGCCGAAGCATTCCCAGTTTGCACAAGATTAAAACAGAAGGGCACAAGGCAGCCTTTGGCAGGAAAAAGTGGCCACAAATTCCCGCAAACCTATGAAAACAACGATGCAGAAAAGCACACGGCACTCAGCACCTGGTATACACTCACATTATCTGGCTTTCGCAAACTCCTAGGCCATTTACATCCTGTTTGGCAATGACCATTACTGTTCAAAATGATCTTTTATGCCACAGGGAGATTGGCTTCTGGCACTTTAAAACCTATTATGCAGAGGAGATAATGGGATGCAAGTTCCAAAGTAAGAGAGCAAGTACCAGCCAGGGGGCTTTTGGAGAAGGGACAAGGCTAGCATAGACATCTTGGCCCTGCTGCTCAAAAATCTGTCTGAGAGGTAACATATGGGGGAACAGCTGTACCAGGTCAGACCAAACAATCGAAACCCTGCAGGAAGCTACCATTATTTTGCAGGTACAGCAAGAAGAAACTACATAAATGGAAGAGCTTGGGAAAGTTACTTCCTTAGCTGGAATCCTGTTGGTGTGTTGTTGTGTGCCTTCAAGTCATTTCTGAATTATGGCCACCCTAAGGAAAGCCTATCACGGGTTCAAACCTGAAATTTGTTCCCCAAACCAAAGTCATTAGAGACTGGGAGATGAAAGTTGTGGTTGTTGGTTGTTGTTGCATGCCTTCAAGTCAATTCTGACTTATGGTAAACCTAAGGTGAAACATCACAGGGGCCATTTCTGCACTGGACTGTTATAGCGCTATCATTCCATTTTCAACATCCTATGGAATCCTGGGGTTTGCAGTTCAGGAAGGGGCCGGCTGGCCCCTCCCGAAACTGCAAACCCCAGGATTCCATAGGATTTTGCAAGTGGAATTATAGTGCTATAGCAGTCCAGTGCAGAACGGCCAGGGTTTTCTGGGACTGAGAGGGTGTGACACACCCAAGGTCACCCAGTGGGTTTCTATGGCTGAGGGAGGAATCAAACCTTGGTCTCCTGGGTCATAATACAATGCTCAAACCACTTCGCCACACTGGATTTTCTGTGGTGCTGAGGAAAGACAGTCATTTTGAGGAACAACAGGTTTGTTGCTAGCTGAGCCACCAGGCAGGATCAATACTATTGTAGTTTTTTTTTCCCTGTGCAGTTTTTGGAGATGTTCTATCTTGACTCCCTTTTAAAAATATACTTGGAGATCTGTTCCCTCTTCTTTTTCTCTGTAATGTCTTTTTTAAAAAAGGAAAATCTGTAATTTTGGCATTGTACCATTCACCGTGACTCTTATTTGAATATTGTGTTCAGTTCTGGATACCACCGTTTAAGAAGGACATTGACAAGCTGAAATATGTCCAAAGGAAGATGATCAACCTGGTGTGAAAACTAAGCCCTGTGAGCAACACTTGATGAAGTTAAATATATTTGGCAGAGAAATAAGATTGAGAGAGGATATGGGAATCCTCTTTCAATAAATGATCAGTCAACATGTAGAAGAGGGAGCAAGGTGGATGGGACAACATGTAGTAGATGGAGTAGAGTTGTTTTCTGCTGCTCCAGAGGGTAAGGGCAAAATGAATTTATTCGTATTACAAGAAAATTGATTGTGGATCAACATTAGGAAGCACTTCCTGTTGGTAGAACTGCTGGACCAAAAACAGATTTTCTGAAAAGATGGTGGACTTTTTTAAACGGATGCTCTATTTCCACTCTGCAGTTGTGTTTAGTAGTAGTTACCTGCACTGGCAGAGGATTAGACTAGCTGTTCATTGAATCATACAATCATAATGGTGGAAAGGACCACAAGGATCATCTAGTCCACCTCCTGCCATGCAGGCATACTGTCAAAGTACTCTCAGGAGACAGTCATCCATCCTCTGCTTAAGGACCTCAAAATAAGCAGAAACCACCACACTCTGTTTCACTGTGGAACAACTCTTACTGTTATGCAGTTCTTCCTAACATTTATGTGGCATCTCTTTTCATGCAATTTGAATCCATTGGCTTCTGTTCTAGGCCCTTTCCACACTCAACCTGATCCTGGCAGCATCCTGTGGGGATCCCAATAGAGCCTTGCCTGGGAGGGGAGTACAACAAGAGCTCCCTCTCTGCACCTGCTACCTGCAGAAATGGAGGTGTGATCGCCACATCTCTTCCTTCCGCAGCCCAGCCGGGCACTGCCCCAAGCTGCACAAGAACAGAAGGCATGTCCATTGGGCTTCCTGACCCTCCGCACCTCAAGTAAGTTCAGGAGGGTGGCAGGAGGGTGGCACAATCACCAGTCATTGATAGGTAAAACCCATCAGTGACTTGCAATGTGATTGCATTGCCTGGGGATGGAAAAATGATAAAATATGGATAACGTTGTGTATAAGCGTTGTCCAGGTCCCATCCTTCTCTCATCCTCAGTGCAGATCAATGACATCCTGCAGAAAGGGCCCTAGTCTCCATAGAAGCTGAAAACAAGCTTGTTCCATGTGTAACATGACATCCCTTCAAATACTTAAAAATGGCTGTCATATTGTTACCCTGTATGTTGGGGGGGTACGCCCAAATAACCAAGCAAAAACACAAGATGGGGAAATTAACTCGAGCATTCTCTTAAGCTAACGAGAGGCAGGGTAACTTTAGCTGGGATCTTGTAACCCTGTGTCTACAGCGTCAGGTCAGAGAGCAGATAGACAAGTTCTAAAGCAACAAACAATATTTTTATTGAGAACAAACAACACAAAAGACACAGCATACGCTAACTAAC
Source organism: Ctenosaura bakeri (assembly GCA_948474755.1). Classification (NCBI taxonomy): domain Eukaryota; kingdom Metazoa; phylum Chordata; class Lepidosauria; order Squamata; family Iguanidae; genus Ctenosaura; species Ctenosaura bakeri. The sequence goes on from CAOLHI010003413.1 coordinate 138,503, forward strand.
TGAGAAATGGAAATGGAGAGTTTTCGGGGGAGTGGGTAATATGACACCTTTTCACATAGTCCTGGAGAGAAGCGGAGGTTGAGAGGAAGAAACTCAGCGTGGCTTGCTGAGGAGAGTTCTTCAGACAAACCAACAGCAAGGCAGGATGGAAGTCCAAAGTAGTCTGAAGTAGTCCGAGCAAGTGATCCAAGAAGGGAGGCAGACTCAGTTGTTGGGAACTGAGGGGACAGCTTGCCAAACACAGCAGCAGGAAGGCTGGATGGAATTCAGGAGCGATCCGAGGAGGGCTTGGAATCGGGGACCTTTTATAGGGTGGATTGTGCCTACAGGCCATGCCATACTCGGTGAGAACAAAGGAAATTTAGAGCGGGACAAAGGTGTTGGAAAAGGTCAGGTTTTACATGATGAGCTTAGCGCTGGATGACAATAGTATGGCCAGTATGCAAATGGCTCAACATAAAGGACTGGCTCGGCACTTGGCCGGGCGTCTTTGTGTAAAGTCGCACTGAGCAAGGCGGGTTTGCAAGAAGGAGTGGTCCCTTAAGCATCAAAGAGGCATTAAGTTGCCTGCCTAAATGAGGTCTGGAATGTACAACCATTAACTGCCGCACCTAATACATGCTTGTCCGGTGGCCCTCGCAAACACGTGGAGTAGGGTGGCAGAGAAAGGTCACACAAAGGCCAAATAAGTTTGATATCAAGAGATATCTAGTGCTCTCACCAGACATAGCATAACCGTGGTAACAATATCACCTGTCAGTCTTCTTGTCTCCTAAACATTCCCAATTCCTTAAACCACTTCTCAGAGGCCTTCATGGTTTCCAGACCTTTTTCCATCTTGGTCACCATCCTCTGACTTTGTTCCTGCATGCCAACATCCTTTTTGAACTGTGGTGCCCAGAATTGGACCCAGTCTGTCTTTGGCACCCCTTCCAATTCTATCATTCTATGAAAGCTTTTGACCTGCCAGTTGTTGGACGTGAAGCTTATTGGCCGGAGATTTTAACTCAAGATTCTTTAAACCTTGGCAATTGTTTGGGCTCTTGGAAGCACCACCACCAAATGGAGTTAAATTGCAGGTCAGATTGTACTCTTCAGGCTTGCAAATTAGGAATTGTTGCATTGCACTGTCTGAAAGGCAAAGTGAATAAAATGTTCCCATTTAATGAGATTCTCATGGTCTGGGCAAAATGGATTTGGCAAGAAAATTATATAGATATTAAGTCCACTTAGACAGATTGGGGCTCTTTTAGACAAAACTGGACAAATTCTCTTTTTCTCCTTTTTAAATGGTCTACATTTCAACTATTATTTGAAGTCTTATCATCTTTGGGCCAGGACTAACTGGAAAGAAATCAAGTACTTGATGACATCACAACCAAAACGTGGAACATCTCATGGAGTGAAACCTGAATAGTTGGCTGCCATTTCTAAAGGAATGTCCATTCTATATTTAGCACTTTCTTTGGACATTGCATTTCTTACTATTCCTTGGTCTGCATTTACAAGGGATTCTTTTGTGGTCCCACTAGGAACATGTTCAAATAATCAACGGTTGCAAGGATGAATAATGCTGACAGTTTTGCAGACGGTGAGTATGCAAAGAGTGATATACAAAGCCTGCCAGAGGAATTCAGTTTTTCTAAGTATCAGATCTCCATGAGGAAAATATATACTGCAAAAGACCAGAACTATTTTCAAAGGTGGGATTTGTTCCTCAAACCAAAGTCATTAGAGATTGAACACTGAGATGAAGATGGAAGTTGTTGTTACTGCTGCTGCTGCTCTTGTGTTCCTCAAGTCATTTCTGACTTATGAGAACCCTAAAGTGAACCTGACAGGGTTTTCTGGGGCTGAGAGCATGTGATGCACCCAGGGTCATCCAGTGGGTTTCCCTGACCAAGCTGAGAATTGCACCATGGTCTCTTGGGTCATAGTCTACCATGCTGACTGAAGTACACTAGTCTAAATACAGGAACATAGGAATCATAGAATCATAGAAATTCAGAGTTGGAAGAGACCACACAGGCCATCCAGTCCAACCCCCTGCCATGCAGGAACACCCTCAAATCAATCCCGACAGATGGCCATCAAGCCTCTGCTTAAAAACCTCCAAGGAAGGAGACTCCACTACACTCCGAGGCAGCAGATTCCACTGCCGGACAGCCCTGACTGTCAGGAAGTTCTTCCTGAGGTTCAGGTGGAATCTCCTTTCCTGCAGCTTGAATCCATTGCTCCTTGTCCTGGTCTCTGGAGCAGCAGAAAACAAGTCCCCTCCTTCTTCTACGTGGCATCCCTTCAAATATTTAAACATGGCTATCATGTCCCCTCTTAACCTCCTCTTCTGCAGACTAAACATACCCAGCTCTCTAAGTCTATCCTCATAGGGCATGGCTTCCAGGCCTCTCACCATTTTGGTCGCCCTCCTCTGGACTTGCTCCAGCTTGTCAATATCCTTCTTGAATTGGGGTGCCCAGAACTGGACACAGTATTCAAGATGGGGTCTAACCAAAGCAGAGTAGAGTGGTACCAGGACCTCCCTCGATCTAGACACCATACTCCTATTGATGCAGCCAAGAATTGCATTGGCTTTCTTGGCTGCCGCATCACACTGCTGACTCATGTTCAGCTTGTGGTCTATGAAGACTCCTAGATCTCTTTCACACGTACTGCTATCCAGCCATGTGTCCCCCATCCTATATTTGTGGATTCCATTATTTCTGCCTAAGTGTAGGACCTTACATTTCTCTCTGCTGAATTTCATTTTGTTCGCCCTGGCCCAGCTCTCCAATCTATCCAGGTCATTTTGAATTTTGATCCTGTCCTCTGGCGTATTAGCAACCCCTCCCAATTTGGTGTCATCTGCAAATTTGATCAGCATGCCCTCTATTCCTTCATCCAAGTCATTGATAAAAATATTGAACAACACTGGGCCTAGGACAGAACCCTGTGGCACCCCACTAGTCACTTCTCTCCAGGACGAAAAGCAGCCATTCGTGATCACCCTTTGGGTTCGGTCGGTCAACCAATTACAAATCCAACTAACAGTAGCCCTGTCCAGCCCACATTTTACTAGCTTCGTTGCAAGAATGTCATGGGGAACTTTGTCAAAGGCCTTACTGAAATCGAGATATGCTACATCCACAGCACTCCCTTCATCTATCAAGCTAGTAACTCTATCATAAAAAGAGATAAGATTAGTCTGGCATGACTTATTTTTGAGAAATCCATGTTGACTTCTCGTGATTACTGCCTTGCTTTCTAAATGATTAGAAACTGACTGCTTAATGATCTGCTCCAGGATCTTTCCGGGTACTGATGTCAGGCTGACTGGGCGATAATTATTTGGGTCCTCTTTTTTTCCCTTCTTGAAGATGGGGATAACATTTGCTCTCCTCCAATCTGCTGGAACTTCTCCTGTCCTCCAAGATTTCTAAAAAATTATAGCAAGCGGTTCGGAAATGACCTCTGCCAGCTCTTTTAATATCCTAGGATGCAATTCATCTGGCCCTGGAGACAAATTGCCTTATATTAAGTTACCAAGAGAAGCTGCCTTGCTCCATCTAGTCCAGTGCAGTCCGGGTTCTGGCAGGTTTATTTGTTGTTATTTGCTGCGGTTGTGTGCCTTCAAGTCATTGCTGACTTATGGCAACCTTAAGGCAAACCTATTATGGGGTTTTCTTGGCAAAAATTAGCTCAGAGGTAGTTTGGTCTTTGTCTTATTCTGAGGCTGAGAGAGTATGACTTGCCCAAGGTTCCCCAGGGGGTTTCCATGGCTAAGTGGGGATTCAAACCCTGGTCTCCAAAGTCATAGTTCAGTGCTCAAACCACAATACCCCACTGGCTCTCTTACTGACTATCCTTACTAAGGCCCTTTCTGCAGCTTATCTTTATTTGACGCTGGGGTGCAGGGATCGTGTGAACAGCCTCCAGCGAGAGGCTGTCATGTCCCCACTGCTTCAGCTCTGTACGAGTTGCCTGCTTCCAAGCAGGTAATGCGAGAGCCCTGCCTCTTCATTCCACAGTGCAGCCTGGGAGTTTCCCAGGCTGTGCTGGGGCAGGAAGCATGACCGCCATGGCCCCAGAGGCTCTGCACGCACGGCAAGTGCTTACGGGGCCCGGGAGCAATGCACGATTGCACACCATTTTGGACTGAAAGCCGAAAATGAAAAAACGCATGATTGGCACCTGCCCTACCCTGGAGCATCACACAATTGTGAGTGTGTCGTGCAGATCGCTCCTCACAATCACATGATGCTCCAGGTGCCCTTTCGCATGGCAAATATCATGCAAAAAGGGCCTAAGAAATCCTTTATATTCCCTAGAAATGCAGTCATGTTGACCATTAGGGATGTCATTCTTTATTAAATGTCTTTCTTTTTTTCTTTTTGTGTCATATAAAATTTTGTTTTATTACACACAAGCAAAACACAAACACCATAAGAAATAAAACAAAACAAATATGTGCAATGTATAGAAATTTCAAACAAAAAGAAAAAATAAATTAAAACAATTTGCAATTCATTAAGTTTCTTCCTGAAAGAAGGAACAAGTAGTTTTAGCAGTTTTCTTCCTACTGCAAAGAAGTCTTTGAAAATGATAGTTTTCGAAGGTTATTTGCAATCTGAGAGTTATTCTGTACAAAATTCGCACAAAGTTAGTCTGCACAGAAAGCAACATTTTACACACAAAAATAGTATTTCTATATAGAAAGTATTTTCTGTGCAGGAAAAAAAATAGTGTGTGAACAACATGCTATCTTCTGCACAAAGCAAACACATTTTTCCCAGAACAAATCCTCAATTGTGCAGATTCTCAACCATCCAGGATTCTGTTTTCTGTGCAGAAATGCAGTAACTGTGGATTTATTCTGTGTAAAATTTACACATGATTAATTTGCGTAGAAAGCAGTGTTTTCTGTGCAGAAAACAGACTTTCTGCTTAGGAATTGGCATTTCTTCAATGAAATATTATTTCCTACACAGAAAATTCTGTTTGCTGCACCCCCAAAAAACAAAACAAAACAAAACAAAAAAACCTTGCAAATTTTGCATAGAAGTCCCAGATTGCTCATAGCGTTCCTAAACTGTGTGGTTTTTCTCAGAGTGGGAAGACAACTGCAGAAATTACTCATTGCTACCTTTGAGAAGAAACTTAGTGAATAATTACATCTCTAGCTCACATAACAGAACATTGTTCTCTCCTCTGCATATGTCTGAAATCTGCTGCGTACATGAAGGGGTTCTTTGTACATCACAGCTTGTGTGTGTGTTTTCTACATTTCCACATGGAAAGACATTGATTGTGGCACTCCAACTATAAAATGCCCTGCCTTTGGGGGACAGATCAGTGTTAAGCTTGGTTCCTTTCTGGCACCAAGTGAAAAAGATGGCTTTTTATTGAAGGCTTTTGGTACTACAAGCTACCTCCAATTATCTGACAGGGACTGGAGCACTGTGAGAAAATGGAATTGGTTGAAAAGTGGATCCCATGTACTGTACTATAGGGAGCATGAAGGTCTTACAGAGACTCTGTTACCAGGTCATACACCCCCGCATTTTGATATGGTCTGATTGGCAAGATATATTAATTGGCAGACGTGTTGGCATAAAATATGAATTATATACACTGACTGGAAGCCACGTGGAAGAAGGGACCCTTGCTGAAAAACAGCCCAAAAGGTAACCCCAGTGTGGCCAGGTCAAAAGTTAGCCAAGAAAACCTGACTTAATGGCTCTGAGCTAATCCTATCAACGGCCAAACTCAGAACACAATAAGGTGCCCGGATGCAGAGGTCAGGACTCCTGCTGTCTGCACTCCCTACCGAGCCTGGCCCAGAAACCCCCACTTAGCCAAGACATTGAAACCAATCAGTCCAGTCCAGACCCCATTGTCTGTGTTGCAGCTCCCATTGTCCACTAGGCTGGGAGAGCAATCAACTCACACTCCTTCAGGGACGGAAACAGAGTATATAGACCCTTGGTTATATGAAGTCGGATGCAGGCCCTTTTCGCAGCGCCGGTGCTCGCGCGACGGAGGAGGGCGGCTCGCTCAAGAAGCCTTCTCCAGGAGGCTGCCGCTTCCCCCCTCCTTCCTTCCGCAGGCGAAGGAACGAGCGGGGAAGCGGCAGCCTCCCGGAGGCGGCGCCGGCTCGCGCGTCCGTCCATCCCCCCTCGAGCGCATGAGAAAGGCGCTTGTCACGTCCGCCCCCCACACACACGCGCACGCGAAGCAGGACATGTTGCGTCCTTCGCGCTAGCGCCCCGCCCCGTCCCTTCCTTCCGCAGGGGCGGAGGGAAGGAAGTGCGACCCGGCCGGCTCCCCGACGCTCCACACGAGAGGTAAGTGCGCGCAGGCACCGGGACCGTTGCGCCAGCGCGGGTGATTTTCGCTTCGAAGCGAAAATCAAAAAACCCGCGCTCGCGCCGCTTCAGCCCCGTGAGCCCAACGGAAGTGGGAGTGCGTCATGCAGAGCGACGCTCCCACTCCCGCGAGGCTCACGGGGCTGTCGCGCAAGAAAAGGCCTGTGCGAAAAGGGCCGCAGTCATATGAAATGCTGGGTCCCACTATGTCACTCTGAATCCTGATCTGGCCTGCCCTTAGACACAAGTCTAAAGCCAATGCAATTCTTGGCTGCATCACTAGGAGTATGGTGTCTAGATCGAGGGAGGTACTGGTACCACTCTACTCTGCTTTGGTTAGACCCCATCTTGAATACTGTGTCCAGTTCTGGGCACCCCAATTCAAGAAGGACATGGTCAAGCTGAAGCAAGTCCAGAGGAGGGCGACCAAAATGGTGAGAGGCCTGGAAGCCATGCCCTATGAGGATAGACTTAAAGAGCTGGGTATGTTTAGTCTGCAGAAGAGAAGGTGAAGAAGGGACATGATAGCCATGTTTAAATATTTGAAGGGATGCCATGTAGAGGATGGAGAGGGCTTGTTTTCTGCTGCTCCAGAGACCAGGACAAGGAGCAATGGATTCAAGCTGCAGGAAAGAAGATTCCACCTGAACCTCGGGAAGAACTTCCTGACGGTCAGGGCTGTCCGGCAGTGGAATCTGCTGCCTTGGAGTGAAGTGGAGTCTCCTTCCTTGGAGGTTTTTAAGCAGAGGCTTGATGGTCATCTGTCGGGAGTGCTTTGAGGGTGTTCCTGCATGGCAGGGGGTTGGACTGGATGGCCCCTGGGGTCTCTTCCAACTCTACATTTCTATGATTCTATGATTCTATGAAGTCACATTTCAGCTTCTTCTGGACAGATAACTATAACCCCTAAAAACCCTCAGCCTCTCTGTACATATTTTTTCCTCCCTTTCCCCTTCAATCAGCTCTTGTGTGAATATGTGATTGTGTGTATCTTGTATGCATGCATGAGTGAATTCCACTCCATAAAACACATTTTTAACTTACTTTTGAATCTCTGGCTGGTTCTTTTCCTGTGTGAGCCCGTAAACATCAGTAGCAAGATCTTGCTAAGTTGCGCTCAACTTGTTAGCCTCCTGATTTTGAGCTAATTCATTCCCCATCTTTGCAAGGAGGTACTGGCCTTTTCAGCACCCATGTTTTGGGGTAACAGCTCACTCAGAACTGACCACATGTGCACCACTTGCAAAGTCTTGCAAAGTTTTCTCCCTCTTATCTCACTATGCAAACAGCACGCACATGCAAGCAATCCCAAGCGGGCCTTGGAAGGCAAGAAGAACAGATGAAAGAGTGGAACTCCCATCACATTAATGGAACTTGTCCTTGATTTGGAAGCATCAAAAGAGTGAGTTGTCAGATGACATGGCGTCAAAAGGCAAGGGCTTCCGTAATTTATTTCTAACGTGCATGTCCATTGTTGTAAATTCTTGTGACTTTTTCATCTGTTTTTAATAATATCTTTTTATCTTGTCCAAGCTCTTTTATCATTTTAGTCTAGAAAATTATTTATATTGTTTTATGTATGTGCTGGCCCGAGGTCCCATGATAAAGGCTGGGATATCAATATTGTAAGACGTAATATAAATCAACGGGGTCTGTGTATAAGTCTGGGCTGAGGGCATTTTCCAGAATTCCCTACAATCTCCTCCCTGCAGCTGTTAAGGAGAGCAGAATCATGAAAAGCCATTTTGCTGCTCGGTCCTAGCCGAATCCCCACAATAATTAAAATATAAATATCTTTTATAGCAGCCACAAAAATATTCAAGGGTAGAGGAGGAAAGAGGTAAAGAAAAAGGACTGAATTAGTAAGGTAGGAAAACATTTTGAGGACTTCATGAACATGGGCAGACTAAGGCCGTTTCCGCACTAGACTGTTATAGTGCTATTATTCCACTTTCAACATCCTGTGGAATTCTGGGGGTTGTAATTTATAAACACACACAAAGAGCTCTCTGGCTGAGAATTCTAAATGCCTCTCCCTGAACTGCAAACCTTAGGATTCCAAAGGATGTTGAAAGTGGAATAATAGCATTATAACAGCCTAGTACAGAAATGGCATACGAATCGAGGTTGCTGTTATGGGGAGAGAATCTTAGCTGACAGAAGGAAAGCAACCTTCAAACTGGGAAGAGGCTAGTTTATGATGCCTTTGCTCCGGGAAAATGTTTCTCCCTGCCTGGTTGTGCCCTGGAAAAAAAATGCAATGTTTAATTCAAGGAGCAGCTGAGGATAATGAAGGGAAAGGCATACATGTGTTGTCTTTCAATGGCCAAGCAGGGATTTGAACCCTGATTTCCTGGAGGCCTACTACAACATGCAAACTACTATACTGCACTGCCTCTGTTAGGGTTTTCTTGGAGAAACTTAGTCAGAGGAGGTTTGCCATTGCCTTCCTCTGAGGCTGAGAGAGTATGACTTGCTAAATTCAAGAGGGATATTGACAAGCTGGAGCAAGTCCAGAGGAGGGCGACCAAAATGGTGAGAGGCCTGGAAGCCATGAAGCCCTATGAGGATAGACTTAGAGAGCTGGGGATGTTTAGTTTGCAGAAGAGAAGGTTAAGAGGGAACGTGATAGCCATGTTTAAATATTTGAAGGGATGCCACGTAGAGGAGGGAGAGGGCTTGTTTTCTGCTGCTCCAGAGACCAGGACAAGGAGCAATGGATTCAAGCTGCAGGAAAGGAGATTCCACCTAAACCTCAGGAAGAACTTCCTGGCAGTCAGGGCTGTCCGGCAGTGGAATCTGCTGCCTCGGAGTGTAGTGGAGTCTCCTTCCTTGGAGGTTTTTAAGCGGAGGCTGGATGGCCATCTGTCGGGAGTGCTTTGATGGGTGTTCCTGCATGGCAGGGGGTTGGTCTCATTGGCCCCTGAGGTCTCTTCCAACTCTACATTTCTATGATTCTATGATTCTATGATTCTATGATTCTATGATTCTATGATTCTAAGATTCTAAGATCAGCCAGTGGGTTTCTGTAGCTCAGCAAAGATTTGAACCCTCATCTCTCAGAATTTTCATCCAACACTACACCTCACTGGCTCTCATATAAAAGTCGACATAGAATCACAGAATCTTAAACTTGGAAGAGAATGGCATTGAGTCCAATCCCCTGCCATGCAGGAACACACACTCAAAGCACTGGCCATCCAGCCTCTGTTTAAAAACCTCCAAAGAAGGTGACTTCACCACACTCCCAGGCAGAATAACCCACTGCCAAACAGCTCTTACCATCAGGAAGTTCTTCCTGATTTTTATGTGAAATCTCTTTTCTTGCATTTTGAATTCATTGCTCCTTGTCCTAATCTCTGGAGCACCAGAAAACAAGCTTGTCCCATCTTCAACATGCTATCCCTTCAAATATTTAAACATGGCTCTCATGCCACCTCTTAACCTTCACTGAATGTCTTGCTTCTTCTTGCCATTCATGGAGCTGCCTTGGTTTATAGTGGTCCATTTTGTCTGTGGCCATTTCCGCACTAGGCTGTTATAGCGCTATGATTCCACTTTCAACATCCTATGGAATCCTGGGGTTTTCAGTTTTGGGAGGGGCCAGCTGGTTATGATGACACTATCCTAGGGATGCCAAAACGAGGAACCAATCCACCATTCCACTAATTGATATTTATTTATTTATCAGGTATTCATGAATTTTATATTATAAACATGAATTTTATATTATAAATTTTATTATTATTCAATTTTTATTTAATTTATTAAATAAATTAAATATAACCTGTCCAACCATGCTTTAACATCTAAAGGCATGAGCTCCTGTCTGAAGCTGGAAGCTAAGTAGGATCAGCTCTGGTTAGTGCTTGGATGGGAGACCATCAATGAATGCCAGGTGGTGTAGGCTCTGTTTCAAAGGAAGGAACTGGCAAAATCACCTGTGAGTATTCCTTGCCTAAGAAAACCTCATGGAATTCATGGGATGCCATAAGCTGACGGAGGACGTGAAAGCACACAAACAAACAAACCCACCTTTCTTCCAACATGGCACTGAAGGCAACGTACAACATCTTAAAACCACAATACAGTGAAAAAACAGTTAATGCAAAAGTCAGAAGACAATTAAACTAAAATTCCATTTTGAAGAAAAAAAAACAGTTGAAGACAGTTAAAAACAGCATTTAAAACAAATTAAAAGCAGTATTAAAAGATGCTTTAAAACATAATAAAATAAAAACTCAGCACATCACATAAAAAGCTCTATCTACCACATACACTAAAACCCCAAAGCTTCCTTAAATTAAAAAGTTCATTTGCTCTTCCACTGCCATTATGACTGCTTACTATTGTTGAAGAAAGGCTGATCGGCTTTGTTACGGTGCTCCTGTGTCAGAGCATGTTCTTAGAATGGCACTATAGTTCATAGAATTTTAATGAAACTATCCAGGCTCCTGAACCTATTTGGGGATATAGGGTTCACCCAGAACAGATTCAATGCCATATTGTCATGGAAGTAACCACTCACCACTGCTGGAGACCCGCAGTGTACAAAGGTAGGAAGAACACACACACACACACACACACACACACACAAGCCATCTCACAACTAAGGTAAGCACGAAGCATGGCCATTTCCACACTACCCTCCTGTAGCTCAATGATTCCATTTTCAACATCCTATGGAATCTTGGGGTTTGCAGTTTCGGGAAGGGCCAGCCTCAGGATTCCATAGGATGTTGCAAACCTCAGGATTCCATAGGATATTGCAAACCTCAGGATTCCATAGGATGTTGCAAACCTCAGGATTCCATAGGATGTTGCAAACCTCAGGATTCCATAGGATGTTGAAAGTGGAATCATCACGCTATAAGAGTGTAGTGTGGAAATGGCCCATGTGCTCCACACATGTGAAGCCTACTGAAATATTCTTCCTTGGAACATTTTTGACAGCAAACTCTTCAGTCAAACTAAAACACATCCCACACAGTTTTGATGCAACACACAGGACACCAAATACTAACATTCCCTAGGATATATATTTGAATTCAGCAGGTTGAAGACTGAGGTCTTTGTCTCCCTTCTGTGTTGAGATTGCAAAATGCATCCTGCAAGGTATTTTTGTGAACTATCCAAAGGAATGTTCCTTGCCTTTATCTGTGGAGAGAAATGTTTGCTTCTGACTGAGAGGTTTCTGCCTTTGACCTAATGTAAGTCAAATTTCTCCAAAATAGCAATTTAAGCTACAATTATAAACGTTCTTGCCTGGGCATAAACCTTAGTGAAAAATGAAACTTATTTCTGAATAAATAGGGATAGAAGTAAGTCTCACTTCTCTAGAATTTCTGAATTTCTGAATTTCTGATTAATCATCTGATTAATCATCTAAGCCAGCAGGGTCTAATACTCTGAGTGCTGCACTGGAATCCCCACTAGACCATGGAAACCCACACTGGGTGACCGTGGGTGAGTCACACTCTCTCAGCCTCAGAGGAAGGCCCTTGCAAACTCAATCTCTGAACAAATTCTGCAAAGAAAACCATGTGATAGGGCCGCCTTAGGGTCACTAAAAGTTGGAAATGACTTGAAGGCATAGAACAACAAGCATGTACAAAACTGCTGCACTAGTTTTCTCCCACGAACATATTAACCTGCAATCTAGTCAAGGAGCCCAGCTTTCATCCTCTATAAAGCCTGCATGCAGCGTAGCTACCATACTGGCCAAAGATGATTGGTATTTTCCATGGCATTGAGGTTGTGAATCCACTTTGTGTTTTAGTTTGAACTTTAGTTTGACAGGGAAATGCAGCCAGAATAGTTGATGCATTGATAATCTCTCAATTAGACTACTGCAATGCACCTTACGTGGGGCTGCCCTTGATGACTACTGCCACTAGAGCAAAATGCAGCGGATAGACTGCTAACCAGAACAGCTCAGGGAAACCAGACAAAATCAGTTTTAAGGGAATTGCACTATCAGTATGCTTCTAGTCTGAGTTCATGATCTTGGTAATGAGAATCAAAGCTCTTGGCACTTTGTTCTTAAAGGAGCACCTCCCCCTATATACTAATGTCCAAGGTCTGAGGTCTTCTAGAGAAACCCTCCGCTGTAACCCCTCAGTCTAGGCAATACACTATGGGAGGACATCCAAAAAGGGTCTTCTTTGCTGTGGCACCACAGTTAGGGAAGATCCTCTCCTTGGAGCCCACTGCTGTCATTCCTGCACCAAACAAAAGCATGGCTACTTATAAAGTCTTGAGAGTGTAGTGGATTTTGTCCAAATTTTCATGGGTGTGTTACCCTGATTTCTGGGGGTCCCGTGAGGGACTCCCAAATAACCAAAACACAAACACAATTCTGGGGAGAATTAGCTGGAGCACTCACTAAAGCTAGCGAGAGGCAGGGTAACTTAGCAGGATCTTGCAACCCAACGTCTACGGGGTCAGGTCAGTCAAGCAGTCAGACTGTTTAAAGTAATAAAAATAATATTACATACAGCCAAATATTAAAGATGCCACAGTCACACAGCTAACTAAAGAATCAGAGATTGACTTGAAATAGAGGTTTTTAGAAGGAAATGGGTGATACGACACCTGTCTCATAGTCCTGGAGAGGTCTGAAGATTGAGTTCATTGGTACGTGGGACTGAGGGGACGGCTCACCAAACAAAGCGGTAGCAAGGCAGTCTGGAAGTTTGGAGCAATCCAAGGAGGGTCTCGGAATCAGGGGTTTTTATAGGGTGAATTGTGACTGCAGGTCATACCTTACTCAGTGAGAACAATGCGTTTTAGGTGCGGGACAAAGCTTTGGAAAGGTCAGAATTTAGCATGATTGACTTAGAGCCGAATTAACAATAGTGTAGCCAGTATGCAAATACAGAGTGCTTAGTACAGCTTTGTGAGGTTACCTGCTCAGGGCAGGGAGCCTTTGTTAGTATCGCGCATATGCAATGAGGTGTTTGCCGGAGAGGTCCCTGAAGCGACAAACCGACTGTGTCTGGCCTGCCTGGGTGGAGAAGGGAATGTCCAGCAATTATCGGCTGTGCTTGTTTACATTCTTGTCCGGAGGCCTCGCAAACACGTGGAGTGGGGTGGCAGAGGAAAGCCGAATTGTTTGATATCAAAGAGATATCGAATGATATCTCTCAGTAGGTCTGGACTGCAGTAACAAGTGGCTTTAAATAGTTTTCTAACTGTCTGGCTTTCAGTACAGTAGTCCCTCCACATTTGCAAGGATTTAGAGTGCAGAACCCTCATGAAATTAGAAAAACTGTGAGTAACTACCCCTATGATCCCCCTGCCATTCACTTCCAGAGCTTCCCCCTCCCATTCTCTTACCTCTGGCCCCAGTGTTCCTGGAGAGAACTAAGACAAGGTAAAGAGCTTACTGTATTTTTCCCTCAGATGGAGAAGAGCGGAGTGCTGAGTTCTGACATTCTAACTACTTCCTGTCACCATCTTGAGAAAGAATATTCCTCCCAAAGAGGAGGGGTAGGAGGAGTAGGACCAATCAGCAGCCATTACACAGCAGAATGTGCAGCCATGTGGCGGAAAGGATATGTTTCCAGAAGCGGGGGGAGGATTTTCTCTCCCAAAAAGAAAAATGTCCATTTTAAATACAAGCCTCGCAAGCCTGGGGTGAGGAACGCAATGGAATGGGAGAAGGAGAATCAGGGGGAGGAAAGCACATGCCTCTCAAATAATCACATTCATAAAGGTCAAACTTGTGATTGTGGAGGGAGGAGTTAGTGTTTAGTTTTAAAATTATTCTTAGTGGATTTTTTAAAACTTTTATCATGCTTTATTTAAAAAATCACAAAGATGGATCACCAAATATCATGTTTCCAATTTCAGTTTTCAAGATCCAGAAAACAGAATACAATCTTGGAATCCTCATCATATATAATAAACTATCTTGAGTCTTTCCTAGTAATAAACATTATTCCACATGTCCACATGTGAATTTAGGAGGGGCTACAAAGTCCATTGAATGATTAAGAAAGTCAATAAAGGAAACCAAGCTTCCAAAAAAAAAAAAAAAAAAGTCTGTGCGATCACCATTCATATCTTGAAAACAAGAAGACAGTTTTTCCATCAAAGCAATCTTCCAAAAATGTTTCATCCAAGATTCTGTTGATAAATAACTCAGAGTTTCCACTTTGAATCAATTTCAAGCCCTGCGGCTAAACACAGAAAGCTAATTAGTTCTTTTACTGATCTGTACTGATTATCAAATAAAGATAGTAATCCAATTTTACGGTCAACTTTAGCTGTTTGATTTGTTATTTTGCCTCTCATTTGGAAAACTTTGATCCAATATCCTGTTATTGGATATTCCTACCACATGTGTACATGGATGCCTTTTAGTCACATCTTCTCCAGGCACTGTGATTTGTTTGATCTTGAGTAAATACTTTTAAAAACAGTATGTCAATTCACTCAGATTCATTGTATTGTATGCCACCCTAAGATCCTTGGATATAAAAATTTAAATAATATGCTATCCAAGGTGCTGAACATGTTTTGAAGACAGAGTTAAGCACCCTGGATAGGGTATTTCATGTGTGGAAGAAAACCTGGAATGGATCCATGGTCCCACTGACAAGGAAGCCACCGTTCCTGATGTAGCAAAGAGATTACCCTCCCCAATATAAAACTGAGTTTCGAAACTGGGAAGGTGAGAAGTGCCAGGTCCTGCTACACTAGATCAAAATGTCAGCTTGAATTTGGATTAGTGTTACTTCACCATACGTGAGGTTTCCCTTGCTGGGAAATTCCATATGTAGGAATGCCAGGTCTTCTTCCCACATCGTGACTCTGTCACAAGCTGCTGTAGCAGAAATCAAGAGACAGGGAGACAGAGGAGTAAAGGAAAAAGAGTTTATTACAGCCGGGCTACGTGGCTGGAATCGCTTCCAAAGCCAAGAGCCCAGATTGTCAGAAACAAAAGGATTTTATAGCATTTGAAACATCAAGACACTTCCTCTGGCTAAACCCGTCCCCCTCTGAAGTATCTCATTGCTAGCAGTATTTCCTAACAATTGTTTACATTCCAGGGAAAATTGCTAAAGAACAATTGAGCAATTAAGCAAGCACACTGCAACCTAGCCTTGCTGCAAGAACTTGCCTTCTGCTAGATTGCCAAATTGCTAAAGCAGCAGATTGCAACCCTTCACTTTCAGGGAATCTTCTCCAGTCATTCTGTAAGCTTAAGTATATTTTATAACCAAACCATATAGGGGTCTACTTCGCCGCAAGAATCCTCTTCCAGCAAGCGGAGGAATAAGCTGGCTTTGCCTGGTCTACTTCTGCTTCCCCTGGGGAGGGCACAGAGTGGATAGGTCCAGCTGTCAGGGAGAAATGACAATGGAGGGTCTGGTCACACCCACAGATGTCAACCACCCCCCTAAAAGCTTGGTGTGGAGGATCACTGGGCCCACAGAACTTTTCCCATGCCTACATTAGCAGGGTCCAAGCATACCTTTGCTTACGGTAAACAAGAGTAGTCTAGGCCAGAGCCTGGAAATGGTGGCCACCTGGGCTTGATAATTCTGGGAGATGTAGTCTGCTTTTCAAAGTTTTGCTTACACTAGCAGTGTGCAAAGTATGGTCCAGGGGCTATATCTTGCCTCTCAATCCTTGCATCTGTTACTGCGGTTCTGGCCTACCTGGAGATAGCACTCAATATCACTTTGATATCAAACAATTTGGCCTTCCTCTGCCACCCCGCTCTGCATGTTTGTGAGGCCTCCAGACAAGCACGTAAACAGGCACGGCCGATAATTGCCGGACATTCCATTCTCCACCCAGGCAGGCTGGACAGAGCTGGTTCGTCCCGTCAGGGACCTCTCCGGCAAACACCCTTTTGCTTATGCACGATACTAACAAAGGCTCCCTTGCCCCCGAGCAGGCAACCTGACAAAGCTGTACTAAGTGCTCCACATTTGCATACTAGCAACACTATTGTTAATTTGGCTCTAAGTCAATCATGCTAAAACCTGACCTTTCTCAGGCTTTGTCCCACTCCTAAAATGCATTGTTCTCACTGAGTAAGGTATGGCCTGCAGTCACAATTCACCCTATATAAACCCCTGATTCCAAGACCCTCCTCGGATCACTCCTGAGTTCCAGACCGCCTTGCTGCTGCTTTGCCTGGCGAGCCTTCCCCTCAATTCCGGTAACTGAGACTGCTCAACCCCGGATCGCTCAGACCGCTCTGCTGCGCCGAGTTTCTCCACTGCACCCCAACTTCACTCTCAAGGTCCAGGACTATGAGACAGGTGTCGTATCACCCACTTCCCTCTAAAAATCCCCATTTCAGATTCTTTAGTTAGCTGTGTAACTGTGGTGTCTTTAATATTTGTCTGTATTTAATAAAACATCATTTTTACTACTTTAATCTATCTGACCGCTTGACTGACCTGACCCCGTAGACGCTGGGTAGCAATATCCTGCTAAGTTACCCTGCCTCTCGCTAGCTTTAGTGAGTCCTCCAGCTAATTTTCCCCAAAGTGTTGTTGTGGTTTGGTTATTTAGGTGTCCCTCCCGGGACCCCCAGAGATCAGGGTAAGACATCCTCTGGAATTTCCAACCCCATGTTTTGTTTTGTTTTTAAATGGCACACTTTTCTGGTGATTTTTTGACTGGAAATCCTGCTGAAAGATCCCATATGTTCAACAATACCCCCATAACACCCCACCACCTCTTGAAACCCCATTTTCATCACAGTCTCTCTCAAAATGGTGACAATAAGTGAGGCAATATTGTTTCCAGTCACCATTTTGAGAAGAAACACTGATGAAAATAAAGATATTCACATTTGCTGTGGGCAGAGTGTGGCCTAAGGGTCCCTGCATAGTCAGGACCAGCAGCCTGGCTTGTAGGCT
The DNA here is from genome assembly GCA_948474755.1 of Ctenosaura bakeri. Classification (NCBI taxonomy): domain Eukaryota; kingdom Metazoa; phylum Chordata; class Lepidosauria; order Squamata; family Iguanidae; genus Ctenosaura; species Ctenosaura bakeri. The sequence continues at coordinate 155,751 of CAOLHI010003413.1, forward strand.
AAAGGAAGTGGCTCCTTGATTTATCACAGGCTTGGACAACTGTGGTGTTTCTGGGAACCAGTTTCTTGCCCATGAGACTTAATGAGGGCTGTGAAAATGCCAAGAAATGGGTGGAGGAGAAATACTGTCATGTCTTGGCTAACTTGCTCTCCCAAATTTTGCTCAAGAGTTTGAAACAGAAGCATTTATTTGGAGCAGAGCAAGAAACACAGCAACTTTCCTAAAAGTTGCTGATTCTAACACATCTAAGATCAGTGGTTCTCAACCTGTGGGTTGCGAACGACCCTTTCACAGGGGTCGCCTAAGACCATTGGAAAATATGTATTTCCAATGGTCTTAGGCTCCATTCCCTCCTTGGTGGTGGTGCACAAGCATGAGCCATGCGCTTGCGTCCTCCTGCCCCCTGTTCAGAAGGGACTGAAATCGCTCCCCTTCTCCGCTACTGGGAGAACCTCCCATCTGACAGGCCAGCTTGGGGTGGCGGCGGCAGCATGAGGGCAGACCCCCTCCTCACTACGGCCCCTGCCCCACTCGCCACAGAGGGGGGTGCTGCGGAAGGGCCGGGGGGCCGCAAGGCGGCACTTTTCCAGGGGGGCAAGCTGCGCCCTGCACAAAAGACAAAAGCACTGGGATTCCTCCCCCCAGCCAGGGGAGACACTCTGGAAACTTTTCCCACACTGCCCCCCCCCAGCGGAAATGAGAGCAAAGCAGAAGCAGAGCCCGGGGGGGGGGTTCTCGGAGTTTTTTCCCAGGGGAGACGCACGGCTCCTCTTTCCCTCCCTACCCAACCCCCCCACACCGTTCCTGGCCAGCGAGGCGGCCTTTGCCGGGGCGGGGGGAGGCATTGTAAATAATAAATAAATAATTGTATGGTTGGGGGTCACCACAACATGTGGAACTGTATCAAAGGGTCGTGGCATTAGGAAGGTTGAGAACCACTGTCTAAGATGGTTACAGGTTATCATACAAATTTAGGCATGCACTTCATTGATTGCTGATAAATGCCATATCATCCCACCAGCACAGGCATTTTTATAGGCCTTCTATTATTTAGATATCTTTCATCCTGGGAGCTAAGCAAAGTTACTGTCCCCTTAGCTTTGCATTGTCTGTTCCCATAACACCTTCCTGCTACTTCACATTCCCCCTTCTGATCTTTTTCCCATTCCCTGGATGCAGAGTGACATGGAATAAGACAGCAGTTAACCTTTTGATGTCTTGGAACACTTTGAGTTCCAACCAGATATATAGTTGCAGGTAACAATTAGAAATTGAGACATGATAGCACTTCTGCAAACTGTAGCTTTATTTGATCTAGCAAAGCTATTCTATTACATATACTAATATATTCAGCATACATACGACAGGCACAATGCATCATGACAGATCTAATATATAAAAGTCAAAGTTTGTTTGTTTGTGTCAGGTGAAGACCTCATATGATTGGCTGCCTAAGAAGATTCTATGGAATCCTGGGGTTTGCAGTTTAGTGAGGGGCCTTTAGAATCATCGTAGAATCATAGAATCACGGAGTTGGAAGAGACCACAGGGCCATCCAGTCCAACCCCATTCTGCCATGCAGGAACCTACATCAAAGCCTTCCCAACAGATGGTCATCTAGCCTCTGCTTAAAAACCTCCAAAGAAGGAGACTCCACCACACTCCAAGGCAGCAGATTCCACTGCCGGACAGCCCTGACCATCAGGAAGTTCTTCCTGAGGTTCAAGTGGAATCTCCTTTCCTGCAGCATGAATCCATTGCTCCTTGTCCTAGTCTCTGGAGTGGAAGAGAACAAGCACGCTCCCTCCTCCCTCCTCAGAGAGCTCTTGGACCTCAGTCAACTGTGTCAGTCCTGAATAGGCCAGTTGCTATGGAGACAAGGCCTAACAGCAAGAAGGAGAAGGGCAGCGTATTCCTTCAGGAACCCAACCTCTGTATATTAATAACTCTGAATACAGATTGGATTGGGGAATATGGGGGAAAGTTACAAGTACTGGACAAAAGACAATTTGGGGAATTAGAGACACAGGATCCCAAATCTGTCTAACAAGTATTACCTATAAGGGGGAAAAAAATTCCCAGCAAACCTGGGTATATAGGCTAGTACAGAATAAAAGTAGAAAGGGAAGTAGTGTTCAGCACATGGTGTGACAAATCTCAGCATTGCCCAAAAGACTTAGGACTTTTCTGCCCTTCACTGTTCTAGTGCTATTATTCCACTTTCAACATTCTATGGAAACCTGATGTTTGCAGTTTAGGGAGGAATATTTAGAATTCTCAGCCAGAGAACATTTTGGCCTCAGTACACGACAAACCCAAGAATTCCACAGGAGGTTGAATGTGGAATAATAGCACTATAGCAATGTGGTGCAGAAAGGCCCTTGCTGTGATAAGAGCGTCAGAAATGGAGTTGCACTTTACTCACTGTGAATTACGCAATGGTGCCATTTCTCCATGTGCATTGCATGATGTTGCTATTCTGTATGGGGGGTTGCATAGTGCTGCATAACATTTCCCTACATGTGGGTATTTATGCCAGGCTGAGGGGATGTTGGCTTGAAGCTGCACACTTCAAATAATGCAGGGTGGGGGCGGCTTGAGCTTATTGAAAAGGTGCTTTCATGACAGGTAATTCATTACCTCTTTGGTCAGAAAAAAAGGTAGTCTGGGAAGGATCAGAAGTTTCCAAAATAGCCCGAGAGACCCATGTGGGGCATATTTTGCTGACCCCTGCATTGTGCCAAGGAGAAATCTGAATACAGGACCGGCACAGAGACAACTATTCTGCCAACACGATTTACACTCTTTGGCAACCATAGCATGCAAAATAAAACAGACCCCACACTACTCCTATTTTCCCCCCTGTTCTTAAATATAACTTTAAAAATGTAAAGCCACATTTAAAAAGTATTCATAGAAAAGAAAGCAAAGAAAGAAAGGAAGAAAACAAAGCAGCAAGAAGAAAAAAAGAACACGGAGACAAAAAAGGAGAAATTGCAATGACTTCCAACTTCTTTTACAAGGTTTTATTTCTTAATACATAAATTTCTATTTCTCCAGCTAGCTAAAGAATACTTCATTCACTTCTTGTAGTAATTCAAACCCACTGATTATCAAAACCTACAGTTATCATATTCTCTTTTTTCCTGCAAAAAAAGGTAATCTAGGGTTCCCAGTAAAAAAAAAAAAAAAATGCCACCAATGATTTTTCTCTGATCAAGGCAGATAATTTTTTCATTTCAGCTAAATTTTTCATTTTTAACAGCCAGCCCTCTCTTGCTGGTATGAATCCATTTTTCCATTTTTGTGCATTTATCAATCTTGCTACCACAGTCATATAGCAGAGTAATATTTCCACTTGATTCCTTTTATTCTGTGTAGATTTATTCCTCTGTGATTCTCTTCCCTTACAGAGACACACCTTTGGGATTCACAGACTTTCCAAACTGTCCCACAAGATCATAATAAACTCTAAGCCACCATTAACCATTACACCCAAGGTAGGTATGACCCAGAGCCTAGAGTTCTGCACTTGCAGAGTTCTGCACTTCTAAAGTTTCAGAGGGCCCTAACTATACCACCACCACTGCCCTTTTTGGGGACCAGCTGTCATATCACGTTATTCCCAATTTTCTTATGGGATCTTCTGGGCCAGGGGTAGTGGTGGGTCTCGTTGTTTCAAGGTGGGGGACTCCCTGAAACAAGATGACTGGGATCATGTTGGATAGTCTCAAACTAAGGCCCTTTTTCACCTTACCTTGTACCGAAGACATCCAATGTGAGTCCCAGAGTTGGCCCTGCCAGGAGGGGAGCACTACAGGAACACATCAGCACAAAGGGAGCATACCTCCACACCAGCTACCTCTGGGATCTAGGAAGCACCATGGCCACACGTCTGCCTTGCACAGCGCAGCCATTGCACTTCCAAGGCCCTCCGCGGGGAAGGTGAGTGTGGACATGCAGAAGGATGGTGGCATGATCACTGGTCATTGACAGGAAAAACCCATCAATGTGTTACTGTAGTTTTTAGTCCGGGCTTGTGGTATATTAGATATCACTTGATATCAATAATTTGGCCTTCTTTATCCATTCCTTTCCATGTGCTTGCGAGACCCCCGGACAAGCATGCACACAGGCATGGCCGAAAATAGCTGAACCATTCAAAACCAATCCAGGCAGGCCAGTAATAGCCAGACTGTCGCTTTATGAGACCTCAAGGCAAGTACTCTTTAAGATCATATTATGCATGCACACTATTTACAAAGGACTCCCTGCCTCCCTGCAGGCAGCTTGACGAGCCAAATACTCAACTGTCAAGCACTCTGTGTTTGCATACTGGCTACTCTATTGACAACTCTGTCATAACTCAATCATGCAAAATACTGACCTTTCAGAGGCTTTGTCTCCAGCCTGAAACCTATTGTGTTCCCCAGGAATGAACTAGCCTACGGGCATATTTTCCCCTATAAGAGCTCCTGACTTTGAGCATCTCTTTGGATCACTCCTGGCTTCCATCCCCCCTTGCTGTTGCTTCGTTCGATGAGCCTTCCCCTCAGCTCCTCGTGCTGAGAATCTCCACTTCTATGGACTTTTCTTCAGACTACCCGGGCTTCAGGACAGGTGTAGTATTTCCCATACAAAACCTTCTCTTAAAAACCCTTTATCTAGCTCCTACCTTTATTTCAATAGTTCTGTGTGAGTGTGTTTGCATACACGTGTTTGACTGTGCTGTACATCAATAAAAACAACGATTATTATTTACTTCTATTTGCTCCTTGACTCGGCCTGACCCCGTAGACATTGGGTTCAAGATCTCGCTAGGTTGTCCTGCCTCTCGTATTGCTAGCTTGTGCTCTGCTAATTCCCTTCCCTAGTGTGAGCACTTTGTGGTGTCCCTCCCAGGACCCCAGAAATCAGGGTAACAAATGATTTGCAGCACAGTCACCACCACCTGCAAATGGGAGAAGGATGGGACTGTGACGATGCTTATGCAATCCTGTCCTCCTTCCGTCCCTATGGCAGGTTGAGAAAGTGGAGCAGAAAGGGCCTGAAATAGACCCCTTGAATCAAATGCTGAATACTGATTTTTAATTGTTCAACTGGCCTTAAATTGTCTGGTTTCAAGTGATGAATGTTTAGTCTCTTAAAATTATTGTCATTGTCATTTATTGTCCTAAACTGACTTTATTGTATGTTGCCCTGAGATCCTCAGAAGATCCTAAATTCAGTGGAGTCTACTCCAGTGTTACCCCAAAATGGGGATGACTCAGGGGTCCAGCTGCAATGCCAGAGCCTGTGTGGAACAGTGGGGAATATTAGCTCAAATGGGAGGTCTGGAGGAGGAAGTAAGCTAGCATGACCTTTTGCACCTGTATATACCAGTACTAATACAGGACCAGCAGCAGAGATTCAAAGAATGTTTGTTTTATTGGGGGAATTAACAATCACATGCACACAAGCTCCAAGCAGTCTAATAACCACACAAGGCTAGCCGAAGGAAAAGGGAGGAAACTTTGGATATAGAGACCATTTAAAGTGTGGGTGATATCTACCTGTCCAGAAGTGAAGAGATGACGTGATGTGACTCAGACCAAGGGTCCAAGGGTAATACAGAACAGGAATTGGAGCTTCAGAATGACAGCCAGTATGCCAAAGTACTATGAGCTATCTGGCTCAGAGCCAGGGTTTAAATATTCTTTTTCTGCCCAGAGGGGGAAGGCATTAATGGCTCTCTGGCAGAGTAGAAAATGGGACAATGGAGTTGGCAAGGTAGACAGTAGGATCCAGAACAAGCTAAATGGCCTTAGCCTTAGATGACAAAGGACTGATGGGAATCGTGATAGCTCCTTAATGGTGGGACAGGTAAGGGGATAAAAGGAAGGTTTTGGTGGACAAAGGAAGAGGATCAAAGACAACCAGTCATTCCATGGAAACACTTTCAGGTGTTATTGTTTCTAAAGCTCAAGTCATCAAGGAACATCTGCAAGTCTCTTGTCATTGGAGCTTCCCTGACTATGACCTCGCCATGTCCTGAGGTCCCAATCTGACCTAGTTTTGCAATGCACATAGGCAGCCAGTTCCTCTTTGCCAGAAAGCTTCCCAACCATAGCAGGATCTAATTTATATTCCATGCCAATTAATATTTGCCAATTAAACCATATTGTGAAATGGGGTGTACCAACAGGTGACACTAGCCAGAACTAACAAGAGGTTTGAGATGCATACAGTTTTGACTAATCTGGACGATTTTAATGGGGGATGAGTGAAAAATGCTCTTTGAGGGTGAAAAAAAAAATGAAAGGATGGAGGGTCATTGGGGGTCCTGCAAGTGAAACTGGCTATGCTGGAGGGTCACATGGAGCCCAGGAGGTGCATGATTTCCACTCTTGCATTACAAATTCAAAGACAAAACCAAAAAGCAGTCAAGACCCATCAAGAGCCAAGATAGAGAATTAAAATCAATAACGGTAAAACTGTTCATTCACCTGTCTCATTCTTATGGAAAGGAAGGCTGGGTTGCCTGGCAGATTTCTTATGATAGACCACCTGCTGTATCAGATGAATAAATCTCACACACCACAGTGCCAAATTTCCTTCTTCCATCCATTCCCATTAAAAAGCACATGCAGAAGTAGAAGCATTCTCTCTCTTTCTCTCTAGCAGCAACAGGAGCAACTGTATTTGGAAAGCATTTTTACATTTAATCAGTTGAGAAATTCAGCCACCGATCGTTGGCGAAGTGGATCTTTATTAACTCAATGCCATATTATTTACACTTGGGATACGGTGAGCCATGGGCACTTGTAATATGCATATTACATTTATTTTCTTTTACAAGCTTCTGTTTACTGTGTGAAACAATCACTCACTGATTTGCAGAGGAGAACGTGGCTGGGATAAATTATAATGATTATTGGAATGAAAAGGCAGATGAGAACATCCAGGAGGAAAGCTGGGGAAGATGATAATGGTTGCCCACCAGCTAATGGGCAGAAGAAGCCAAACACCTCCGGTTAATGAGAAGTCAAGAAGAATATAATTGTGTAAGCATCTTTTCATGAGCATTCAGCTAGATGTGTATGGCACCAGAACTTGGCAAATTGCTTTTGTGGGCTGTCACTTCCAAAATCCCCCAGCCAGTTTGAGCAGTAGCCATGCCAACTAGAGAGAGAGTCTGAGCATTACAGTCCAGAACTTTTCCAATCTTGGAGCAAAACTTCTTATGGAAACACTTTGTGAAGATGCATTTTTTAGATTGTAAAGCAAGGCTTCCCAAAGACTTCAAACAGTTAGCTAAAAGGCAGAACATAAAATGAATTTTTATCTGAATGGAAGTGGTTGATTGATTTCTTCGAATGATGACAATTGGTTTTGATAATTAAAAATTAGTATTACTAAATGAGAAGTGTAAAAATAGATTTAGAAGATGTATTCTGTTTGCTGTTTTTTCAGATGATTATTATTTTTAGATGATTGCTCATTAGTATAAAGTAATCTGGATTAAGTTAACAATTAATTATGAACTTGAGAAATTAAGTAATTAACATGGTAAGTGATAAGCAATAGTTAATAATTATGGACCAAAAAACCCAACTTAATAGGTGTAAAGGTTTAAGTAATATCAACTCTTTGCAATAAGGGCGGGAACCAATTTTAGTTATGCGTTGTTAATATTTGTTTTAATTATGTGTAGATGTCTGCTGATATTTGTATGGATATATCTTTTGTTGATATTTTGTTGTTTTGTTTGTTACTGTTGTGTTGTTTTCCTAATTTAATATTTAAAAAAAAATAAAAAGGCTTCAAATAGTAAAAAAGAAAAGTTTTATTGTGGTAAGGTGGTGGTCTAAAGCTGAGGAAGCCACAATCTCTTAAGTGATGGGTCCCTTTTCTAAGAAACCAATCAACCACTTCCATTCAGATAAAAATTCATTTTGTGTTCTGCCTTTTATCTTAAGTGTACATTTCTACTGTTTGAAGGGAGGAAAACTTTGGATAGCAAAGTTCAGGGTGAGATGGTTGATATTTACCAATCCAGCAGATACGAAGTGAAGCAATGTGGCTTCGATTAGGAGTCCAAGGGTAGTACATAATGGAAAACAGAGTGGCAGAGTGATAGTCAGTATTCTAGAAGTACTATGAGTTATCTGTCTCAGAGCCAGTGTTTAAATACTCTTTTTCTGCCCTGAGGAGAAGATGTAAATGGCTTTCTGGCAGAGTGGACAATGGGGTCTGGAATGAGCTAAAAGTCATAATATTAGGTGACAAAGGACTGATGGGAATCATGATAGTCCCTTAATGGCAAGACAAGTGAGGGAACAAATGGAGATTTTCAATGGACAAAGGGGGAAGGTCAAAGACAATCAGTCATTCCATGGAAGCAGTTTTGGGTGCTATTGTTTCTAAAGGTCAAGTTGTTGAGGGACATCTACAAATCCATTATTACTGGAGCTTCCCTGACAATGACCTAGCCATGCTCTGAGGTCTCATTCTGACCTAGTTTTGCAGTGCACATGTACCAGTTCCTCTTTGTCAGCAAGCTTCCCTGTCATAGCAGGATGTTATTAAATCATATCTGCCAGATGTACAGTAACATGGTAACATGATCAGTAGGGCAAGTTTAGTAGAAGAGTCCATGTTGAGTTCTGGCTAAAACTAGTAGCCAGTGGAGGGATCCACAAGCATTCCCATAACACCTTCTTGTGATTCCGTTGCCAACCACCCACCCGCCCACTGTGATCTCCCATTCCTTATGCCCGCAGCAAGGTGACATTGAACACAGAACAATTGCCCATTTGGAGTCTATTGATACTCCAAGTGTTACAATCAGATACAATGCTGCAGAAAGCCATTACCAATGGGTACATATAAGTGCCTAGCAGACCTTGTCCTATGGATGTTTCTGCATCTATACTAATACATATATTGGTGCTTTCACAGGACAGGATCAAAGCATCCTGAAAATAGTCAGCTTAAGATGATGAGAGGTCAACCTCAAAGAAACACTTGGCAAGTAGTCCATGATGGACTTCCACACAGAGGCATCAGTTGATTTAAAGTCTGGAAAATCTGAGTGTCATCTGCATAAAGGTGATATAGAAACCCCAAATATGAAATTAAAAAAAAAAATCCAAGGGGGGAGGTGTGTGTGTGTGTGTATGTATGTGTATGTATATATATACATACATATACATATATATATATATATATATATATATATATAACACACACACACACACACACACACATACATACATACGACCCCAAACTGGTTTTTTGGCATCACTACAGTTACAACAGAAGCTTTCAACATAGATCCCTGAAATGAAAGTAAATTCATTTTAATATGAAGCATTTAATACACTACCTTTGCTGACTGAGGATTCTGGGCACTGTAGTGATAAAAAAAACATGTTTCCATGTTTTGGCCTGACAGCAATTTTTCCCCCAGTAAATGTACTTTAATACACAACAGTGAATGTATTTTAATACCTAACATTTAAGACATCGTTTATGCTGACTGGAGATTTTGGGAGTTATAATCCAAACCATATTTCCAGAGTTTGCCTTAACACTATATGTTTTTTCTCATTGAATGCACTTCAATGCACAAAAATAAATGCATTTGAATGCACAGTATTTAATACACTGTCTATACTGGACAGGGATTCTGGGAGCTACAGTCCAAAATAGCTAGGTTTCCAAGCTTTCGTTCAAACCTGCATTTCTTTTTTCTCTCAGTAAATACATTTAATAAACAGCATTTGAAAATCCCCATCAGAGACTACAAGAAAAAGCTCCAAGCATCTGAAGAATGAATTGCCTGTCACTTTTCCCGAATCTGGCATGACGTGCAGGAAAAATTAGAAATGAAGTTTGCACACCTTGTGAAAACTTCCTAGAAAAGCAAATATCTAGAGGGATCTCATTTTTCTTTAAGCACCGTAAAATATAACAGTTTATTAATAAGAACAACAACCCTAATAAAGTCCTAAGTTCTGAATTATGTAATGCATTTATTATTTATGAAAATATTTATTAAAATATGTATATCATGCCCCATACCCAAAGATCTCAGAGCAGTGTGCAATAAAATTAGTTTAAACCACTTAAAACCATTTGAAATGTAACAGGGAAAAAGGCAATTTATGGTCCAGAGGCATATTAAACTATCCAACACGTTCATGTTAATAAAACCATGAACACGTACAAATTGGATAACATCATTTCAGACCCCAAAGGCTTTTACAGAAAGCTGTGCTTTAACTCCACACTGAAATACAGCCAGCAGTGGCACCAAGGAGACTTCTAAGAGGAATTAGTATCTCCTCCTTGATTTCTGGTATACCTGGTAAGAAGCAAGTTCCACAGTCCTGAAGGTCCATTGTTACCATACCCTACCACCTGTTACTTCAGTCTAGGCCTACCCGGTGATAGCACTAGATATCTCTTTTTGATATCAAACCATTCGGTCTTCCTCTGCCACTCCACACCACGTGTTTGCAAGGCCTCCAGACAAGCACATACGCAGGCGCGGCCGGTAAGTGTTGGACAATCCATTCTCCACCCAGGCAGGCAGAACAGAGCCAACCCGTTGCTTCAGGGACCTCCCTGCAAACATCTCTTGCTTAAGCGCGACTCTGAACAAAGATGCCCGGCCTCGCGCCGATAGTCTCACAAAGCCAAGCTAAGCACCTTGCATTTGCATACTGGCTATACTATTGTTGATTTTGCGCTAAGCCGATCATGTTAAACTTGACCTTTTCCAAAGCTTTGTCCCGCTCCAAACTCGCATTGTTCTCACCAAGTAAGGCATGGCCTGCAGTCACAATTCACCCTATATAAACCCCTCAATTCCGAGACCTCCTCGGATCGCTCCTGAGTACCATCCTTCCTTGCTGCTGATGTGTCTGGCGAGCCGTCCCCTCAGTCCTATGTACTGAGACTCCATATCCACGAACTCAATCTCCAAGCTTCTTCAGGACTACGAGAAAGGTGTCGTATCACCCATTTCCCCCAAAAATCCATATTTCTAATTCCTCCATTAGCTGTGTGGTTGTGGTTTCTTTATTGTTTGTTTGTCCTTTAATAAAACATCATTTTTGCTATTTTAAAACTGTCTGACTGCTTGACTGACCTGTCCCCGTAGACGCTGGGTTACAAGATCCCTGCTAAGTTACCCTGCCTCTCGCTAGCTTTAGTGAGTGCTCCAGCTAATTCTCCCCAGAATTGTGTTTGTGTTTTGGTTATTTGGGTGCCCCTCCTGGGACTCCCATAATACAGGGTAACACATCCCTCTGGCGAGATATTCAACTTTCATAAATTGGACTCATTAATGACTGGAGAACACGATCAAAGACACACTGACCAGAGAATGTGTTTTAGAGTCAAACTGACCTGTATTCAGGGTCATAAGTTCAGAGAAGATTTGGTGGAAGAACCTGAATCTTATGGGTGTCATGTTCTGCTTCCAGAACACGGGCTCTGACTCAGAGTCTGAAACAGGGGGCTTGCCAGAGGCTGAGACAGGGGCATGTCAGGACCTGCTGGACAGGAAGAGATTACAATGCCAGAAGCAGAACAGGGGGTGGTGCCAGCTCCAGCAGAAAGTCCTGCCTTTTCAGACATAGAAGACCATTTACCTATACAAAGCTTTGCAGAGTGCAGACAGCAAAGAGAGACCTGGCATTACTCTCTCAGAATTTATAACCGGCAACAATCAATCAAACCACAGCTGCATTAGGATTCAGACCTAAATAGCTGCTGCCCTTCCCTTCCAGGAGTTGTCAGAGCTTATCTGACCTTCTACCCTGCCAGATATCTTGCTGAATACTCTGACTGGCCTTGGACTTGGAACCCTGTTGAACTTTACTTATGATCCTGTGCTTACTGCCTTGAAGGAAATAACAAGCTGGGAGCTATTCAGTTTGTTTTGTCTGAATTATCAGCTGTGATGGAACTGAGATAGGACAATGGGTTTCTGCTATACTTTTACCACTCCAGGATCTGTGCATTTCTGAATACAATGAAAGACAAACTGTCCAGATTGGTGAGCAATTAGAGACCATTCCTTGATCTAACCCTAGGGAGATCTTCCCTATACACACTATCTGACCAAATGTTAAGACATCATCATGAGTCCCATCCATACTTTGTCACTCTCGAGTTAAGGGAATCAGTTCATTCTGGACCCCTTTGCCAGTCGCATGGAAAAGTCATTATGGCTTTGTCAAACCACCTCTTCAGAGTGTGAAATGAAATATAAAAACTCAGCTTCGACCCCAGCCTTTTTGTAGTAAATTGGACATAGTACACTGTACGTGGTGTCCCAGATTGCTGTTCCTCAGTGCTACCCTCAGATGTTGTCTGAGCCACTCTGCGGTGACTCCTTCTTCAAGACTCGTAACTATCACTCTTTCTTGTCTCTATCCAACCTTTCTTGCCTCACTTTGTGATAGTCTTATATGGTTCTAGTGTAGAGTGTCTGATTTCTTGTGTGGTTGTAAATCCAAAAAATAAAATAAAATACTGTGCTTAAATTTAACTGGAGTCCTCTCTATCTTTAGTACTGGTATACATTGGTGAAAACATCCTGCTGATACTCTTCTCTTCCAGGCTTCCTTTGAGCCATAATTTCCCCAAATTCTAAAGAGATGTTGTAATTGCAGATGAACTGCAACATCCACCATGTCTTAGGATAACACCAAGAGCAAAGAGGAAAAGTCCTAGGAATAATTGTTGATCAATCCATGGCAGGGGGTTGGACTCAATGGCCTTTGTGGTCTCTTCTAACTCTATGATTCTATTATTCTATGTGTTCAACATGAGCCAGGATTGTGTCACTGCAGCAAGGAAACCAAATGCTATCTTAGCCTGCATTAATAATTCACCTGGACTTTTGCTCACCTACGAAGGGTTTGAAAGGTCAGCACCATAGAATCATAGAATTTAGCATGTTTTAGGGCAAGAGTGGGCAATATTTGGCCCTCTAGACTCCACACTTATAAGGAACAAAGTAGCAAGTCAGGTATGTTTAGCCTAGAGAAGAGAAGACTGGGATGCGACATGAGATTCAATGGAGAAGAGAAATCAAGTTTGATTTCTGCTCCTCCAGAAATTAGAACACAAATTGATGGGTTCAAATTACAAGAGAAGAGATTCCACCTAAACATTATGAATAACCTCTTTATTGAAATAACTGTTTGGCAGTGGAATAGATTGCCTCAGAGTGTGGTAGGGGAATCGAACCCTACTCTCCAGGTTTGTAGCCCAAACCAGATCTCTTGTGCACTGTGTTGCTCCTCCTTTTGCACATCACTGGGGATAAGATCTGAATAGGTGATGATTTAGACAGGGTGGCCTATATTCAACCCAATCTAGGAGTCTTAATAGACCACAAGCTGAACATGAGTCACCAGTGTGATGAGGCAGCCAAGAAAGCCAACACAATTCTTGGTTGCATCAATAGTAGTATGGTGTCTAGATCAAGGGAGGTAATGGTACCACTCTATTCTGCTTTCGTTATGCCTCTTTGGAATCCTGTGTCCGGTTCTGGGCACCCCAATTCAAGAAGGACATGGTCAAGCTGGAGCAAGTCCAGAGGAGGGCGACCAAAATGGTGAGGGGCCTGGAAGCCTTGCCCTATGGGGATAGACTTAGAGAGCTAGATATGTTTAGTCTGCAGAAGAGAAGGTTGAGAGGGGGCATGATAGCCCTGTTTAAATATTTGAAGGGATGCCATGTAGAAGAAGGAGAGGGCTTGTTCTCTGCCGCTTCAGAGACTAGGACAAGGAGCAATGGATTCAAGCAATGGATTCAAGCTGCAGGAAAGGAGATTCCACCTGAACCTCAGGAAGAACTTCCTGACAGTCAGGGCTGTCCGGCAGTGGAATCTGCTGCCTCGGAGTGTGTTGGAGTCTCCTTCTTTGGAGGTTTTTAAGCAGAGGCTGGATGGCCATCTGTTGGGAGTACATTGATGGGTGTTCCTGTATGGCAGGGGGTTGGACTGGATGGCCCCTGGGGTCTCTTCCAACTCTACATTTCTATGATTCTATGAATACTAGCACTGTAACAATGTAGGGCAGAAATGGCCTATGTTATGTGCAACTCACATTACTGCCCACCTGTTCGGTGTTAAGGCAACCCATACTTTGCAAAACATGCATGTTCCTTCATAAATGGGGGAAAAGGATTTGCAAGTTCAACGTAAGAAACTGGGGGAGAAAGCAGGAGCCGTAAATGCATCCACCCAGAAAGTCTGTGTGTGCAGGTCTAAATATTTAAAGTACTTGAGTTTGATTGTCCTTCGACAACAACAGCAATCCCATGCATGATTATTTATTAGCACACCCAGACAACAAAAGTTGTTTACATACTCGGTGTCATTCAATTTTCTTTTTGTTCTCTTAAAGAATTTTCTGTGTTTACCAGAATCCTGTCTAGCAAAAGCATTTTTTATTGTTCTCACAAAAATATTTTTTCTTTCTTTCACAGCACTATGTTCTTTTTTCAAATTTCCTCAAGGCAAACTTCAGCTAGAATACTTATGGGAAAACATAGTCAAGTGTCACCTTGATAATATCAACCGCTGTACGAATAAAAAGAAAGTCATGCGCATGACATCAAAAATGTTGTTATCGAGGTTGTAAATTTGTACACAGTTTGAAACATCTGAACAGTAGTTTACTTTGTTAAATATTTGCTTTTAGCATGCACCGCTATTTTGAGAAGCAAGTGCTGGATGGAGCAGCAGATTTCTAAATGGGAGGAATTTGTACATATTATTTCAAATAATATTTGTGTTCCCAAACTAATTTGTGTCAATCTTCATCTTAAAACTGTGCATGACTAAACATATTTTAATAGTCTCTCTCTACCACTATGCCAAGTACAGCAGATCAAAAGAAATCATTTCTTCTGCCAATATTGGCTTGAAGCCTCCACGTTAAGGAAGGGGGTCTGGGTTTTAGTGTGAACTTTAAAGGAGTTATTCAAGGTGCTGGAGCTAGTTTTGAATATGGAATTCAGCACCATGGATAGCTTCTTCAAATTCTGTATTAAAATCCAGAGTGGACACCTGCGTAATGTTGTTGCTAGTGCTGTTGTTGTCGTGTGCCTTCAAGTCGTGTCTGATTTATGGAGACCCTAAAGTGAACCTATCACAGGATTTTCTAGGGCTGAGGATGTGTGATGTGCCCAAGGTCACTCAGTGGGTTTCCATGGCCAAGCATGGAGACAATGGCTGCTTCCAAATAGAAGGTTCTGAGAGCTTAGTTCTTAAAACTCTGTCCTTGAATCCCACGAAAACAAATCTCCTTGATGGCTGAGCCCAAACAAAAGGCCTGGTTAAAAAGAAAAAGAAGTTTAATTAGCTTGGCATTTTTATTCAGGTAGGAGGCCTTGAATAACTTCTGTTATTGTTATTTGTTTTCAGGTCAGCTTTGACTTATGGCTGTGTTATGAAGCAGAGACCTCCAAGGTCCCTGGGCAACACCTGCCCCGCTGAGATCTTGCAGGCTCAAAGCTGGGCTTGGTCCACCTGTAACATGGTCTCCTTCTTTTCCTACTGTCTTCCACTTGAGGAAGCATGATTGTTTCCTCCAGTGAGTCACTTTGTCTCATTATATGTCCAAAGTACAATAGCCTCAGGTCATTTCCGCACTAGCCTGTTATAGCGCAATGATTCCACTTTCAACATCCTCTGGAAACCTGGGGTTTGCAGTTTCGGGAGGGGCCAGCCGGCCCCTCCCAAAACTGCAAACCCCAGGATTCCAGAGGATGTTGAAAGTGGAATCATCGCGCTATAACAGGCTAGTGCGGAAATGACCTCGGTTTAGTCATCTTCAATTCTAGAGAGAGTTTGCTGTAGGACCCATTTATTTGTCTTTTTGGCTGTCCACGGAGTCCGCAGAACTCTCCTCCAATGCCCCATTTCAAGTGAGTTGGTCATTTTCCTGCCAGCTTTCACTGTTGCCCAACTTCCATTGCCATACATAGAAATCAGAAATATTACAGCCTGCCTTTAGTGTCTAGTAATTTGAGTATTGGTCTAGGACTCTGAGAGAGCAGGGTTCAAATTGCTACCCAGCCATTGAAAGCCCCCGGTGACCTTGGACAAGGCTCACTCTCTGAGCTCAGAGGAAGGCAAAGGCAAACCCTCTCTGGGCAAACATAACCAAAGAAACCTGGAAATAGGGTCATCTCAGGGTTGCATTGGTCTTGAAGGTACATATTGACAATTGTGCGTTTGAAGGCTCGTATTGACAATTGTGCATTTGAGGATCTCTGCTCACACATAGAAAAATCCAACTGATGCAGTGGTTATACTCTAGTCATGACTAGCAATTGGATTAGGGCCATAACATGACTTGCTTGTGTCTTAGTTCAAAGGGTGGCCAGGAGGATATATACATATATATATATAAAACCCCCTTGGAGGTCCTTGTTCTGACTAAAACTGGGTGAATGGTCCCACAGGAAGCAGATACACACCTGTACTGTTCAACATTTTAAAGAATGCCAATTTGTCAAATGTTCCAATTTGTCAAATGGATGTTTGTGTGTTCTTAATAAACAAAAAGAAACAAAAATCCTTGGCATTTTTCACAGTTCATGGAGACCCCAGAGTGTTTGGGAGTAGAAAATTGTCCCCAGAACCCATCATACTCACCAACCCCTGCCTTAATTATTTTAAAATTAATTGCGAGCAACTTCATACATTATTTGTAAGCCATTCGTTCTGAGCTCTGAAAACTAGAAATCCTCTCTTCAAACAGGCTGCAATCCCACTGCTGGCCACAAGGTAGAGTGAGAGTCAAGATCTGCTGAGCATGAAGCAAGAACTTCGCTTGTACAAGTCCACAAATAACCGAAGATGCTGTTGAAGTTTCGGAGAAAATAAATACAGAAGCCTGGAATGGGTTCCTAGCCATCCCACTCATTTGGAAGCCATGAAGAGCAGCATTCTCGCTTCTCCTGCCAACACCCCTCTATTTTCAGCGGTGAGAAATCACGAATGTTGGCTGCCTTTTCAAGCGGAAACCCTCCTGCGCATGCTTTCATTGGCTGGCAGCGAGAGCGCGTGGTGGAGGCAGGCTCACATTCTGACCAGGTATTGCAGACGGAAAAGAGGACAGGGCTCCCAAACCTTTCGGTATAGTGGGGGAAAGGGGATTTTGGAAGAAGGCATGAGCAAGGAGACGTATAACCTGGCAGTTGAAAAATCTTCACTGGGTACTGGTTCGTTTCAAGAGACAATTCAAAGTGCTGATTACAATATAAAAAGGCCTATGGGGCTTTGTTCTCAAATATCTGAAAGATCATATCTTCCCATATAAGCCTATCTGAGACTTAAGACCCTTGGGGAGGGCTTTCTTTCAGTCCCGCCACTGTCACAAACCTGCCTGGTGAGAACAAATAAAAGGGTTTTCTTAGTGGTTGTTCCTAATTTGTGGAAGTCTCTCTCACAGGAAGCTACGTTGGGCGATTCTCTGCTGGGGCAGGTTCAGAAAGGGGCAATGATCAAAGGTATGGAGAATGAAATATATGAAGAAAGGTTGAAGGACCTGAGCATGAAAGCTAGCTTGAAAGCTATAGAAGAATAAAGGATCTAGGGATCTTAGTAGACCACAAGTGAAACGTAAGTTAACAGTACAATCATAGAATCATAGAATCATAGAGTTGGAAGAGACCCCGGGGTCATCCAGTCCAACCACCTGCTCTGCAGGAACACACATCAAAGCATTCCCAACAGATGGCCATCCAGCCTCTCCTTAAAAACCTCAAAAGAAGGAGACTCCACCACACTCCCAGGCAGCATATTCCATTGCCAGACAGTTCTGACTGCCAGGAAGTTCTTCCTAAGGTTCAGGTGGAATCTCTTTTCCTGCAGCTTGAATCCATTGCTCCTTGTCCTAGTCTCTAGAGTGACAGAGAACAAGCCCGCTCCCTCCTCAACATGACATCCCTTCAAATATTTAAACATGGCTGTCATGTCCCCTCTTAGCCATCTCTTCTGAAGACTAAACATACCCAGCTCCCTAAGGCATTCTTCATAGGGCTTCATGGCTTCCAGACCCTTCATCATTTTGGTCACTCTCCTCTGGACACATTCCAGCTTGTCAACATTCTTCTTGAATTGAGGTGCCCAGAACTGGACACAGGATTCCAAATGAGGCCTAATCAAGGCAGAATAGAGTGGTACCATTACCTCCCTCGATCTAGACATTATACTCCTATTGATGCAACCAAGAATCGCGTTGGCTTTCTTGGCTGCCAAGTCACACTGCTGAGTCATGTTCAGCTTGTGATCTACCGAGACTCCTAGATCCCTTTCACACGTACTGCTATCCAGCCACATGTCCCCCGTCCTATACTTGAGACTTTCATTTTTTCTGCCGAAGTGCAAAACCCTACATTTCTCTCTGTTGAAATTCATTTTGTTGGCTTTGGCCCAGCTCTCCAATCTGTCAAGGTTGTATTGAAACAAAAATGTCATGGGGAACAATGTGGCAGCCCTAAAAGACAAAGAAATTCTAGGCCACATCAATAGAAGTATAGTGTTCAAATCAAGAGAAGTAGTAGTCCCACTCCATTCAGTTTTGTGGAGACCTCAGCTGGAACACTGTGTCCAGTTCTACACACCACAATTCAAGAAGGATATGGACAAGCTGGAACATGCCTAGAGAAGGGTGAACAAGATGGTCAAAGATCTGGAAACCAAATATGGAAGGACTTAGGGAGCTGAGTATGTTTAATTTGGTGAAAAGAAGACTGGATTGGATTATTTAAATATCTCAAGGGCTGTCCCAGAGAGGAGGGGGCAGGCCAGTTCTCTCTGTCCCAGAAGGTAGGACCAGTTCTAGTGATTTGAAGTTACAAGAGGGTAGATTTCAACTGAATGTTAGAAGGAACTTTTGGACAGCAAGAGTGGTGCAGCAATGGAACCACTTATGTAGAGAGGTGGTATGGTCTCCTCTGGACATCTTCAAAAAGATGCTGGACAGCTACCTACTGGGGATGCTTTACCTGGAAATCCTACATTAAGCAGAACTTTGTACTCGACGGCCCATGAGGCCTCTTCCAACTCTATGTTTCTATGATTCTGGTCTCCTTCCATTTGCAAATAAAGACCTTTCCATTTAAACTGGCAGAGAGTCTTCCCCCTATTTCTCTCTCACACACAAACCCATGCAGTTTCCAAAGCCTATTTGCAATGTGGGACTTAATCTGTGCAAAATTCTTAAGTGGCTGTTTTGTGCGGGAAACTGTGTTTCCTTTGTAGAAAACTTATTTTCTCTGCAGAAAACTGTACTTTCTCTGTAGAAAACTGCATTTTCAACACCTAACACACACATATTTCATGCAGAATAAATCCCAAGCTGCAGAGATTCTCATCAGTGCAGGAGTCTTCACATCAGGGTTTCTCAACACTCAGAAACCATGGATTTTTAACCATATTTTGAATATTATCAACTGTTTTCTTTTCCCCCGATCCCTGTGGCTTATGCACACAAAAGCTTCCCTCCAATTGTTGTCCAATGCTGAATGTCTGTATTCAGATCAAGGTTGCAGAGGGAGAGTTACATGTGCAAAGCAACCTGGTTCATAGTACCCTGCATATGCTTGTACTTGTCGCTCATTGTGAGTCCATATAGGGTTGCACATTCAGTTGCCCAACATCACTGTCCACTAACAAAGTGGTGCTGTGCCATCATCACATAACTCTGTGAGCACTGTGAAAAGCTATCCTTCTTGTTGGATGTCAGCTAGCTTTTCCAAGGACTCCCGTGATTCAGAAGAGGTCTTTATGGTTGCACGTGTTTCTTTCTGTTTGGGCTGTGAGTAAGCCAGAAGAATAGCTTGTGCTTTCTCTGTGCCATTACTGATTTTTAAATACTTTCATTGTGTCTCCTTTTATATGTCCCCAACCTGAGATAAACAATGCCGTCCTTTTACAAAATGATCCATTCAGACATGCACATTCTTTTTTTCTTTCCCTAACTGCCAAGCCGAGATGCATTACTTTCCTCTAATTAGTGCTTTGTTATTCAAAGAGCAACTTCATGTCACATGGGGCGTGCTGTTCATTATTAAAAACTCTGGCTGGAAAGGGGGTGGAAATAGCACTGAGACATCACTGCATTGAAAACCCCAATTCTAAGACCCCGTTCAATCCGAAGTGCCTGTTTAAGGCCATTGGAGACCTAGCATAGCTGAAGAAAAAGAAGAAAAAAAAACAGGGATATATCTGGAGCTCTTCCAAAGAGGCATTTTTATGTAGAAAATTAATGAGGAAGGTCTAGGATTTGAAAGTTACTTCACAAAAAAAGTCATTACACATAGTTATAGTTCTAAGGTCCGGTTGCATATTTTGCTTAAGCTGAATTGTTAGTGTGGTGTTTTTCTTGTGAGCGAGAGGAAGAGGTCAAATTGCCCTTGATAATACCAGGTGCAAAGATATTATGGCTATCTATTTGCTGTATTCTTCCAGTCCTGTGGGAAAGCTCTGAAACACAGGAAAGCATGTCACATGGTGAGGGTCTGAGTGTGGTTAACACAGGGTAAAAAGACTTACATCATGTGAAAAAGCGCTCTCCCTTTGCTTTCTGTTTGCTTTGCTGTTTTTTGCTCACATTACTGTTTTTTTACGCTCCATGGCAAACGCAGTCTGAAGCAGTATTGTTACTGCGGTTCAGGCCTACCCGGAGATGGCACTCAATATCACTTTGATATCAAACAATTCGGCTTTCTTCTGCCACCCCGCTCCACATGTTTGTGAGGCCTCTGGACAAGCACGTAAACAGGCGTGGCTGATAATTGCTGGACATTCCATTCTCCACCCAGGCAGGCCGGACAGAGCCTGTTCGTCGCTTCAGGGACCTCTCCGGCAAACACCTCGTTGCATATGTGCGATACCAACAAAGGCTCCCTGCCCCGAGCAGGCAACCTGACAAAGCTGTACTAAGCACTCCACATTTGCATACTGACTACACTATTGTTAATTCGGCTCTGATTCAATCATGCTAAATTCTGACCTTTCCAAAGCTTTGTCCCACTCCAAACTCTCATTGTTCTCACCGAGTAAGGTATGGCCTGCAGTCACAATTCATCCTATAAAAACCCCTGATTCTGAGACCATCCTCGGATCACTCCGAACTTCCAGACCGCCTTGCTGCCGCTTTGCCTGGCGAGCTACCCTCAGCCAGTCGCGCTGAGCTTCTTCATCGCACCCCAACTTCGCTCTCAAGGTCCAGGACTATGAGACAGATGTCGTGTCACCCATTTCCCTCTGAAAATCCCTGTCCCTGAGTCAATCTCTGATTCCTTAGTTATCTGTGTGACTGTGGTGTCTTTAATATTTGTCTGTACTTAATAAACATCATTTTTATTATTTTAACCCGTCTGGTTGCTTGACTGACCTGACCCCGTAGACGCTGGGTTGCAAGATCCTGCTATGTTACCCTGCCTCTCGCTAGCTTTGGTGAGTGCTCCAGCTAATTTTCCCCAAGTCATTGTGTTTGTTGTTTGGTTATCTGGGCGCCCCACCCAGGAACCCCAGAAATCAGGGAGACAGTATGTATCCTGCAATGCTTCAATAAACATTAGATTAGCCTAGACACACTTTGCGTGACTACTGTGTTTTCAGTCTGGGGCAGCTGGTGATGATCCAGCATGGATTTTTTGCCTTTGCACTCTTCACATGCTCTAGCACCAAAAACTAGGCACGCTGACAGGTCCAAAAGCGGTTACGGTATTTTTAAAATATCCTTGCTTCCTCAAGTAACTTAAATAGTGACATTTAAAGTTGCTTTAAAACAAACAAACATATCTTAGGTGCTTCTAAAGAGCCATTTATAAATGTGGGTGTGTGTGTGGGTGTGTGAATCTGCTAGAACCCTAAGATTTGGAGGGGAAGACTTTCTCTCGATCCTGCTACCATCCCAGGCTTGCCTGGTGAGGACACAGGAGAGAGGCTTGTCAGTGGCTGCTTCCACCCTGTGGAACTCCCTTGCACAGGAAGCTAGGCTGGCCTTCTCTCTCCTTTCCTTTTGAAGGCAAAGACATTTCTTTTCAAGGAGGCTTTTAAGGAATAAGCAGGGGAGCTTTTACATATTTATTGGGGGGGGGTTAATAAAAATGCAAGTTTTAATAATTTTATGTTTTTAATATTTTTAGTTGTTTTAAATATTTTTACTGTTGTTATTTTTTTAATTTTTAGAAGTTGCCTGGATCCCACTTTGGGTTAAAGGGAGGCCTATAAATGCAATAAATAAATAAACAAATACAACTAATGTGGGACAACTAGAATTTAGTTGGTTTTAAGCAATACATCTTTCCTTCCCTGTGTCTGCAAAGTGAGTTGAAATGGTCAATTTTAAAATTGCTTCTAAACAAGAAAACAGCAGGATGCTACAGGCCACAGGCCTGGGGCACCAACATATCCTCCTCCCATTCACCTCGCTGCTTATGGTTTGAATATTTCCCAATCCTACGTGGTGATGCTGTCATTACATTTTGGACCACATGAATGCCAAGCATGCACTCCGCCTGTGCCCAAGCCACACCACCACCACCACCACCACCACCATTAAGCTAAAGTTGGGTGAAGTAGAGGACATAACCGTTTGCAATCCTATTTGATGCCAATGGGAAGTTATACTGGGGGTCTGGACGAGTGTTTCTTCAATCTCAACACTGTTCCAGTCTCATCTGTAATGGACACGCAAAAGGACGATTTTCTTTTGTTTTGCCTTCAAAAGATTTTGGAGTTCAGCTTAATGTTGTCTTGTAATTCTGTATTGTTTGATTATGTGTACTTATCAGTTTGTTTAATGTTATATTGAATAGTAGCGTATATGCCCGGTGTTGCCTGGGATTTTATTTTCTCATAGATAATACTTGTTAGAAAGATTTGAGATCCTGTGTCTCTAATTTACCAAACTGTCTTGTCCAGTACCTGTAACTTTTTCCCATATTCGGCAATCCAATATGTATTCAGAGCTATTAACATGCACAGGTTGGGCTCTTGAGGGAATACACTGCCCTCTTCCTCCTTGCTGCTAAGCCTTGTCTCCATGGCAACCAGCCTATTGGTAGCTCTCTGGCTGAGAATTCTAAAGGTACCCTCCCTAAACAGCAAACCCCAGGATTCCATAGAATCTTCTTAGGCAGCCAATCACATGAGATCTTCTCCTGACACAGCCAATTATATGAAGTCTTCGCCTGACACAGACAAACGTTGACTTTTATATTTTGGGTATTTTACCTGGATAATTTGTTTCACAGTTATGGTTTTATTATTCCTTTCCTCTCTTTGTGTTTGCGTGTGCATATAAATGTGTGTGCATATAAATGCTTTAGATTGTATACCTTTGGCGGGATCCACTTTTCTGGCTGTTTTCCTTGTAAAGCGCCATTTACATGGATGGTGCTATATAAATAAAGAATAACAAGACCAACAGAAATTGGTGGCTATTTAAAGTCGAAGGCTTTCACAGCTGGAATCCATAGGT